>LPNX010370185.1:2349-50115 GCA_001517045.1 Pseudotsuga menziesii | reverse complement strand
TTCAGGTGGGAAAGATGGTTGGGGTGTCATAAATTTTTGTAGTTGAAGTGTCATTAATGTTTGAATTCACTCCCGGGATTTTGCTCCAAAGGAGTTTACTACGACCTTGACCGAGCTAATACCTCAGTCGAGGTCCTCACAAAACCTCGACCGAGGGTTTGTTAAACCCTCGGTTGAGGGCTTTACAAACCCTCGGCCGAGGTTTTGTTAGGACCTTGACCGAGGTATTTAAATAGCTCGGTTGAGGTTTATACCTCGGTCGAGGGCTTAAAAAAACAGACTTAGCCCACATTCAAGCAAATGAAAAATTTCCTGTGCCTTGCAGAGGTGTAAATCCTACCATTCCTAGCACATAACTGAGCGGAGTTGATACCGATAAATTCACCAACGAATATTCTATCCATTGAGATATCATACATGCATTTTGGCATTCATATGAAATTTATTTTTTAATTACTTCTAAAACTTATACTTAGAAAACCACACTGCAACTTCGAAGCAACTCAAAGAAAAATCCGTAGAGTTAAAAATACATAGCCAAAAAATTCTTAAAAATGCACACATCACATATCGATGTGTCCTCTTCAAAAGGGTATCTTTGGTTTTTCAATTTTTGAAAAAATAGAAAAAATTCCTTTACGTGGACAAATATGTGTTTAAAACGATGCTGAAATCGAATGTGGTCACTTTCAAAAAATAATAAATAATTGTATAATGCGAAAGAAGTTAACAAAAAAATATGCACATCACACTGCATTTTATGTATATCATGCTCATATATTTATTTTTTTTAAATTATTAATGCAAGAATGAATTACTCTACGTGGACACGAGCCACTTATTAGCTTCTTCAAATTTTTAAGGTCACACAGTTCATTAAATGCAAAAATTCACACATTAAATGACATCGAAATATTTTTAAAAAAATATCACTATGAAGCCAACATAATATTCTACAATTTGTTTTTTTACTGCAAGTCAAAATTCACATGGCATATATGCGTTTTGAGGGCTTCTATCTAGCACATGAGTAAAAAATCAGGTTTTCATTACCAAATTTGGCCAAAAAGTGTTACCCATCTTCATGGAATCACCCTCTATTAAGATCGTCAACCATTGGTATTTCAGGTGGATCTTCTGAATATTCTGAGGAGGTCTCATTGTCTGAGGATTCTTCTGATGAAGACAGGGATGAAGGAGGTGGTGTAGGTGGCAGTACCCAAACACGCTATTTTCCAAGGGGTGGATCTTCTAGGGGTTTTTCTATATTTTTAGACACTTGGTCTATTTGAATCTCAGGAGCTACTGGTTGTTCGACAGTATTTCATGTAATTGCACTCACAGAAGGATTATGAGCTAAGGGTAAAGTGTCTACAAGGCTTCAATTAATTTCAGCTCTTTGTTGAAACTTTGCAGTTATGGCTTGGGTAATTTTTCTCAATTGTTCAAGTGTTAGGGTTCCCCTCGTTTGTGAGACAAAGATAATTTGTGGCTGATTGGCAGTTGGTTCTAAAGAAGAGGTGAGAGGAAATTTTATCGTTTCTTCTACATGCCATGCTATAGATGTAGAATCTTGAGCGTGGCTTCTAGTAATGATGGGTGATCTGGTAGTAGGAGGTTTATTAGTGTTTTGTCTTGACATATTTCACAATGGACCTCCTTCTAGTGCCATTTGTTGATGGCCGGATTTGTAGGTTGATGGATAGAGCTACAAGGAAATCAACAAAAGGAAAAAGTACAACCAGAAAGGCTTCGAAACAATACCATGAAGAGACGATCCTATCCCTGAGTTGTTTGGGATGAATAATTCCTATGGGTACAAGGCCTCTACTAGCACACGGGTTTGTCAGATCGAAGAGATCTGCATCTAAGGACGAGTGAGGAAAGATTCAAAGCAATTGTTTCCTAAACTAACTGCTAAGAAAACTTAAACAGGGTAAAACATGGACTTAAATGTGGACAATCGTAAAACATAATAGGAAAAAGGATTTAATTGCTCAGCTTACAAACATGAAAATTATAATCGATTCCTTCAACCAGCTTCAAATAAATCTTACACAAAACATTACAAAGGTTTATCTAAAGGTTATCAATACACAATATATCCAAGAGGCAATACGAATTGAAAAATTAGTACCAGAGATCATTAACTAATCATCATTTGTAAAATAGATCACTTAGACCAAACAAAGACATTTTCTCATAATACATTCAAGCTCCGGGGTAATTTTTAGGGGCAAAATTTTTTCAATTGGCTATTTTTGGGGTTTTTTTCAAAAAATAAATTCGCTATTTGGTCATTTTTAGTGTTTAATATCACTTATATTTACAAAAAATATGTTTTCTTATCATATTATTCACCAAAATTTACACATTTTAGTGTTAATTTTATGTTTCATATTTAATATTCCCCTACCTATATATAAACATTTGTTTTTCTATCCAAAAAAATCACCTAGAATACTATACTTAAGTATAATATTAGAATCCTTAAAAAATACCCAAACACGTCAATTGTGTAATGAAAAATCAATACATGGATCGACACATTAATAGATACAACCAATAATCAACATGCCATAAAGATGGAAGAATGAGTGGAATTCATTAAATGCATTTAATGAACAACCATGAAACATAGCATAGAATAACTACAATTTTATTAATGTGTAAGAAATTACAAAGTACAAAATCACAAGATTTCTTGTAATGTAACTTGGTAGTCTGTTCTTTAGTATGATCCTAGGATTAATCTCCAAAAGTTCCTCCCTTTACTTGGGAAAAACTTCCCTTCAAATAATATTACAAATTAAAAAAAGGAAAATTCCCAAGATGTGGGATCACAAAATAAAACAGTTTAAGATTTTCCAAGGGTGGGATGCCACTTAGCATCTAAGTCCATCAAATAGTCAACATCATGATACTTTGCATATTCTAGGTGTACTTTCACTCTTAAGATCTGGGAGGCAATCTCCCTCTTCTTATTTCTTCCACTGTGCAAGGTACACCTGTATCTTGATCATTGCAGCATTAGGTATCTTGATCCACCTCGAGATCTCCTCCAAAGTGAGTTAGCTTACCTCTTGAATCTGTTCCTTTGCCGCAACAAAATTTTGTTCCATCTCCTCTAATTTGAGCTTAGGGGAGGGTGCCTGGTCAATCGAATATAACAAAGGAAAATCCAGAAAATCGAGCAGCACCTCAGCAACTAACCATCTACATTTTCATATTTCATGTCCATATTTGATGATGGAGTCCACTGCATCACAAATGCCTTCCCAGGTCTCGATTGTAACTTCAGTATTCTTGGCCCATAGTTTATCCATGACTGGAAAATCCTGTGGTCAGTCTTTAATGTGTTTTTTCCAATCCAGTACATCTTCAAATGATTTGGCTGCTGCTATTCTTTGAGCATGATGATCCTGGAGGATATCAGCTTGTTGTTCAAATGAATTAAGCAATTATTTCATTTCATTGATCCCAGTATACAAACTGGAAATGGATTGACAGAATTGGTCATGAACTCTACAAGTTAACAGCTTAAATTCTTCAGTTGTTAATCTGGAAAAAGATGAAGTGGCTAAATCTAGTTGTGATTCCTTAAGCTATTGCTCAAGGTAGAAATATCATTAGCTTCTATGTCGGTTGAGCAATTAAATCCTTTTGTCTATTATGTTTTACGACTTTCCACGTTTAATTCCACTTTTTACCATATTTAAGTTTTCTTAAGCAGTTAGTTTAGGAAACAATTACTTTGAATCTTTCATCACTCATCCTTAGAAGCAAATCTTGTTGATATGACAAACCCTTGTGCCAGTGGAGGCCTTGTATCCATAGGAATTAATCATCCCAAACAACTCGAGGATAGGATTGTCTCTGCGTGGGATTAATTCGAAGCCTTTTTGGTTTGACTTTTTCCTTCTGTTGATTTCCTTGTAGTTTTATCCAGCAACCTACAAATCGGGTGGTCAACAGGGATATGATTTTAGGGGGTTAGGGTTTGATAGGTCAGACATTAAGTGCTTAAGTGTTTGTGGATAAACTAGGGATTAGGTGTTAGGTGTTAAGTGCTTAAAGATACAATGGTTTAGTTATTAGGGTCTTTAGGGGTTAAGGGATTGAGGGAAACATTGTTAGGGGGTTTGGGTTTAAGATGTTAAGTGTGAAGGGTTTGTAAGAGATTAAGGGATTAAGGGATTAGTTGTGAAGGACATAAGAGTTAGGGGATTGGTGGTTATTCAAGGGGTGAGGTCTTTAGGGGTTAATAGATATAGAGGCTAAGAGATTTAGGTTTCTAGGGTTGGGATGTTAGGGTGGAGTTGGTTAAGTGTTATTTTTCAAGGGATTGAAGGATTAAAATATTGGGGGTAAATGGATTAATGTCTTAGGATATAAGGGATTAAGGGTTTCTAAGTATTTATGAGTTTTGGGCTTTAGGGATTATGGGTTAGGGATTTTAAGGTTAGGGTTTTAACTAGGAATTAGGGGTTAGGGGTTAAGAGTTTAGAGGTAAAGGAATAAAGTGGTGAATAAGTTTAAATTTTTATCGGTTAGGGAGTTAAGCAGATAGGGGGTTATGTGCTTTATGGTGTAAGGGATTAGATTTTAGGGGTTAAGGGATTAGGTATTAGGGAGTAGGGGTAAACAGATTTAGGGCTCTAGGGTTAGTGGGTAGATTTTAAGAGGTTAGGAATTAAGGGATTAGGTGATATAGTGTTAAGGGATTATAAAGGGTTTAGGGATTAGGGTGTTATGGGATAAGAACTACTAGGGTGGGAGATAATGGGTTAATTAAGGGACTAGGGATTTAAAAATTAGGGAGTTTATATGATAATGGATTTAGGGTTTGACTCATAGTGGGGAAAAGTATAAAATATTAGGACCCAAATGCGGGTGATATGGATCTCCACATGGGAGGCATCAATGCAATGGGATCCATGGGTGACCTGGGAACCCACCTGGCATGCTCTAGCGAAATGCTCCTGGAATCAGAAGAATGTCACACCCCCACGCCATCCAATGCTGATGGCCAGTAAAGATAGGATGATATGTGGCCACCCCAAGGACCACGGTTCATATAGCGCCATCACCACACAGCTGTTTGCAGTCATTTCACCACCTTGGTACATCGAGGGATGAGACAAAAGGTTTAAGCCACGATGGGGGTGCTCTCGGGCTCATTTTCCCTGGGTTCATCTCCCACTCCATGCTCTGCATTTTCCTGCTTCCTCTACTCCTTGCATCTCCAACTCCCACCTCTCTTACGTTGATTCTAGGCTCTCTGCTCTTCTACCCTTCTTCCTGGCTCTTCAACTCTCTACTTTCTGGTTCTCAAGCATGTCGCATAGGCAGAGAGGAGTTCTATGCAAAGGCCATGCTGGGAGAGGTGCCATGAATGAACACCCTATTCTTCTCATTGCTCTCGTGAGTGGAGAAGGCTGTGATGATGAAATTCCAAACCACGTTCATCAAATCATGAACGATTAGGAGGATTAACTCACAAGTGTCGTTAATGTAGTGGGGCGCTCAGTGAACCAATGCCGACATTACCGGGTAATAAAAAATATGCTAATCAGGTTTATTCTTCATTTCAATTCTCATCCCCCTGCTCTGGTTCCACAAGTCATTCCTACTCATCTAGCTTCCACAAGTCCCCCGACGCCCACTGTCCCTCCTCCACCCCCTCCTCCCCCTAAGCCTTCCTTGGATGATTCCATGGCCACCTCATCCTCCTCCACCCCTTCCCCTACTGTCCCCATGGAGTGTGAACCTCCACCAACCCCCACTCTAGGTCATACAAAATTCATGTCAGCGGGGAAAAGTGCCCCCACGCCTGCCCCTCAAAAAAATACTGGCCCATTTCCCGTTAAGAATTATTCTGCATGTGAAGCGAACAACGATGAGGAAGCCTCTGACAGCAGCAAAGACTCCATCTTGACAGGTGAAGACACGATGGAAGACGGCGATGGCCGCTCCACTCCACCATATTTCGATTTTGGCTTCACCATTGATGAGGAATCATACAAAAAACCTTAGTCATGTTCTCTGCTCTTCTTATATTTCCAGTAAATTCCATAACAATACGAGGGTACCAACCTCGAGCTCAGACTGCATGTTTTTTAGTTAACCATGGTTCTTAAATTACTGTTAATCTTTTTGAGAGTTGTTTTCCCTTTAATTGGGAGGGTCAAGAAACATCTTTTGGAACTATTTTCCCTCTTGGAGGGAGGGTCAAGTATCACCATGTTTGGTTCTACCTGCCAGTTATGTTTTGCAGGTTTGCTTCCATGATCTGTAACATTTCTTGTAACTTTATCTCTGTAACATTTCTTGTAACTTTATCTCCTCACTTCAATAGATTAGTCCTTTAATTTACAAAAACAAAATGTATAAAATATTAGGGTTAAATGTATCGAGGTTAAAGTGGTAAGGTATTATGTGTTAGGGGCTTAGGTTCTTAGGAGATAATGAATTAGGCGTTTAGGCATTAGTACTTCTTGGCTTAGGAATTTAATTTTCTCCCACCTCATTCTTCTCTCCACCTTCCTTAATGTATGTCCATTTCCCCACCCCCCTCTCGTATCCCCTTTCTCTCTCACTCCCCTTATCTCCATTCAAGACTTAACACATATCTTATGTTGTTAATAATGCTAGAGCATTTTATAACTCATAAACACTCACATGTGAAGAATAAACACTCGATCGTTTTGGAGAAATAACATGTTATAGTTTCTGTTGGCACCAAGCATGGCAATAAAAAAAAAAAAACATAACATGCAAGCATTCCTTACTGCCTAAAACATAGCTTCTCACATGCCCGCAGGTCATCTATAGTTCTATGTGGTTAGTTCAGATTTACCATCCTTGTGATATAGAATATGGTAAACTGTTGGGCAATAGGGCAGACCCGGGTTTAAACCTTTTGTGTCGCACCAACAAAAGACCCACAGTGTTGGCCCTTTCGGCAACAACCTGCGCGCAGGTTGCAGTCTCACCCGAAACAGCTATGGGATGCCGCAGAATTAGGTTTCTGCAAGCAGAGAGGGGGATTACTGTACCTTATCCTTTTAATAACCTTATTAATCAATAATTACAAGTTTCACCATTCATTCACATACAACTTCGCAAATAAATAAACAGTCGTGACTTGCTCAACCCACTACAGGGAATTCACAGTGAAGCTAAATGTTAGCAGCGATCTAACTTATCAGATGTATAAAGTTATTAATGCATAAAAGGAATAGAAACAGAAACAGCACAAGAAACCACAACACTGGATATAACGTGGTTCACCCCTAGTGTAGGGGCTACATCCACAAACTGTGTTCTATTCAATATTGCTACAAAACCACAGTTTGATCTGCGCACTCAGCTGCAGATCCTTTCAGTCCTCAAAAAGCTGTGCACACAGCAGCAGGCCCCTGCGCACACAGCTGCAGGTTTTTCCTTACAATATTCTTTACAAAACCCTCTGCGCACACAGCTGCAGAGGTCGTCCACGCACACAGCTGGGACTTAACCTTCTTCCACAAAACCAATCTTAACTTCACCTTAATCTTTCTTTCATCATAAAACCTAACCTATCTTCTTTACATAAGCGCTTATTTATACTGCGCATTTTTACAAAACCATGGTCTTAAACCATGGGCACCCAAAAAACCCTAAACCCTGGATTTAAACCACGGGTTTATTACAAAAAAGAGGGTTTTGACTTACCCTGACACCCCTAAGACTATCTTGACCCATAACTCCGCTTACCAACAGCCGCAAAGTTACCACGACTAGTAATCTTTAGGGTATGTGCCCCAACAGGCCCCTAAGACTCACTAGTGGCCCGTCCCGGGACACTCTGCGAGGACTCTCATGGGAGAATCTTCTGCACGAGGGCCTGGAAGCGACTGGTGAGATTATGCAGTATCTCATCAACGGCTTTCTCCTTTTCCACCAGTTCCTATAATACTGAAGAAGAGTCTGTGTCAGCCTTTTCCTGCGCAAAAGTGTCATAGGTCTTCAAAAGTTTGAGCTGGCTCTCCGCAGTATTACTCAATTCTAATGCTTCATCAACCAGGGGCTGTAACGCATTCTCTAGCAGCGTTACCTTCGTCCTGCAGGACTTGATCTCCTGCTGATGTTCCTTGTTGCACTTTACTTTAGCCATCTTCTGCATAGGTGGCAGCGTCTTGATTTCTATTTTGACTGCATCTAATTCATCCTGACGCAACTTGATGGTTTCCTGGACCTTACCTACATCTGGATGGTCCTGTAGGTTCTCCCATGCTTCTATGCTGTCTTCCATTAGTTTTACGACGCTGGCCACATTATCTACTATTTTTGCTGCTGAAGCCTTTATGTCCTGCTGGCGCTGTTCTCTGACCTCTGGTGGAGTCTCAGGAGGAATGCACAGTTGAAGTTCTACAATCTGGTGCTGATGTTATATCTTCATCCTTTCAACCTCGCTGCGAGACTGCTGGGCATAGTCTCTCAGATTAGCGATTCTCTGCTCTGGTGCCTTTGTTCCCTGTATGTCGGAGTCAGAAAGACTCTGACATGCCTCGTCCAATGCTCGCATCAACGTAGTTGTTGTATGTTCGGCCTCTTTCTTCTGTTGTGCGAGTTCTTCTAGACGTGTGGCAAAGGTTTTGTTTTGTTTGATGGTGTCTTCCAATTGGGTTCGGGTATGGATCTCCTTTGTAATCGCAAGCTGGCGGAGGTGCAACTCTGACATAGACATCTTCGTATAATGAAGTCCTGCGGTTGTATCCGTCTGGGGTCGGGGATCCGTGTCAGGCTGTAGCAGAGTTGAGCTTGATACCTGTCCCAGGTGATCTCTGGGTGGCCATTGTATGATATCCTATTGTGCGGGTGCTGTAGTGCTACTTGTCGCAGTACTGTGCGCTGATTTTGCTGCTAGCTCCTTCAGCTCCGATACCCTGTTTGCAATACCTGAGAGCCCAACCAGATGCAGTTCTGCAAACTCTGACCATTTTTTAGTAAGCGCTGTCGTAGACTATTCTAGAGCTTGTTCCAGTGCATCCAGCGTGACAGTGGCTTCTTCCTCAATATCTTTTTCCTTCGACGCTTTTGCCTTTTTGTGGGACTACGGCTTGGTTACCTCGGCTACTTCTGATGACGTGCGCTTCGTTGGTGGGTTAGGAGCTGATATAGTCTTGACCGATTCCTCATCCTGTTCATCCTGTTCATCCTGTTCATCCTGTTCACTGCCTCCACCCTGGCCATTGTCATCCCTCTGCGAATCACTTAGGTCTTCGCTATCTTCCAATGGGCTCTGCTGCTGCGCCTGACTAGTACCTGCACCAATATTGGTAGCTGGGGGAACCGGAATAGAGGGTTTTTTCCCTAAATATTTCATCCATTCGGCCGGCCATTGCTGAACGATCCGCCTGATATCTGGTTCGGTGACTACATATGGTAATTTGAAGCATTGCCGTTGAGGATCTGCACGAGCTTGAATGAAAACATGATGCATGTTGGCACTAAAGTGCGCGACGCCCTCGTATTGAGAGAACACTTCATTGGTAAGTCAAGGTGTTCGCACAATCTCATAGTGAATACTCATAGCATAGAAGACGAACACAGTGTTCGTCATCTGCTGATCTTCCTTATCTGAGGATATCCATAGGGAGGCATACCTTGCTGCCCTGGCATGCCGGGGTTTATTTCGACAAACTGGGCTTCAGTGGGTTCTTTCCACCCAACTAAGGCAATAAGGATTATAATCCAGGAATAATGAAAAGGTATACCTTTTTCTTGCGCATCGCGGGCATCCTCCAAAAACTCCTTCGCAAGATATCCGGCCCAATTATAAGTATACCCCGCAGCGCAGTTCATAGCAATCCAGATAACCGGGGCAGGTACTTCAGTTGGCCTGCATTTCCGTATGAGTTTGCAGGCTAAGAGTTCAGCTGCAAACCAAATGGGCTGCTCCCGAATCGCGGAAGTGTGATACCCCCGTTTCCCTTTTGTCAGGCCAAACCGCTCCTTCATGGTTTGCGCGAGCTTTGTATCTTCATGTTTGGATGGAAATTCGGTTCCTGGATCAGGTCCTGCCATGGGTAAACCTGTGATCCTGTGGATGAGGGCGGCGTTAATAGGAATTTGCTGGTCCCCTATCCATAAATAGTCATCATGCACCAGGGCTAGTAACTGCTTGGCCACTACAGTCACATGTATGCCGCGTCCGAAATGGGGAATGTTAAATAGCTTGAGTAGGCCAGCTTTGTCCAAGCTTGCAGCCCATGTTTGCACTTCCAGTAGTGTGACCCTATGATCAGGGTACTTGATGCGGTGCAAGTATTCTATTGGTTCAAATTGTGGGAACTTGCCATGGTCATTCATGTCATGATCGCTGTACTTAAGCCGATCAATCTTCCCTGTCATACTTCCAATCAACTGTACTCCTGGTGGCAACGAGGGTGTGGCTAACGTAAATTGCTTTGTCTGATGGGGTAACGCGGTGCCTGAGCGAACAGGTGGTAGATATGGTGGCCGTGGTGGTGGAATATTCTCCCTTCCCCCGGCCGGGGCCTGTGTGGAACCAGAGGGCTCCATAGGATGAGCCGCTGGTGTTTGCCCTGTTTGCTGCGGTCGGTCTTGGTTGCGCTTGGTGCGAATTTCAGTTCTAGACTTTTTCCTGGCAGACCGTGTCTGCATCGGCCATGGTGGTGCTGGGGGAATGTCTTCACAGTGAACTAGGGTAGGCGGCTGATTAGAATAGGGGATCAGACCCTCTTGCTCGAATTCTCTGACCAAATCGTCAATCTCACGTTCAGTGGTCATGGGTTCACTCAGAATTCTAGAAGAAATGCAGGATGCAATTTTTCCTAACTGGGGCATCTTCTTATACACGCCATCAATCAAATCGGCCAGGATAGTGCATTGAAGGCACCAAGTCTGACGAAAATATTATCCGCGATTACCGGTACTGGTCTTAGTACAGTCATTTAAAGCAATTAAAACTCTGCTGCCGCCAAATTGGCTGCTTCCCAACGGTCGGATTTTGAGCCCCGCTATGTTTTTGGGCCTCGGCAGAATCAGGGTTGAAGCTTTAGGGTAATAAGCAACCTCAGCACAATAGTGCCCTTCGACCCTACCGGTGAATGTCTGCGACAGGACTATTAGATTTGAGGGATTGGCGTCTTGGCTCTGCCCCTTGGTGTGGTCTTCAATTCCTGGGTGATCATGGGTTGCTCGGAAAGCTATATCTAAGACAGGGAAACTTTTGTTAATAGAAAATGTGATAAAAAAGTCATCCCTACTTACAGTACCGTAGCAGAGCTCAACCTCCATATGCCCATTTTTCACTATAAGGTCTAGGAGATGCACGAACTTATGCATCCACACCTTGCGGAGTGTGTTGTCTCTTCCTGCATAGTTGTGCCTCAACTGGTGCTGAAGACTGGTCAGCCCCTTGAACTTACTTCACACTTCTTGAGCTTTCCTTATAACTTTGGCGCGCAAGAATTTCTGGCAGGTTCCCTGACGAGGCTGAGGCTTTGTATGATCGGTCCCCCATGCTGCTGTAGCCTCTATTGCTATTTCCAGACGCTGGGTGTTTTGTGATTGAGGTACTCGTTCGGACATAGGTGCAATAATTTGTCCAGGGTCTGTCATCCCAACCTGTGCAGGCAATTCTCGAGGCTATGCGCTAATGCATCGAAGAGACTGAGTGATCTGCGTGTACCTATGGCCATGTAGCTCATACAATCGATGCTGCCAATTCTCCAGACCATCGTCTGAATCAGACATGCAGGAGCTATCACATTGCCAATCCATTACACCATCAGCATTAGGCTCGACATAATCTGCATCCTTGGCTGTGATGTTATAGATGTGGTCTAGAGTATCCTGCTCCCCTTCACCTCTGAGTGGTTCTGTATATCTTTCTCCTTGAGATGGGTTGAGGGGTATAATAACGCGCAGGCCATTTCCTTCGAAGGTCATCTGTCTCCTTTTAAGGTTGATGATTGCAGCATTAGCCATGGCCCACTCAATTCCCAACAGGGCTGGGTAAGGGTTGCTGTCATCAATGATCTCAATAACTTCAAAGTCTGCTAGAGTACTGACCCCATAGATGTCGATTGGGACACTAAGAAGTCTCCCTAGTGGTACAATCCTTTGCTGGTTAGCTAGTCGTAGTTGTATAGGTGACCAAACCAGGGAAGGCTTTCCCATTTGTCCCCAGGTCTGCTTGGGTAGGACATTAACGTCTGATCCAAGATCCAGGATGACATCAGTCATATCATATTCTCCTATCTGAACGTTCAACCTCATTTCCCTTCCCGTTCTTTGGACACGACTAACAGTTTTCTCCTGATCAATTCCTCTCTGAGGGTCTGTGACAGCAAGAACTTTTTGCAGCTCGTTTAGAGCGTTCTGATTGCACAAGAGTTTCATACAGCTCTGCAAGAAAGAGGATAGTGTACTTACTTTATCCGTCGAGGCCTCCTATGGCTGCGAAGCCTGCTGATGTTGCCGCGCAGGTATTTCTACAGCGCCAAGGTCAACATTATCCCACAAGGCCTCCTGGACTGGTGCGTGGTCCTTCGCAGGGCCAAGGGCTGGGACTTTCTTGGAGGCCTGCTGTGCGCACACCGTGGCAGGTTGCTTTGGCGAGTCTTGAGTATGTGTCGTAGCTCCACTTCGGGTGACCACATTGAGAGATGGGGCAGGTCTTTGTTGCACGGAAATCAACTGAATACTTGGAGTAGGGCCACAGTTGTTTTCCTGAATCTTTGCGAGGAGCTGGGGGCACTGTTCAATCACGTGGTCCACTGCGCGGCAATACCGACAGGTCGTAGTGGGGTTCCGACAGTCGCGAGCCAAGTGACCAACTTGGTTACAATTGTAACACACAACCTGGCCTCTACCTCTGCCGGTCATCCCACCACGGTCGCGACTGCCAAAAGCACCTCTGCCGGAGGTGTCGCCGTGGTAACCATAGCCATCATTATTCTGGGCTTCATTGTGGACTCGGTAGGCATTAGAGGTGCGCTCTCGCATAAGGTCATAGCTACGACATTCTTCTTCATTATGCCCGATGGACTTACAGAACTGGCAGTAGGGGTTTTTGGGAACTTGAACATATCTCTGAAGAAGATGGAAGTGCTCAGGGCGATGCTGGCCAGAGGTTCGGCAAATCTCACAATATAGAACACTGGCATTGAATTGGGTGGGCGTGCCCGTGTTTAGATAGGTTCTGACCACGGGGCACTGGTCCCTATCATGACCCTCGGACCGACATTGCATACACCAGACCTCCTCTCGACTGGTTTTAGCTTTCTTCATGTCACGAAGTTCCAGGGCCATCGCTGCCAGCTGCACTTCGATTTGAGCAATACCAGAATCGTCTCCGACGGGAGCGGTCTCTAGCTTCATTGCGATTTCCAGAGCCTCTTGCTGGTCAGCAACCTTCTGTTGCATGATCGACGTTCTGATATGCAGCAATAACACGGCGATAAACCATTCCTTGTGCTGCGCAGGACTAATAGTGAAGCTCACTTGGTCTAATAAAACTTTGAATCTCTGGTCAAAGTCCCACACGGATTCGCCGCGCCGCTGTTGAATCTCTTTGAGTTCAGTGATGCTCTGCGATTCTGATTTTGGTTTCTTAAATTCCTTAATGATGGCGGCCTTGATTTCATCCAAAGTGGGGTGCTGATTACTGGAGAATTTCATGAACCAGGTCAAAGCCCGGTCGTGAAAGGAAGTAATGAGTTGCGTGGTTCTCACATCTAGGTCGGTAATACTCTTCGCGTTCCAGACGGCCTCACATAAAAACCAGAACTGTTCTGGATCTTCTGATCTCGTTCCTTTGAAGATGGGTAGCTTAATGTCATCAGCTAGGTGGGCCATGGTGGTTCTGGGAGGATTGGGAGGGGGGCAGGATGTTGATGGGGGGGGATTTATGGGGGAAGGTTGACCTGTGGTCAGGATATTCGGACTTGGTTTCCTATCACACGGTGACCGAACTCTAGGGGTAACAAAGCGACGCTGTGGGGTGACAGGAGGGTTTTCTCCGGGGTCTGGTTGTGGAGGGTTTACAAGGGGAAATGCGGTGGCCTGTCCTGAGGAGTAGGATTCAAAATTTCTTTTGTACCTTTGCTCACTTCGTGGCAACCCACTTTGCGCGTCGAAAATATTCTCACTTGCAAACATATGTTAGTACTACTAAACTAGCAGTCTGACTCAAATAATAAGATACCCTTTTCAACCAATAGTATTTTAATCTTCAAGCTTAAGGAATTTAAAAACTTACCATGGGGCCCTTTGAAAAACTGTCGTTCAACTTCGCTGAAAGAAGTGCTTGTATCAATGGAAAAATCTGTCACAAAGGCTTCCACGTTCGCGTCGTCCAGAAGTCAACAGCGCAAGATACCTCGTTGTTCACGTGTTGCACAAGATTGACCCTTGCAGGGGTCCAGACAAGGATCTGTCGAACTTGAAAGTTCGTCCTCCTCTCTGTTAACCTAGACAACCACTGGTACAACTCTATGTGGAAACTACCAAAGAAAATTTCATAAGCATCACAAAAAACATATTTTTTGTAAAAAGTCACTTGCGCTTCGACACGGATTCGTATTCTCTTGCTGCGCGAATTTCAGACAAGTCTTAGCAAACCAATCGTCGATGTCCTTGACAAAGGGCCTCCAGAACATAGCCCCCGAGGTACAATGCAAACCCCTCTTGAGCAGGTAGTGAGTTCAACCGGCAACGGAACCAATTTGTTGGGCAATAGGGCAGACCCGGGTTTAAACCTTTTGTGTCGCACCAACAAAAGACCCACAGTGTTGGCCCTTTCGGCAACAACCTGCGCGCAGGTTGCAGTCTCACCCGAAACAGCTATGGGATGCCGCAGAATCAGGTTTCTGCAAGCAGAGAGGGGGATTACTGTACCTTATCCTTTTAATAACCTTATTAATCAATAATTACAAGTTTCACCATTCATTCACATACAACTTCGCAAATAAATAAACAGTCGTGACTTGCTCAACCCACTACAGGGAATTCACAGCGAAGCTAAATGTTAGCAACGATCTAACTTATCAGATGTATACAGTTATTAATGCATAAAAGGAATAGAAACAGAAACAGCACAAGAAACCACAACACTGGATATAACGTGGTTCACCCCTAGTGTAGGGGCTACATCCACAAACTGTGTTCTATTCAATCTTGCTACAAAACCACAGTTTGATCTGCGCACTCAGCTGCAGATCCTTTTAGTCCTCAAAAATCCGCGCACACAGGAGCAGGCCCCTGCGCACACAGCTGCAGGTTTTTCCTTACAATCTTCTTTACAAAACCCTCTGCGCACATAGCTGCAGAGGTCGTCCACGCACACATCTGGGACTTAACCTTCTTCCACAAAACCAATCTTAACTTCGCCTCAATCTTTCTTTCATCATAAAACCTAACCTATCTTCTTTACATAAGCACTTATTTATACTGTGCATTTTTACAAAACCATGGTCTTAAACCATGGGCACCCAAAAAACCCTAAACCCTGGATTTAAACCACGGGTTTATTACAAAAAAGAGGGTTTTGACTTACCCTAACACCCCTAATAATATCTTGACCCATAACTCCACTTACCAACAGCCGCGAAGTTACCACGACTAGTAATCTTTAGGGTATGCACCCCAACATAAACCATGACTAATTGAGCATTTCCTTCATTTTTTTAGTATGCCTCTGTTCCACCACTATTTATAGTATGATATACACAATCATTTTTTATGAAATTTTAGACGAAATAACTTTTTTTTTGCAAATTCCAAATATGTATTGTTTTTAATATTTTTTTTTCTATTTTTTCCTAATTTTCTTGTATCATCACTCCTTAAATCAATTAACATGTTGTTATTGTTTCTTCCACACCTTTTTCATTTCAAATTTAAAAAAAAAAAAACTATATGTTGCACTACTAGACACTGACCTCTACATGCTATAAAAAAATCCATTTACGAAATATTGCATCAAGACCTTCAAAAGATGCACCCACACTTCACATACCATTCTCTAGGTTTGATCACTTAATTAAAAATTTAAAGGCACCCAAAGCCTGCACCCACCAAAACATATACCTTATCATTTGCCAAAAAAATAAAACATGACTCTCATAAGAGATGAAACATAGTTATGTAAATTTTCAATACATAAAATTTATATATTTGAAAATGTGATTAAGTTTTTACTCAATGCAAGATATCTTGTGTAAGTATCTCAAAAATCCATGTAAGTTGATGGATTCTTTATTTTTAGTTTTCTATTGCATCTAATGGGCCAAAAGTGACCCTCATTTGCTAACACTTACCCAATACTATTCTTAATAAAATTGAAGAAAGCTAAGAAATATCAATTTTTAAGTTATATATATATATATATATATATATATATATATATATGTATGTATGTATGTATGTATGTATGTATGTATGTATGTATGTATGTACACATATATACATATATATGTATGTATAGTTAGGTGGGTTAGCTCAAGTGGTTGAGAGTGGAGACATCTCTTATACTTTGAAGGTGTAACACCCCATTTTGACCTTATTACCTAGACTATCTTTACTGGATGCATTTGCTTATTGTGAACTTCGTCAGTAGATGACATTGTGTCATTACTGGATGTATTTGCTTATTGTGGAACTTCGTCAGTAGATGACATTGTGGACATATGCAATTATTATTTGTGGAATTTATATATGTGTGTGATGTTAATATTATGAGTTATGAACATGTTTAGAATATGTCTTTAGCATGCAAATTCAATAGAATATGGTACGTGGATACCGATTTAAGTTATGTTCAAGTAAATGATTATGACACTAGATGCATGGTGAAAATGATTATAATGTTGTTGTTAGTATTAACAGATTATGCATGGACATGTCAAAGATTATACACCATTTTGTTATAAGACTAACCAACAAGTTTAAAAGAGCTAAAAGATAGTTGATCTCCACAAGGTGGAAGCACCTTGACGATATGACTTCAAAGAATATGGTGTGAGAATGAATTGTTATTGTTATATGTGATTATTTTTATTATCATGATGTTCGGGATGGTGTGGGGTTTTAGGAAACTCAACCGCCCAAATTGGTTATTCAATTACAAAACCTAAGTACGACAGTCGCAACGCCGTCACTATGTCGAATCCAAACATAGTCCCTTGTTCCATTGAGGGGGGTGGAGGCATTTCCCACCTTTATCCTCGAAACCGGGAGTCATGGGAGGGTTGTGCTACGGTACACTCCCCAAGGTGTGTGATGATGACTAATGGATGCCTACTAGGGAAGCTTGGTCGAGAGAGTCGACACTTCCGCTTACGGGTTCTAACTGGAGTTAGGTCATGTAGTTGACACTCCAGGGTAGTCCACAGAGGAAGGATGGGATGTGGAAGTTAGTTGTGAATTATGTAGAATTAAGTAGGTAGATAGGAACAACATGGGAGTTTTAGAAGGGACACTGATTAACTGCGTGTTGAAACCCTTTACTTGATTCTTAAGTAGTGTTTCATTATGTTTGTTTGTGTCATGGCTTATTATGATATGAGTTAGCGTCTAAACCTTGAAAATTCATGTTTAAGTGTGTGTCGACATATATGAACTTATGTGATTATGTGTGATGTGTGGTTGAGTCCTAATAGCATACCTACACGACGTATGTAAGCATTAGGTACATTTACATAACTTGTATATATATATATATGTTTGTATAAATGGTATTCCATGCTATTATGATTACAACTTCATGTTTTGTAATTGTGACAAGCTAAATTATATTTGTTACTTATCGGGTTAGGAATCGACATAATTGGGTCAACTTATTAGTAAGGGCTTTGATTATGATTAAGGTTGGTTAATGATTGTGGTCATCATTAAATAAATATTAATTAAGTTGATTAGAGTCACTTAGTATGATTGTTGAATGTGGTGTTAATTAAAGAATGAATCATGATCGAGTCCTAATAATGATTAATGTCAATTAATGTTGATTAATGCTAATTCATAATACAAATAGTCTTATTATGTTATTAAGATTGATTAACTTAGTTGTTGAATAAGTTCATGATTACTAAGTTATTAAATAAAGTATTAATGTGGTTCATCATTGTTAATCACTTTGATATCTACTTTATTAATAAATGCTAATTAAAGGATGAATTATAATAGTTCCATGAATGGTGGTTATCAATAATTGTAATTAATTAGGATTAATTATAATTAATTAGAGTAATTAGGATTGCTATTATTAATTACTATAAATTAAAACTAATTAAAAAGTGGTGTTAATTGAGTATTAATCACAATTAATTATAGTTAAGGTAATTATAACTAGGTTTGAGTGTTGAATATGGTTATTGGTTCCATGAATGATTATTAGAATGGATTATAATTAATTAGGATTAGTCAAAATGTAATAATAATTAAGCATTCACTAAGAACTTAATCACAAATAATGGTTAGTTGTTGGATAGGGTAAATAGCTTAGTAAATCATGTTTAAAGTTTATTTAGTTCATAAATAATTAAATGAGTACTAATGATAATTATGATAGACGGTGACATAAAGTAATGATTACATAAAATGATATTTTGTTATTAATATTATTAAGTATATATTAATGTGACGTGCATATATTATTGTTTTATGTTGAAATATGCTAAGAAATGAATGGCGGAGCAACTTATTATTATTTTATAATAAATTTATTGACTTATGAGTAACTCGGAGAATCCATGTGGTTGGGGAATTATGGAAACCTCACAAAGCGGATGAAAGGAAAGTTGAATATTTATGATTGGGATAAGGTAGTAATGAATGCATGGGGAGTCGGTGAAGAGTAGGATATAGGGGAGAAGAATGGGGAGGTTTTGGGAAATCGAGAAAAGAGGAGGAAGAGAGCAAAATATTTTTTTGGAAAAGTTTCAAAGGAAAGAGATTTTATCACTGGTTGGACTGTACTCAAGTTTTGGGCTTTGGGGTCCAAGAACTCACTTCTTAGAGCTAGGAAATAGGCGAGACTATCCTAGTTGCCAGGGTGGCAGATTGGTTTGGTCGGTTGAGTTTTCTGTTACTGTAAAAGGAGCTTAGGGGCTTGCAAGGTTTGCAAGTTGAACATTGAAGGAGCTTGAATGGACCAATTTCTCAAGGACAGCTTCCCAATTTACAGTTATTTTGCATACCATTTCAAATTGTAAATCTCATAAAATATTTTGAACATGCATTAATTTTTATTTGTTTTATATCTGCATCAAAGATTTAGTGTATAAAGATATTTTATTTGTTTTTATACCTACATTAAAGATTTAGTGGAATGAAAACAAATTAGCGATTCAACTTAAAACAAGTTGATAAACAAAACTTAAACAAAACTTCAACCGTTAGATTCTTGTTAAACTAAGGACTAGGTTAGGGTTATGCAAAAAGGTACAATGTCATTATGGTTCCTCTAATGAATATATAAACCGAATTAATTTGCTATCAAAGAAAAAAGTGAATGTTGTTTCAACTTTCTGAAATTTTGGGCTTTATTAGATTGAGAATCATGTGCTTCGAGTCAAATTGTCTTTGCATCGCAGAGACGCAAGAAGCCCAAAAACAAATGAACAAAGCAGCAAAAAGCGAATGAAATTCAAGCCCCGATTCAGATCCAAAATACTAATGAGATTCTTCTCTTACGTGTAATCAGTTCTCTTCGTTGTTTCCATTCAATAATTATGGAATTGTCCATTATTACACTGAAACATAATATAAAAGGTTAGGGATAAATATAAAAAGTATGATATTTAATGAAACTAAAATAAATGGGCAGTATCGATCTCACTTCAAAACAAAATTGTGTAACCAATTATAATTGAAGATTGATATTTAATTAAGAAACATTGAAAATCAACTGAAATAAGCAGGTATCCCAGCCAGGTTAGGATGATTTAGTTATTGGAACGAAAATATAGAAATAAACTAGATCATTTTATATTATTTTGGTACATATAATAAGATCATATTATTATGTTTATGGCCATTTAGATGTTAATTTAGATTTTGGATTTACTCGAGATGATCTATAAGATTAATCTAAATAGAACAAGTGTATAAGAGTGATTATTTTCATGATAGTAGTATATTGTTATAATTAAATATATTGATTAAGATTTAAATATATTTCAATTCCTTTTATAGTAATTGTATATTGTTATAGTTAAATACATATTAATTAAGATTTAAATAAATTTCAATTAAAAAATGGTTAAAAAAATAACAATTTGTTTTTATTTTTTATTAACTTTTTATTTTTTAATTAAACAATATTTATTTTATTTTTTAATTAAACAATATTTGCTTTGTGTTAACTCGAACAATTTAATAAAATAATGGATATAAAAATAGCTAGTTCCACCTTCGCTGACCACTACGGCACCTATAACTGGCAGATCAGATCGAATCATACTGAAAATGATTTTCAATAAATTGTTTCAATTCGATGAGTAAATAAAACAATGGAATAAAATAAGACTCTACTCTTACAATTTATTCCCATTCTGGAATAGATGATTTGAGCCTAATTAAACAATAAATCTTGAAAGTATTACCTTACAATTGATCCTGCTTATTCTTCAATCAATTATTTGAGCCTTATCAAACAGTAAATATGGTCCTGGAAATGAAGATGGTGGTGGCTTTGCTGTCCTTCACAAATTCTTGAATATTTTTATGGGAAGAACAGTCTTTGTCTATGGAATAACCTATGGACCCGACCATTTGCATCAATTGGAATAACCTATGGACCCGACCATTTGCATCAATAGGACCGGCTCCATTGAAGAAATTATGTAGAGAGGCAATGGAACCCAGGTAAGGAAAGAATCGTAAATTATGCAATATATATTGTTGCAAGGAAGTCCGTCTGAAATTGTTTCAAACTGAGCTTCCATGGAGGAGTTTGACGCCCCGGATCCTGCATCTTTCGCTTGTAACATGCGCTCATGGCTGGCTTCGGTCGTGACAAACGTTACCATGATTTTCTTAGACGCGAGCCGCTTGGCAAATTGCAGCATTGGATTGATATGTCCCTGCGCTGGATAACCAATCACCAGAACCTGAGAGTTGGTATAATCTAGCTCCCCTAAGGACCCCATTGTTTTACCGTTGTACTGAAACCTTTCTATTCAAATATTTCGAGGTCTCGCAGGTTCTCCCCTTTTCAACCATACGCTTCGTACATACATGAAGATGAAGATCAATCATAAGCTTCGTACATACATGAAGATGAAGACCAGTAGTGTATTTATTGCTACACTACTCCTAGGATAACATTGTTGGATCTAAGACAAAAGTCATCAAATAATAATAAATGCATCATGATCTCATCATCGTAGTTGAAATCCTGAAACCCTGGCTTCAGGCATATGGATTTTGAATGACGTGGTTTTTTTTTCGGTCTGAGTTATTTTATTAGATATACTTTTCTGTATAAAAAAGGAAAAAAACCTAATCGTGCTTATTTTTTTAAAAGAGGCTTCCTATTGGTTATAGTTTTTTTTTCACATGGAAATATGTATGGAAAACTTATAGAAAACATAGCAATACTATGTATTGAAAATCTAATTAATAATAAGTTTTTCATAAAGGAGGCCTCTTGTTAGTTACACTTTTTTTCACATGGAAACATGTATGGAAAACTTATAGAAAACCTAGCAATACTATGTATTGAAAATCTAATAAGTTTTCCATATTGAATTTTCCTCATAAATTGTGCTAAACTATTCCTAAACTTTTGAATTCAACCCATGTCAATATCATAGATCTACTTTGCATATTTTAGGGTTCCCAAGAGCCTTGGATTAGACTTCAACCTCATTGATGCTTGAAACATAAAAGGTCTCAATGCTTTGTGCAAAGGAAACTTGAGATTGTGCAACCTCTTTGTCAAATCCTTTGAATGAATTTTGATATGATGTGCTTATGAATTTATTTTTTTAGACCTGTCATAACCATTTCACATCCATACCCTAATCCTAAATGCACTTGTGAAGAATCTCGCACTATTTTGAGCAAAACTAGTCAATCTTGCTCTCTTCCTTGCACCTAGTCTTGAGTCTTTCTCATGGATTCTTTGTATTAGAATTGATATCTCCTAATCTATAATTTGGGTATATTACATGCTTGATTTGGAAGATATAGGAATGGTAGATTAGAGGCAATGCTTATTTATCATTAGTACATGCACAGTATATGTGTATGCTACGTACACATACATACATTATGCATGCATAATACTACTACTTGTATTATTAGTATTAAGTTTATTAATTACACAGTGATTGGTTTAATGGTTATGTAAAATATAAATTTGGACATATAAATATCTAGTAAATATCTAGCATCATTAATTAATAGTTGGTAGGATGATTTAATTAAGTGCCATAAGTTAATCAATATTTTCCTTAGAACCTAGAAAAGGGAGATTTAAGAGTGTTGGCACAAAGTGGAGACCACGTTCTTGCACATGGGCCAAGAAAGGGGCACAAATGTAGTTTAGTGTGCTGGAATTTTCAATCCCATTAAGGGGGAAGGTCTCACCTAAATCACATCAAAGACCAAAGAAAAATGGGGATTAGTTAGCTATATAGTTGAGATGGTGTTTTACAAGAGAAAACCTTTCAATTATATTAATCATGTCACAACAAGAATTATTCATCATTTTTCAATTGAAATTAGAATTGAAAACAGAAAGAAAACATCATAGAAACATATGTACTGCAAAATTTGAAGGGGTTCCAATAGTATCTTTCATTATATCAAAATTTGTTCATTGTAGCAGTAATATTATGGCCTCATCCTTACATTCACTCTAAAATTACCATTCACAGGATATACACTCATACTAAATAACCCAAAATACCATTACAAAACCCATGTCATGGATCCATCTATATATGTCTGCATAGGGATCCTATGATGCTTGGATCTCTTGGATTTTATACTTGTGCACAAGGCTTTCTTATCCTTCTAGGTATTCCCTCTCTCCTTTCTTAATCATCCACTTCCCTTTATACTTGTTCCTTTGGTCCAAAATAGTTGCAATTTTTACCTTTTTCTACAACTACCACTACTTTTGGTACTATTTTGTGACTTCTTTCCTTTCTTCGACTAGCTTCCTTTGACTAGGTCAACATCATCAAGGTCATGAAGATGATGATGACGATCATCATCATAATCATCATGATCAATACAATGATCATTGTCATCATCATAATCATCACAATAGTCATTATTTTCATCATCTTCTTATAATCACGTAAGTTTCATCATCATCATCATTGTTATCTTCATTAGCATAATCATCATCACTAGCATCACTATGGTCATCATTATCATTCATGTCATCCTTGATGATAATGACCTAGATGACAATAAAAAAGATAATTATTATGATGAAAATGATTTGATTTTATGAATTGGGAAGATTCACCAAGGTCATTGGCACCATCATCATAATGTTCATTATCCTTGTCATAATCATTGTCATCATTTTCATGGTCATCGTAACCATCATTGGTGTTATCTTCATCATTGTCACTATGATCATATCCATCATTCATGTCATCTCCATCACAGTCATTATCATGATTATCGACATTGCCTTTCGTTGTTCATCAAAACAAGTTATAAATGGCATCATTGCCATTATCGGTTTTTGCAAACCGGTATGTGCTTCCATAAACTACTAAGACTTAGGGAAACCTTAGTAGTGGTTCAAATGGAAAGAAAAAAAAAACTCGATAAACCCAATAAATAACAGTAAAAAAAATTAAACTAAGTGAATCATGTGAATGGAAAACAAATGCAAGCTAACATTTTTCAACATTCTTTTACAAACAAAGGGTAAGATAACAAATATTTTTTTCTTTTTATTATATAAAAAATGGTTTTTCTAGTAGACCAAACAATACCTTGAATTAGAGTTGATGGGGTCCCTTACAGTTTTCCAAAGTAGAAGGTCCTTGGTCTCCAAGTAGTCTAGTGCTCTCCATCCACACATCACATGGTAGGGAAATCTCCAAAGGTGAAACAAGAAGGCTTAAAATGGGCTTCAAGGGTTTTGGTAGAAATTTCGACAGAGTGATGATAAGAAAATATATGGAGATAAATGTATGTCAAATGAGGGACCTTCATCATAAATATATAAGAAAAATGGACTAGGTATTAGCTTGTGGTATGAGTGTCCCTTGGTTATGGCTCGTGGTATTGAGTGGAATTTAGAGTTTTCCCGCTCCTTTTTTACTTTTTGAACATTCTTCCCCTTTTTTATGTTCTTTTTTAATTTTTTGGGGGAATTATTCCTATTTTGGGGGATTTCCCCTTCTTTTTTTGGGGGGGGGGGGGATTTCCACATTTCCCTATTGTATGGAGAGAGAAATGTCTAGAAATAATAATTATAGGCCAATTTGGGTCTTTAACTTTAGGATTTTTGGGAAAGTGAAGGTTTAATGTGGGAAAAATGAAGAGTGGGATGATGTGACTAAGGGATGAGCATGGTGTGCAACTTTTCGGTATTAACAGATTACTCCCTAATGTGTGAGGGTAGAATCTCATCGTATGACCGATATACATCATATGATCTTTATTTTCCAAGATAATAAGTGTCATGGTGGTATGGAGAATGGAGACTGCATCAAAGGGTAGAACAAAATCTTTGTTAGGATTACAAGGGATGAATATGTAGATAAAACACTCAAAATGGATGAGGTACATATAATCTAAAATATATGGATGAGGTAGGCACACCCATACTCATATTAATGTCTCACGATATACATAGAAATAAGAACTAGGCCCAAAGGATACCTAATTAAGAATGTCCCCTATCCTAGGGTGGAGATAATTGATCATGACTCCATCCCATAGGTGTCAATGGAATGTGGGTGCTTTCTTGGGTAGGTACTAACAGGGATTTGAGAACATACTTTAAGGGGGGTGTATCATAAGGGATATGTACATGGTGGAACACAATGTCCATGAAATGATGATGGGGAATGCCCCTCGTGGGTTGGATTCTCCTAGTATCGCTGACGAGGATGACGGGGATGAGTACGAAGGGTTGGTGCCCTTACCCCATGACGCGGAGATGGGATTTGCTCATAACTTTGAAAGGGTTGAACAGATAGGTCAGAGTGAATCATGTCTATCGAAATGACTGTAATGGTATGATTTGATCAGGAAGGCTCATTAGAAGACTATATGAGGAAAATGGGTTTTGTTCCACTCAAATAAGTCACTGGAGGGTGAAATTATTCAATGATAGTGAATTGAGATTCAAAGGAGAGTATATGTAAATCAATCAACATAGATCAATATTTAGGAAGATCTAGATAGTGAATGGTGTTACAATGGTCATAGAGGCCACATATCGCACAAGGATGTTTTGTGCGAAGGGACTTCTTGCACACTTGGAGAGTGTAAGGAAATTGGATTACTGGGATTCTTTCACCATCATCCAGCATCTGCATGTGAGAACGTAGGACATGAAACTCTAAACATTTCTAGGTAGTGTGAGCCAAAACATCACAAAAAGCACGAGGCGGTGAGGCTTTAGCTGAGGTAGTAGGGAGTGGGTTCATGTCTTTGGTCTAGTTTTCTGGTGGTGTTGTACTCATTGTGTTGCTATTGGCCTTCTTCTTGGGAGGATTTGGGTTGGTTCTTGGTGCTACCTTCAATTCCCTTGGAGGAGGTGGTGGCACTAAGGGTTTCGTCATGGAAAAATTGTGAGTTGGAATATTGGTTGTATCAATGGGTTACACTGGTGTCAAAATGACTTATGGGGTAAGAGGTAGATTTTTCAAGTTGAGTTGTCATACAAGGATGCCTAATGTCAAACTTGGGGGGGTTAAGGGTTTCCATCTCAGGCGTAATCACAATTCCTGAAGGAAGAAACAAGAATGGGATTTGGTAAATAGGTGTATCTCCCCATTGGTTTCCCAAAAACTAGATGGGGAGAGGTGTCAGTTATGGCTGGGGCTTTGATTGAGGTGCAGGTTTACGAGAAGAAACAATGCATAAATTTCATATATTTACAGTCAATGGGGGATTATGGAAAGGTCTTAAAGGTAAAATTCATGGGATACTCATAAAAAATACTCGATACTACAGTAGATAATGAGAGAATATAGGTGTTGTTCTGTTGCAGTAGCAACTGTTTTCCCCAAATTTTTCAAATTTTGGTCCCCCTCATGATTTTAATGTTGCTTTGAATCGTTTGGGTCCACGAATTTTTGGGTCATGCTTTAGTTTCGGATTATTTTGAAGATTAACTCTCATCCCATTTTTAGAAATTGCTTATAGTTGTAATGGCTGTGGGTCATAGATTTTGGGGTCTGTTTTGTTTTCTTTTCGCTAGTCAAAAAATGAATCAGACCATTTATTCTTTGGAAAGCCGCTGTTTCGGAGGTAAAACAGGGTTTTCGACCGTTGCTAAATTTTAAAAGTTGTTTCAAACACTTAGCATTTTTATTGATCGGGCGTCAAAGTATGTTTTGATCGGAGGCGGTTGTGTGTTTATCTTCCGCTGTTGCGGCTCCCAAAGCGACTATGTACCCGAAATGTAAGTGGTTTTTAGTCACGTGTCTATAGTCTTTTTTCTTCCACCGTTGCGGCTGTGAAAATCACTTGTCTTCCGATGTTGATGTCTTTCCAATTTTCGACTGGAAGCTTTCCCGCCCACATTTTAGGTCATAAGTCTTTCGACTTCGATAGGCTTAAATGGTTTCGCGGTGCCCATCGCCTGTTAAGACCCACTTATGCCGCTTTAAATAAGTCCACCCTGCTGATGTTAGTGTTGTGAGCCGCTGATGAGTTTTCTTTTTCGTCATTGGTGAGGTTTTGGAACTCGTGTATGGACAAGATAGTAGTGCTAGCACTTTTTAAAGTTCTCATAACTATAATGTAGTACATGGCCTCTCTTGATGCTTAGCCTTTTTGGTTGATATAATTTGACGTTATTAAGAATGCAGTCCCAATGAACGATGCATGTCATTTAATTGCAGGTGGACTCAAGAGATTGTTCAAACTATCGTGGCAGAAGGGAGCTGGGCAGTTTTGAGAGAAGGCCGAACCGAAACCAGCAGGATCGCGAGGAGGGCAGGTGAAGTAGAAGGAAAAATCAATAGCAACAAAGGCGCATACCTGAAAGGTCTGTTGGTTACTTAGCAAATCATGAGTGCGCACAGAAAAGATAAAAAATAGGGATATGAAACATTGTGAGGGACCGAAAGGTCACACGTTTGGGGGCAGCCCAAGTGGTTAACTATTTGGTTTAAATATTTGAAAGTTAGAACTGGCAGGGGATTTTTACCCTAGAGAAAATAAACTATCACTTGTAAGAGGAACTATTGTGTTTTACAATCAGAAATTGCAAATTTTACATGTTGGAGAAAGTGCTATGTGGAATGTCTCAATGTGATTAAATGAATGAGGTTGAATTGGAACTATTTCATTTTCGACTGTGTTTCATTAACTGTGAGTATGTTCTAAC
Source organism: Pseudotsuga menziesii (assembly GCA_001517045.1). Taxonomy (NCBI): domain Eukaryota; kingdom Viridiplantae; phylum Streptophyta; class Pinopsida; order Pinales; family Pinaceae; genus Pseudotsuga; species Pseudotsuga menziesii. Next base: position 22,553 of record LPNX010370185.1, on the reverse strand, counting down.
TTTCTGAACCTATGTTCTTGTCTGAATGTTCTCCAGTGCATTCTGTGATGTTTTTCCACTATGAGTGATGGGACTTTTTAACTATTGTTGAGTTATCTTATCATGTATACTTTTATTCATGTTTATATGTTTTGGTCATAAGAACAGCTATCTGTGATTTTCCATAACACGTGGACAGTGTTGTATTACTCATGAATTAATATTTAGCTCTCTAGAGATAGTTTAGTTAGTAATTTATCTTCTAAAATGTATGTGAATTAGATGCCTGCGAGTTCTAAGACGAGAGGTAAGAACCTGCACATCACTTTGTGAATACTCCCGGCATTCTTTATCAAATCTGCATTTAGGTAGGCACTTGCATATCATAATTTAAATAAAAAAATTCAAAATTACATACGGTGGACCGGGCCGCAACCGGTAAACCCCTTTATTTTTGTTACTTGACCTAAGGTAGCCGGACTGCAAACTGGACGGATTCCCTACACCAAACAGTCACGGGCTAGTTGGGAACGTTGACTGGGGAGAATCCCTTGCTATTGTTGCCTGCGAATTTCCAGGCCTCAATAGTTTCTGGCGCTAGAAGGAGGGCCGCCAGTGCATGGCTGGCCGAGGAAACCTGTTTTCCCGAAACTATTCCACCGGTAACAGTTCAAAAGCCAGTGTGTTTCCTAATCCAATTCCGGAAGAAGAGGGTAGAGAACATTTGTATTCTGTCGACAACGAAGTTGTTAATAATCTGAGAAGACACACTAGGGCGTATGTGAAGAAGATTGGAGGATTTCCAATCATCCCTGAATTTCCCAGAAGATAATATAAAAGGAAGGATCGTCCTATATTGGAAGACTCAGTGGTGGTTGAGGATTGGGAAGAACTTGTAGAAACAGCCTTACAGGAAGTCGTACTACCTTTGAATCAAGAGGGCCTGGATACTCCTCACAGTTCTCTTGTTCACACTCCTGTTTGCTCACCTCCTCACTCTCCACCCAGAATCATGGTAGGCATAAATGCAAATCAACTACCCAACCCACCGAATCCTCCACCTGCCTGGAGAGCCAGATCACCTTTAAACCTAACACTCCCATTACATGATTTACCTCAATCCTTTGAAAAGATGCTGCCCAAATTTGACCCAAGTGAAAAAATACTAGTAGATGACCACTTGCAAATTTTCTATTTGGCAATAGAAGGGTTAAGGGCTGGGGAATATGAAGATGTAGTTTGCAGACTTTTCTTGCACACCCTTAAAGGAGCTGCGGCATCATGGTATTTTGGTTTGCCTGCGAGCTCTATCCTTGATTGGGATACTTTCAAGAGGATTTTTAGAAGTAAGTATGCAACCGGAAGACTCATGCAACTCTTATGAAAGGACTATGCACCTTGAAGAAAGAGAGAAAGGAAAAGGTGCACAGTTTCACTCAAAGGTTTGCAGCATATCTCAATAATTTTTCTGAAGCTGATAGGCCTACAGATAAAGTCCTGATTGAATATTATACCTCAGCCCTAGGACCCGAGTTGGCCATGTTTTCCAAAATTAAGGCCAAGCCCATTTTAGCAGAGACCTATGAGGAGGCAGAGAAAGTAGAGGCTGAAAGGGAAAGTATTGAAGATTATCCAGAACGATCAAGAGAGAAAAGTGTGGGAAGGAAAGCCTTATTGTTTACCAAGCCCAAAGAAGAGCAATCACCAGATGTTGAAAGTATGGAAAAAATGATGTAGAAGCTTTCTAACAGAATCATAGACTTGGAGAAAGAAAAGGAAGCCCAAAAGTTCTACAAGCCCTATTATAAGAAACGGGAGGACAATAATCAATCCCAACCCCCTCCACACAATTCGGCATCTATGAATTTAATAGAGGTAGGAATGGACAATTTTTGCACTTTCCACCAACAACCTCACTCTGAAAAGAACTATCCTCAATGGATAAACTCGATGACATTAGTGATGAATCAACTATTGGACTCTAAATTAACAGAAGATGGAGATGAGGAAAGAAAAGACAGTAATACGTTGATGAAAGAACAAGAGGATGAGACCATGGTTCTGTGGAACTCTATCTCATTATTCGATGCCATGGAGGAAAGAAATTGGGATTACGAGGACGTCGTGGAAGTGAATGTAACAACAAGGAGCCAAGGGTTGGTAAAAGAAGACAGTCTCATGCTCCCAAAGATTAAAAAGCTGCAAAAAAATGTTAAGAAATTTCAAAATAATTCCTCAACTGATAAGATTCCTGAATTCACCATTACCAACCAAGATCCTAGGCAGAATGATACGTATGCCGAGCCCCAAAAAGAAAAAATGAATGTCGATAAGCCTCATCCCACGGAAGCACAAATGGATTATGATATCGTGGAAGATATAAAGAAGACAAGGGCAAATATCTCATTATTTGAAATGTGTAAGGTGCCGCAGCAGAAAGAAAAACTTTTGAAAGCACTTGAAGCATCAGAGGAGAGGCTGCCCATTGACAATCAACCCAAGGAAGAAGAAGAAATCGAGGAAGAAAGCATTGGGGGTAAGTCTAAGAACAAGAATCCACCTTTCCTCCTCATGTTTGAAATTTTTAATCACAACGTACATAATTGCCCGGTAGACTCAAGGGCATCGGTTAACGTCATGCCAATATCGGTCTGCAAAAGGATAAATGGGCAGCCTAAGCCATCCACTTGGAGGGTTGTCCAGCTGGATAGGATGAATGTGAAGGTAATCGGGGAAATGGAGGATTTCCTAGTCCGCCTGTCTTCAAATGATAAAGTGTGCCAAGTTATTGATATCGTGGTGGCTGACATACCAGACGCTTATGGGCTTGTTCTAAGCAGAGACTGGTCGGAAAAACTAAACGGATATTTTGCCTCGGATTGGTCGCATCTGTGGCTTCCATATAAAGGAAGCCCGAATCAAATCAAAATTTTGAGGGAGCCTCATATGAAATACAACGTTACTCAGCTTGATGAAAAGAACGAACCAATGGATTCTATGTTAGGAAATTACTTTATTGAGTTAGAACCGGGAAATTACCAAGTAGAAGAAGCCAGCCATACATCAGACACTCAGCCAGATCTCCTTCGGTTTTCACAGGTTGACGAAATCGACTGTAAAATAGTAGACTTAGCGGTAGGAGTAGATTCTCATGTAGTAGTTAGCAATTTTTGGACATTGATTTTTGATGGTTCTAAGACGTTAGAAGGGTCAGGGGCCAACTGTGTCCTGATCGACCCCAAGAAGAATAAACATTTTATTTCATGCAGATTAGAGTTTGAATGTACAAATAACACAGCTGAGTATGAAGCGTTGGTGCAAGGTTTGAGGAAAGCACTCGAATTAAAGGTAAGTAATCTGAAAGTTTTTGGAGATTCTGAAATAATTGTAAAACATATTCGGAATCAAATACAATGTATTTCTTCTCACTTAAAAGCTTATCAAAATGAGGTATGGGACCTACTCAAATGTTTTAATGCATTTAATATTATATCAAATCCAAGACTTAAAAATACAGCAGCTGACCTGTCAGCTGCTAGGGTTGTGCCTACTAATAATCGATGCTCCGTTGAATTGCTTTTCAGGCCCTCGGTCCCTGATATGATTACCAACCTACGAGTGTTCGACGATGATCAGTAGATTATAGAATGCTTGACAAATGACGAGGTATTTAAAGGGGCGATTATAGATGATGAGGAACATCAGGCTGAGCTGAAATATGATAATTTAATCCCTAAAGGAGTCAGAACCTTAGAACGGAGGTTCGATTTAAATGAAAAATTTAGAATACCAGCAAAAGTGAAGACTCATAGCTCATCTCTACAGTTTGAATTGATAAATTTAGGAACCGAGACAAATCCTAAATATGTGAATCTTGGCAAATGTTGTTCACCAGCAGAAAGAAATAAGTTCATCAGTATTTTTAATCAATATAAAGATGTTTTCGCCTAGACATACGAGTATTTGAAGACATATGACACCAGCATCATCCAGCATGTTATCCCCATCAAATCTGGAGTCAAACCTTATCAAAAACCATTAAGGAAAATGCACCCAAAATTGGAGCCTCTAATCCAGAGTGAAATGAAGAAATTATTGGATGCTAGAATCATTTTTAAGGTCAGACATTCTGAATGGGTCTCAAATTTGGTACGAGTGAGGAAAAAATCCGGAGAAATCAGGCTATGCGTAGATTTCAGAAATTTAAACCGCGCTTCGGATAAAGACAACTATCCGGTTCCACCCATGGAGCAACTACTACAAATGGTCTCAGGTTCTGAACTATTTTCTTTATTAGACAGATTCTCAGGCTACAATCAAATATTGGTAGCCGAAGAAGATATATTGAAGACAACATTTAGGACCATATGGGGAACCTTCTCTTACCGAAGAATGCCTTTTGGGATTATAAATGCTGGAGCTATGTTCCAGAGGGATATGGACATAGCTTTCCATGGTTTGATTGGCTATAGTGATGTAGTGTATGTCGATTATGTTACAATATTCTCAAAGAGGAGAGAAGAACACTCATTTCATTTAAGGAATATTTTTGAACGCTGTCAGAAATATGGTATCTCACTCAATCCCAAGAAGTGTGTGTTCACGGTTACGGAAGTAAAGTTGTTGGGTCACATAGTTTCAAAGAAGGGAATATCTATAGATCCGAGAAGGATCAAGGCCATTGAACAGATCCCCTTGCCCCATAATAAAAAGGGGATGCAATCATTTATGGGAACAATAAACTTTGTGCGAAGATTTGTGCCAGATTTTGCTCAGATTGTCAAACCTCTGCAGCAAATGGTGAAACAAAATGTACAATTCAAGTGGACTGAGATTGAGAAGAACGCATTCAGCAAGATTAAAATTGATTTTGCACATTCACCCTCCCTAAAAAGACCGGATTTTGATAAATATTTTATTCTGTATACTTTTGCATCTGATGATTCGCTAGTAGCTGTGCTTACTCAGAAGGAAGATGGGGGGGATGAATTCCCAATATCTTTCATGAGCACTGGTCTACAAGGGGCCGAGTTAAATTACCCAGCTATTGATAAACAAGCTTATGCAGTATTCAAAGCAGTGAAACAATTCAGGCCCTACATATTTAAAAATCGAACCAAGGTGATCGTCCCACACCCAGCTGTGAGGTCCCTTTTTGTACAGAAGGAGTTAGGAGAAAGAAGGGGTAATTGGGTAACAACTCTTCAAGAGTATGACCTCGAGTTCAAGCCAGCTTCTATAGTGAAAGGGCAAGGGTTGTGCAAACTAATGACTGAAAATGGAAACAATGAAGAACATGCCTGGGAAGACAAGGCTGAATTACATTCGATGGATGTATGTCCTCTGTTCACAGCCCCTGAATCTTGGTATAGAGACCTTGTGCATTACCTTCAGACAGGATTTTTGACATAACATTGGAATTCTAAGCAAAGAAGAGCACTGTGTCTTAAATCAACCTCCTATCAAATTGTTGAAGGAATATTATTCAGAAAAAATTAGGACGGAGTCCTTCTTAGATGCTTAGAGAATGAAGATGCGAAGAAGGTAATGGCAGATCTGCATGACGGGCCTGCTGGGGGACATTTTTCAGGAGATACTACAGCTCACACAATTCTCAGAGCTGGTTACTATTGGCCCATGCTTTTCAAAGATGCACATGCCCATATCAGGAAGTGTGACATTTGTAAAAGTTGTAGTGGAAGACAATCTAGAGTAGCTAGACCACTGAAGCCTGTGATGATCACGGAGCCGTTCGAGCAATGGGGGTTGGATATTATTGGGGAGATAAAGCCAAACTCTTCCTTACAACACAAGTATATTCTGACCGCAACCAATTACTTCAATCACTGGGTTGAAGCCATCCCACTGTGCAAAATAAATGAGGACGCCCTCATCAGCTTCCTACAGGACCATATTATGACCAGGTTTGGAGTTCCAGTTTATTTAGTCTTTGATAATGCTACTTAATTTTCATCGATTAAATTAAACGCTTTTGCTCATGAGAAAGGAATAAAGTTGCATTATTCTGCTAATTACTATCCACAAAGAAATGGCTTGGCTGAATCTACTAACAAAAATCTGATTAGAATTTTAAAGAAGACTGTGATAGAAAACCAGAGGATTTGGCACTCAGTGCTACCAAACGCCCTTTGGGCTGATAGAGTCACCCCCAAGTCTTTGATAGGAGTGTCTTCATATACCCTTGTGTATGGAAAAGAATCCATTCTTCCCCCCAATATCATGCTACCCTCTTCCATAATAGCTTAAGAGCTTAGAGGGTCAGATAATGAAGTCTTGCAAATGAGGATATATAATCTCCTGAAAGCAGAAGATGCTCGATCTAAAGCCAGAGAGTGCTTTAAGAAACAACAAGAGGTAATAAAGAGATGGTTCGACAAACACAAGGCAGGAACAAAAGATTTTGAAGTGGGATACTTGGTTGTCAAGTGGGACCACCCCCATGATGAGAAAGGAAAACACACGAAATTCCAGCAGTTGTGGGTAGGTCCTTTTCAAATTGCGGAAAAGCTTGGCCCTTCAAATTATAGGTTGCAATATTTACAAGGGTGGAAAGAGAACTTGCCAGTAATGGCTTAGTTCTCAAACCTTATTTTTCCTGATTTTTGTTCTTCTATTTTGTATATAAATAATCTGGCCTGACCTCCGTCTTTGAGTCATGATTTTTCAGTTTTGTTTTAGTTTAAATTTCTACTGATTTCAATAAAACCCGTGGTTGCATGGGGAACATCAGAATTTGGACTGATCAAAGTTCTTAAGTGTAAGACTGTATATTGCCGTTTATCTAAAAGAACTTCTTACATTTTAGCAGTTTTCTCAAATAGCTGTGTACGCATTGAAGTCCTGCTTAACCCTTGTGAAATAAACCAGAATCAAAGGGTCTCGAATACTATTTTGAGGCTCCATCCATGTCATATTTAAAATTTCCTAGGGAGTGACAGCAAAGGGCCCATGGAAAGAAGCAAGGTAAATAGTAGATTAGATACAAATTATCCCATGCCAAGAAATGAATGCCAAAAGGCAAATAAGAGTAAAAAAACTCCTATGAAATCAATATATATCAAAACGAATGCGGAACCATATAAGTACTAAATCGCCGAAAGTTCCTCTCTATTTGTGAGATGAAACGTGAATACACCTCTCACACAAAAGGACACTTGGGATAGAGGAGCCTAAATTAAAATTCAGAAAGAAACGCATAAAGGAGGACTCATATGAAAAGGACAAAATTCCAAAAGCATGAAAAGTGCTAAAGTGGCATGGGAATGAGGAACAAATGAATATTTCTGTTTACCATATGCTGCAATCCTATGGTGTCCAAGCCGACAGCTACCCGAAGATAGAGGTAACAATGAAACTCATCTTTAGGCCTGAAAAGAGTTATCTTGACCTGAGAAGTCCTGGTTTCCACTCTCCCAAATCGGACTATCATCAATGATTAAAAGTACATACAGTTGCCATTCGAGAAATCCAGGTAGCTAGAAGAATGCAATAAACTCGTTTGTTCTTAAACAGTCTATCACTCAAGGAATATTCATCCAGAGATCTAGGTTCACCAGGTAATCGCCAATTGTTGCAGCTGCAACTGTTTTCCCCAAATTTTTCAAATTTTGGTCCCCCTCATGATTTTAATGTTGCTTTGAATCGTTTGGGTCCGCGAATTTTTGGGTCATGCTTTAGTTTCGGATTATTTTGAAGATTAACTCTCATCCTGTTTTCAGAAATGGCTTATAGTTGTAATGGCTGTGGGTCGTGGATTTTGGGGTCTGTTTTGTTTTCTTTTCGCTAGTCAAAAAATGAATCGGACCATTTATTCTTTGGAAAGCCGCTGTTTCGGAGGTAAAACAGGGTTTTCGACCATTGCTAAATTTTAAAAGTTGTTTCAAACACTTACCATTTTTATTGATCGGGCATCAAAGTATGTTTTGATCGGAGGAGGTTGTGTGTTTATCTTCCGCCGTTGCGGCTCCCAAAGCGGCTAAGTACCCAAAATGTAAGTGGTTTTCAGTCGCGTGTTTATAGTATTTTTTCTTCCGCCGTTGCGGCTGTGCAAATCACTTGTCTTCCGACGTTGATGTCTTTCTAATTTCCGACTGGAAGCTTTCCCTCCCACATTTTAGGTCATAAGTCTTCTGACTCCGATAGGCTTAAATGGTTTCGCGGTGCCCATCGCCTGTTAAGACCCGCTTATGCGGCTTTAAATAAGTCTACCCTGCCAATGTTAGTGTTGTGAGCTGCCGATGAGTTTTCTTTTTCGTCGTTGGTGAGGTTTTTGAACTCGTGTATGGACAAGATAGTAGTGCTGGCACTTGTTAAAGTTCTCATAACAGTATTGCAGTACATGGCCTCTCTTGATGCTTAGCCATTTTGGTTGATATAATTTGATGTTATTAAGAATGCAGTCCCAATGAATGATGCATGTCGTTTAATTGCAGGTGGACTCAAGAGACTGTTCAAACTATCGTGGTAGAAGGGAGCTGGGAAGTTTTGATAGAAGGCCGAACTGAAACTGGCAGGATCTCGAGGAGGGAAAGTGAAGTAGAAGGAAAAATCAATAGCAACAAAGGCATAGACCTGAAAGGCCTGTCGGTTACTTAGCGAATCATGAGTGCGCACAGAAAAGATAAAAAATAGGGATATGAAATGTTGTGAGGGATCGAAAGGTCACACGTTTGGGGGCAGCCCAAGCGGTTAACTATTTGGTTTAAATATTTGAAAGTTAGAACTGGCAGGGGATTTTTCCCCTAGAGAAAACTTGTAAACTATCGTTTGTAAGAGGAACTATTTCGTTTTACAATCAAGAATTGCAAATTTTACCTGTTGGAGAAAGTGCTATGTGGAATGTCTCAATGTGATTAAATGAACGAGGTTGAATTGGAACTATTTCGTTTTCGACTGTGTTTCATTAACTGTGAGGATGTTCTAACTTTATGAACCTATGTTCTTGTCTAAATGTTCTCCAGTGCATTCTGTGATGTTTTTCCACTATGAGTAATGGGACTTTTTAACTATTGTTGAGTTATCTTATCATGTATACTTTTATTCATGTTTATATGTTTTGGTCATAAGAACAGCTATCTGTGATTTTCCATAACATGTGGACAGTGTTGTATTACTCATGAATTAATATCTAGCTCTCTAGAGATAGTTTAGTCAGTAATTGATCTTCTAAAATGTATGTGATTTAGACGCCCACGAGTTCTAAGACGAGAGGTAAGAACCTGCGCATCACTTTGTGAATACTCCTGGCATTCTTTATCAAATCGACATTTAGGTAGGAACTTGCATATCATACTTTAAATAAAAAAATACAAAAATACATACGGTGGACTAGGCCACAACCGGTAAACCCCTTTATTTTTGTTACTTGACCTACGGTAGCCAGACCACAAACCGGACGGATTCCCTACACTAAACAGTCACGGGCTAGTTGGGAACGTTGATTGGGGAGAATCCCTTGCTATTGTTGTCTGCAAATTTCCAGGCCTCAACATGTTCATAGTGTGGTAAATCATGGGAATGACATTTTCTTGAGTGGCCATCCCCTTGTAGTCATAATAAGTCAACTAATCAATTTTGACGACCTTACATTCATGAAGGAACATCATGGGTTGGAAGAATGACAAAGTGACTTATTTCATAACCTAGATGTAGCTACACTAAAGGAGGATATTGTAATCGAGATGTTTTAACAACCTCAATGTCAACTAGGAAGGTTTTACCAGCTAACGCGATAGGGACATTCAAAAGAATCCTTTTGGTTTGAGTAGTGCAACCATCATAGGCGCAAAAGGATAACATGGATGGATATAACTTAGGGCACCCAAGATTCTACTAGAAAAATGTTGACATGATGCATTTGGATGTGCCCTTGTTGAAAATGTAGCGGTAGATAACTAAGTCCCAAATTGTTATAGGAATATGGAATGTGATAGATGAATGTATTCTTGGATTTGACTGATCTAGTTCAAATGCGATCAACCATGAATCAAATGGATGTGTAGAACCTAAAATAAAGAGTAAGGATTTGTGTTGTTGTTGCACCTAAAATATCCACTGATTCCTGAGCACCCTTCAAAGCCCCTGACCAGGGATTATTTGGGTGAATTTTTCCCACTCTTGAGTAGGCTGGCGCAATTTATCCCTTATGACAGAGCACTGGATCCTATTTCTCATTGACATCAGGTGTTGCCAGCACCTTGACCCTGTTCACAGGAAGCGTTGGCACCTTTACCCTCTATGCAAGAAGCGTCGACGATTTAAAATGGGAAAAAAGGAATTTTCAAGAATATTACATATGAAATCCCTCGTGCAGGTGGTTCCTATTAGCTAGGGAGAGGTGGAATTTGACCTTCTCACCCATAGGGATCATCCCCTATCCTTTTCCTAAAGAATCTCATCTCATATGAGCCTCCCTTGGCCTATAAAAGAAGCCTCTATGGACTATGTGAGATGAGACCAAAAAGAGAATCCTTATGTTGTTGGATTGAGGTCTGGTATTGAGGCAAAGTTGAGTGAGTTTGTGTGTAAATATATTTGTGTGAGTGAAGAGTGTTGTAAGACCATTGTGGAAGACAAATTTTTCAACATCAAGGATTTGGTTGTAGATTTACCTTCTTATTTGATTAATACAAAAGTGTTACCCTTTCCCGTATTTGATTTGTGTTAATACCGGTAAATTATTATTAGATTCCTTGATCACTAATATGGATTGTTAATCTATCTGGTTACTCTCATCTTGTTGTCTTGTTTTCCTAATTCTTCTTTGCATGTAGTATAGATCGCATGAAGAGCAGTGGAATGAAGACTAGAGATTTCAGATCTGAGGTATAAGAGTGATTTTATTAAAGTAGATTAATCATATATGGAAAGGATATACCGTTGTGGTGTTTTTTTCTATACTTGTACCATACATGATAGAGGAACAAGTGGTGTCTGCACCAGTTGCAGAATTCCTACAAACACAATTGGCGACCATATTGGGGATAACTTGATCCAGTCAAATCTGGGGTAGATCTAGTTAGATCTAAGATATTTGTTAACAGTCTCATTTGTAAAGTTTTCATTCTCTTTGCTTAACTCACTTGGATTATTAAGGTGAATTATCCACCTTATTTTTTCATCAATTTCCCTCTGTGTGAAGTTTTCTTTACTTCTATATTAGTCCAGATCAGTCCTTTTTATTTCTTTGTAGGTGATGGCCTTTTTCCATTTGTGAATCCATCGACGCACCTAGGAAGATTTCACAGAGTGTCATCCATCTTTGGCACCTACTGCACCCTGACACTAAGCGCTGCTGGCACCTTCATCCATATGACACATAGCATCTTTGGATCATCTACCCAGTGAACAAAGTGCGTCATCCACCTACTGGAACTCTAGTGCAACCATACACAGTGCGTCGAGGTAAGTTCATCACTACCTTAGAGCACGTGTATTCACATTTTTTGCTTCTCTGAAGTTTGCTGTGTAATTTGCTTATTGTTTTCTTGCTGGATCTAAGCGTTTGGTAGCCTAATCTTACCTTTTGAGTTCAGATTTAAAATTTGTATAATATAAATACATAACACTCGAGAATTATAGAAATACATAATACTTGAGCATTATGGTTTTACAAAATTCTCTAGCGTTTATGAAATCCACAACACTCGTGTGTTCATTCTATACTAAATAAATAAAATCCTTTACATTTAATATGTTTCATGCACGACTATGTAACATCTAATGAAGGAAAATGCTTGAGTGTTACTTTCACAATAAATGCTTTAGTGTTATGGCTATGTAAACATAAAACATTTCCTTAAAACTTTGTTTAATATTTCCAAGTACCAAAATAATATTTTGTTTATTTCCCCATCCCTCCTTGTATTCAAGAGTTTTGGGCTTTATATTGTATGGGTTAGGAGGTGATATAGGGAATTGGGGTTAGGGGTTAAGTGCTTCGAGTTAAAGGTCTAAAGGGATTCAGGTTCTCAGTGGTTGTGGGGTTAGTGGTATAAAGAGATAAGAGGTTATGGGGTTTACTAAATAATGAATTAGGGGCTAGGGGTTAAGGGCTTAGGTATTAAGGGTTAACTAAGGGGTTGGGTTATCTAGGGTTTATGATATTTAGGGGTTATAGATTAATGGGATATGATTTAAGGGTTTAGGAGTTAGGAGTTAATGGATAATAAGTGATTAACTATAGTTAAGAGGATAAGGCTTAAGCAACTAACGAATTTAGTTGTTAAGGGATTTAGGGATTTGGTGTTAAGGTATTAGTGCTTTAGAGGTTAAGGGTCAAGTTTCAAGGGATTATGGGTTAATTAATTTAGGGGTGAGGGGGTAAAATTGGGGTTAGTGGTTAAAGGATTAGAGGTAAACATGTAAAGGGGTTAAGGGGTTTAGGGGTCAAGATTTTTATGGATTAAGGGATTTAGTGCTTAAAAGGGATTTAGGGATCCGAGTTTAGGGGATTAGGGTTTGAGAGGTTAAGCATTAAGGGCTTAAGTGTTTGTGGATAAACTAGTGCTCTGGTGTTAAGTGCTTAAAGATAAAAGGGTTTAGGTGTTCGGTTTTGTTAAAGTATTGTAACTTCATAATATATTCCAGATGTATTCATTGTATTCCTCCATTAGGAGATGATTTTGGTCATGTAAGAGTGATTGAAAGAATCAATGTAAAACTCCAAATATAAGTCAGGCCAATAGTACCTAAGTGTCCTTATAGTAAATATTATTTTTGGTGTCTTACAAGACAAGTCAACCCTGCTAGGTTCTAGGTCAAGTCAACTGACTAATATAGATAGGGAGGCGCTCCCCTTCATTTGTGCACTCTCACTCAAGAAAGTTGACAAGAGAGAGAAGATCAAGTGCACCAGGAAGAAGAGAGAAGCATTTGTCTTGGGATTTACACTACTCAGGTTGAGTTCTATACTAAGGAAGTTTTGCGTGGTTTTCTCCCTTGTGGTTTCCCCAAGGAAATATTTGTGTCCTTTGTGTTATTGTGCTTGTTGTTCTTTCAGCGATCCTACTAGTGATTTTTTTTTAATATATCATCTAAGCAATTAAGGAAACTTAACATGGTATCAGAGCCACCCTGAAAGGAGACACTGCGCATCTAGGGTTTGTCATTCCGAAAAAATTTCTCAATAGATCAACCAGAAAACAGATCTCACTCAAGTCGTCGTAGAAGGGTGCATATTTTCTTTGAAAACAAAACTGAATTCCAAAAAGTATCAGTTTTGGACTAGACACTACTATCGAGAAAAGCTACGGCTTTATTTTTCCAGAGACTCCATCATTAATCTTAGAAAAAGAAAGATACAATATAGCTCACCCTGGGAAGGCGCATATTTTCCATCATTTATCCCTACAAGTGATCTTAAGTGGAAAATTAGGGTTTCTTAATCGAACCCTAGGTCATCCCGAAGAAGGTAATCCATAATTTGTATTCATTAAGTAAGTATTACTTCCTCTAATTCCATTTGAAGTTCTCATTGTGTTAAAATATGACTAAGCGTACCAAGATAGATGAAGCTTGAGGGTGTTGAAAACTTCAGAGCATGGAAGTATCAGATCATGCTCATCCTAGAAGAAAATGATCTGGAATGTGTTTGGATTATAATCCTCCCTTGTCCAATTTGGTCTTTTATGTCTAAATCAGGAGTCACGTCTAAATAGGGAGTCCTTTCAGTCTATTTTTAGTCACTAGAACCATTGGCTCCACTTGGCCTAATTGGGGCACATGTATCAGATACTAAAGTGTGGGGAACACTAATTGAGGCCAACTGCCACTGATTGCACTTGCATGCATAAGTTTAGGAGCCTCCTAGATTAGTCCCTACAAATTTAGAGACACTGGGAGTGCCGATACCAACCTCCATTAGTTGAGTTCAGTTGGTGACTAGTCAAACTCAATTAGGAGTCAGTTACATTCATTACTAGTCCCCTACATTTAGTTCTACTCAGTTAGCACTAGGATTTCATGACTGCATATAGGTGAGGTGCATTTACTCACCTACCTCAGTCAGTTAGACTACTTAACACTGAATTAGACATTTGAGTTTGGATTTTGAACTCCGATAAACTCCGATAATGATTTAGACAAGGCTAGTTAACCATTCAGTCAAGTAGAGTCAAACCAATTCGAATTTCCTCACATGGATTTGAATTGCATGAGGTTATTTATCCATTGTACTCCATTGTAATTAGTTATCTAATTAATTTTGATTAATGAAAACATTCACAGTTGCAATCCATTTTTGCATTGTTTCATTCTTTAATTGCCGAGTAAATAGTATGATCTATCTTGTGAGTTGTGTTGGTCCACAGATCTATGTGCTGAATTTAATATCTTATTAGAGCCTTTATAGGACAAGGCACTTCTCCTACTATAGATTCATACTTCGATCAAAAAATAAATTGAGCAAAATTTCTCCTTCCAGTACTACACCAGAAGCGAAGAATTTACCAATTAATATCCCAAGCAAAGGAATTGTTGATCAAGCTTGCTTAATCAACTAAGCTGGGTGTGAAGGAAATTCCAAAAGTGCAGACTATCGACCTTACTTTATCGGTATGATTTTGTGATTTACAGGTTTATCAATCTCCTTCATTGCATTCGCTACAAGCATCTTAGTCTCCTTCACTGCATTCGCTACAGCAGCTCAGTCCTCTTTGTTGCATTCTAGATGGCTCCTCCAATGGAGCTTCTCACTCCTTTAAAATACCACCGATGGAAGGAGAACATGGAGATCCAACTACGCTAAAAAAGACTCTTCAGACTCACAATGGAGACAGAGGTAGAGCCAATTCATTATGTTGACAAAAAAAGTACCAAAATAGGCTTGATGAAGCATATAGATGCTTGTGCCTCTCAATATCTCAAGATATTCTCTTCCACATCAATGGATTGAACACTCCCAAGAAGGTTTGGTATAATATTGCTTCCTTATTTGGAAAGAAGGATGATCTAAGGATCTATCAGCTAGAGAATGAGCTGATTTCTCTTCATCCAGCCAATTTCAAAACACTAAATAACTTATTCACCAAATTCAAGCATCTAGTGTTCCAGGTAAAGCTGTGCAAGGTTGAGAAGGATGATGATAAACTCATCCTTTCCATTCTCTCAAAACTTGGCGCAGACTACTTAGTATTTGTATCAACACTTCATTCAATGAATCTCACTACTCCAAATTGGAGGATGCCTACTCTTAACTCTTTCATAGAATCTCTCACCGAAGAGCATGAAAAGTTGATCCAAATAGGGATCATTCGATATTCCAAAGATCATGTATTGGTTGTTGGAGGACCTCAGGTAGCAAATGATAAAGGGAAGCAAAAGAATGAGTCTCATGTGGAGGAAGAGCAGTCAAATGAGCCTTCAGGTTTGAAGAGAAGCAAGAAGAATGGGAAATGAAAGACACTCTGTTATTACTGTGGAAGGGGATTTCATCCAGAAATATCTTGTATGAGAAGAACAATTAATGATATGGCTCTTCTTCTGAAGAAACATAACATTACGGTACCTACTAGTGCAAAGAAGGCTGACAATAGAGAATGTTATGACTAGATATTGTTCTTACTCTTTTTAGTTTATGTATGTTATTTTTCAAAGTTTTGTTTCCTATTATTTTTCATTCTTGGGTTTGTTTTGAAGATGAATAGTGGTTAATACTTTTTGTTTGATTTTATAAGTTATAGTTGTTTTGATTTATTTTATTTCATTTTTAAATTTTTTTTTTCCACTTATTAGGTGTTATATATCATTTAAAGTTTGAAAAAGATTATATTAAAATTTATTCCAAGCTTTATCTTTAAGACCTAACCTTCATTCTTGAATTCTTTGTCAAAAATTTTGTATAAGAACATTCCTGTAGCGCAAAAGTCAAACTTAATGCAATAAGGAGCCACACAAGAATCTTGAATCTTTGAAAAGAATGGTGAATAATCATGGCTGTTGCAGTGGAAAATATTGGAAGTTTTCAAACACACGTTGAAGACATAATGACGCATGTTCATAACTCCAGTCCATAATCATAACAAGTGTATGAGGGTGTGTACAGATTATTGAGAGAATTGTGGTCTGGATTGACACAATTTTGGTTGTGTAAGGATTATTGGGAAAATCGTGGTCTTGATTGTCATGATTTTATTATTATTATGAGTTTATGGTTGTAGAGAAGGATTTTTTAAAATATTTGAAGATTTTTAAAGGAGTACACAGGTGAGGTTACATTGCAAATATGAAGAAGAGTGGAAAGACTCACAAATTTGAACCTACTGATATGGGTTGGGAAAATGATTTTCCTGAATGTGCAGCATTATTCAAAAAGGCAGGATGGTTCAATTTATTTGAAAGAATCACAGGTTTTAATCCAGAAGTATCGTATCGTTCCTACTAGGGTTTCATTAAGGATACTGTTACTTTTGATACTCTTAAGTTTTAATTGACAGAGGAATTAATAGCCGAAGCTACAGGTGTATCAAGAGATGGAGAGGTATGGTTCAAAAAGATCCCTTTCATCTTTAACCCAAAGGATTTCCTGTTACTTGAAATTGAATCCCTGGATTGGGGAAAATGCGTTCATTTGGACAAGTTTAAACCTGAATGGAAAGAAGCTATTGGAATTTGGCAGAGTTATGTCACATGTGAAGGGAGGGTTGCTTTAGTTTTTAAATACCACATTAGGTTTCTACAACATATTAACCGACAATTAAAAATGAATCTACCTTTATTCTTCTTAAAAAGTCTCCAAAAAATGTCTAACAGGATTAAGGGGCACATTGACCATACGCACCAGTCTATTTTTCATCATGGTCTGATAAAACTAATTATCTGTACAGTCTTGCAAAGGAAGAACAGGACTTGGGAACATTTACATTTTGGTCAGGGTTTTCTAATGAACAAGAAGACCAAGTAAAGAAAGTCCTGATTAATAAGCAGTTTGGTTTTGTTAAAAGGTTCAAGAAAGAGTTAATTGATGATCTGGTGCAGGCTAGTGTTCCAGAGAATAGTCCAGGTTAAGCATTCAAAGAAATTGTGGATGAAGATGAAAGAGAAGCACTTGACGATAACCAAGAGAAAGTTTTGGAGAATGATAAAAAGAAGCAGAGATTTATTTCAAATCACGAGGAAGAGTTGGGTTTGATAAAACAAAAACAAGGTTCCCTATGTGTACATGAAAGCACAACAAAAGTTCCTGTTGTAGCTGAATTGAAGGGTGATAGTTTGCAAGTCTCAAATGTAAAGCTTCAGAAGAAATCTCTTGAATAGGTAGAAGAAATAAAGTGGAGACCAAAAACTAGGGATAAAAACAAACTCAGACTGAATATGAAAAGAATCCTAAACCCTAAATTAAAGGAAGAAAAGATTACAGTGATCGAGGATTCTTCAACTGAAGTAGATATCGAAAGTGAAGAAGAGTTAATCCCTCAGCAAGTTTATAGTGAGGAAGAGAAGTCAGTTTCATTCGAGCTATCTCAAGGAAAAGATAAGGTTTCAGAAGAGCCAATTACTTTCAGTATTGAGCAAGGTATGAATTCAAAGGTTCCTTTCGTACGGGAAATAGTGACAGACAAGCATGAATATGACATGATTTTCAAGAAGTTTGACATTTTATGGATGACAAATCAAGGCTCTACATTACAGGGAGAATTTCACATAGACTCAGAAATTGAGAACCTTAAGAAAATTGTGGAAGAATACAAATATCAGATTGGTTTTCTTAGTTAGACTAATGATATATTGGTAATGACAAACATAAGACTAAGAGAATACCTTGATGACACCAATACACACTATCAGGAATTGATGGCTTTCTCCAAAGAGTCGTTGAAGAGAAAAAGGGATATTTAGAGCCAGGCTAAAGGTTTAAATCAGAAAATTCAAAGTCTAATTCGGCAGAATGAATTGTTATTAAAGAGGATTTAAAGTTTAGAGATAGAGCAGGACTGAAGTAAGAAGCAGTCACATGCTTTAGAAGGAATTTCTATGTTAGCAGAGCCGGCCAAGAATCTATGAATGCTTCTAGTGGCCAGGTTTCAAGTAGTTTAATTTGTTAATAGTTTTCTATTTTTGTAACTATTTCGAATTCAGACCTAAAAGTTAGTTATGACAGTTAAGGAACTACTTAGTTGGAAAAGGATAAAAGTAGGAAAGAAAATGAAAGGAGGGTTCGAATTTTTGTGCAAGAGGAGGCTTTAGAGCTGCTGTATGTTAAGCTAAGACTCAAAACTCTCATGTAACTTTGAGGACTAATTATGATTTATACATACTTATAAGCCATTGTTATCTTTTATGCTGGTCTCATTTCTGGTCTGTTTGATCACTCAATGTATAATTTCATCTCTTATTTAATGTGTTTATTCATGCAAGTGCTTATATTTTGTGGATGAAATCACTGTTATATTTGTTATATTCATGGTTTATATTTTATGTATTTGCATCTCACTCTTTATTATTGTTTCATGATTCAGTACTTGTTTTAGTTTGTTGGGGATTTACCTTCTTGTTGATAAATTTTCAAACCAAAAATCATAAAAACCATTTTCATTTTTATTTTATTTTTGAGATTCTTCTAGTTTGTTCTTCTAGTAGTTTGAGAACAATTTCTAGCACAAACATCTTTGGCACCATTGATGGGGATGAAACTGAAGTATATCTTCCCTGGGATATCATCATTCATCTGATTTTGAGAGGTGAACAGAATCAGAAAATATTTTAGACTACCTTTTCACCAAGTAGTGGTTCACAGTGGCTTCTAGAAAGAATGGAACAAAACAGAAACCTACTTCACCTTTGCATTTGGGTGTCTCAGACCCATAACAAATTTTGAAAGAAGCAAGACAAATTTGAAAGTGTCAATATTCTCCTTCTCTGTAAATCCCTGATTAGTTTGACTTAGTATTACCTTTTACATATTTAGAAGAAGAAAAACAAAGTCTGTCTTGGTCAATCCCTTCTATACCAGTTAGTAGTTTTCAGGGTTTTACTAATCCACAGTCTTATAAGAAGAAAAAATTGAGTCTCCTAGTAAGATTCTCTTGTTTCAGTTTAAAACCAGTAAAAGCCCTTTCCAACTAGGTTCTAGCAAAGTAAGTCACAACTCTTTCTTTGATCAAACCAAAGTAGCTCAAAAATTGGAGGATGATAACTAGATATGATGGATAGAATGGTAGATGCTAGATATGCTCCTTTAGTTCTTCCTCAGCCTCTAAATGCTCTCCCCAGAGGAGTTTATTAGAAATACTTACCTAGGTTTAATGGTCAGGGTGAGAACATTGCTGAGGAGCATTGGGATGCATTTTTAAGTTATGCAGACAATCAAAATGTTGAACCTAAAGATGTGTGGATGAGGATGTTTGTACAGAGTTTGGATGGAGAGGTAAGAAAATGGTTCAGAGAACTGCTAGCTAATTCAATAAATTATATAGACAAACTACAGGATGTTTTCATGAGGCAGTGGGGAGACACAAAAGATCATACCTACTACATTACGGAATTTGGAGCTTTAAGAAGAAAAAATGATGAAACTATAACATACTTTTCTAAACTCTTTAATAAGATGTATGGTAGGATCCCAACCAAAATCAAACCTTCTGAAACTTCAACTAAGATGACTTATGAAAATTCCTTTGATCATGAATATTCCTTGCATCTAAGAAAAAGAAGGCCAATCACTTTATTAAACATGCAGGAGGTTTCATTGGAAGTGGAATCAAACATTCTAGCTTCAAATAGGCTCAAAGAAATTTTAGATCATCAAGTATATGACCGAAAGGGTAAAAAGGAGGTGATTCCACCAACTTCTACATCATAGACAACAGATAGAAAAATAGATGAGATGGCCAAGTTAGTAAGAATTTTAATAGCAAAACTAAATAAGTTGGAGTTAGAAAAGAATTCAAATAAGTTTGCATAAGAAGGAGAAAGGAACCCTAATCAGTTTAGGCGGAAATTTGCTCCTAGATTTATCCCTAGAGAAGGAAGAAACAATGACATTCAGAGGGAAAGAAGAGAGAATGTGTTAACACCAAAAAATGGTTAACTACCTCATCTACCCCATTTCATGGCTCATTCATCCATTTACCTACCATATTTCCCTGAAGATCCCACTAAAAGCCTCCAAAAGGCCTAAAATGCCTCCAAAAGGCCCAAAAACCCCTTTTTCCTCCAAAAATAACCAAAATTCCTCCAAAAATAGAAAAAATCCCCAAAAGGGAATA
>LPNX010370171.1:3095-108281 GCA_001517045.1 Pseudotsuga menziesii | reverse complement strand
TTAAAACAACTTGCACCATAAGATCCTCTTTGATGAATGAATGTAATTCTATATATCACATATGCGATATAACGCATATGCGATATAGCCTCTCCATAACGCATATGTGTTATATCGCACATGCGATATGGATAGGATATATCGCATATGCGTTATATCGCATATGCGTTATTGAAAAATTTAAATATTTGGCGGGATTAAGGTTTGCCATTGGGCTTGGAAGTAGCTTCGGAATACCGAACCCAATGGCTAGGACAAATCAACCAGGGCTATTGCTCAAGTCTTTTAGAACTCTATCAATATGCTCAGATTAGATCCCTATTTTGATATGACATACACAATATTTTTTTATGAAAATGTACGATATTGTAGAGTAAGAAATGACGATTCAGAATATATAATTTTTTCCTACAAAACTATGTTTTATTTATTTATAATTATTTTTGTAAATGACACACGTTAGTTTTCGAGAATACATACATCGATTGTTTCTTATATAACTTTCGATTTCCATCACCATTTCCCATAAAAACTATATGGTGCACTAGACGAGATCAAGCTCTGTGATCTTATATTAAGAAATCAAGGATTTCATTAATTTTTGCCCCTAAAGTGTTGCACCCGCACATTAGGTTTTAATTTCAAGCTTTTCTGACTTCAATAATTAATAATAATAAAAAATGATTCATGAAAATTTCAGAATAAATAGTGTTGCACTAGGCCCATATGTCCTTTATATGTCTGCAAGATTTTATCTCAAATGGACATCATTTACCTCATATATTGCTGCACCCGCACAAACATATATGTTAAGATGTGCTGAAAATTTGAAAACCCACTTTCACGGAAACTAATTTTATAATCATTTGCACACACTTTCTCTGCATAAACCATATATATTATGAAAGCTGATTCAATTACCTATCTTTTCTCTTTTTACTTCATCTTGAAATAAGTTAGGGAAGTACCCCTAATTGTCACCTAAAATCAGAGTTTTCCGTTTATTTCAGTATTATGTGGCATCTAAAGTGTCCTTAAAGGAGTCCATGATTGTGCATCAGCCCTTATGTAAATATGTTTTTGTTTTATCAAATAAATAAGAGCCATTTTTTACAAGCTTAGTACAGGTGACTCTTTTCCTTTTTATAATGTTATATATGTTTTTATAAATAAATATGGGTGATCTAACAAGTGGTTTTGCAGTTGGTTACAAACACTTTATCTATATAAGTATCTCATGGAGTATTATTCGGAAAAGGGAAGTACACTAAAACACTCATCAAGTATCTTAACTTTTCTTGGGGTACTTTTGAAATTTACAGCTTATAGTTACAATTAAAAAGAATTCTTTATATATCACTCTAAACCATTTCTTTTATGATTCAAATAGTTTTTGGTATTTTGATTCAGACATGTATATTTCTGATTTTCTATTTTGAACAGTTGCTTGAAATACCTACTCTCATTATCATCTTTTTCAAATCTCACCTTATGCCTATGGATTGACCAGTTCATCCTATACTTGTTATCAAAACTTGTCTCTCAAGTATTTTGGTGATAACTCGAGAGTAAGTGGAATTTTTATCTATGGGGAACATTACTTTACTTTATAAAGAAGAAGGACTGTTAGGTTAAAGAACAACTTTCAGTTATTCTCTTTTGACATTTTTTATGAGTCTGGACATTATGAAATTACTTATAACTTTATTTTGAAAAAAAATTGAATTATGTGTTTAGCAGGACTTAAAACGCTCTAGTACCAATCGAATTCCATATATTTAATATCATTATACAAGAAAAACCCACCGGGGTACTGAACAGGCCTGTTGGAAGCAGGTCAATGCTAAGTAAAAAATTAAAACAAGGAAACTTGAGAAATGCAAGTAAACACGTCGAGGTACTGAATAGGCTCACTGGCAGTAGGATTATGCTTGCATGGTACCAAGATAAACCCATCGGGGTACTGAACATGCCTGCTGGCAGTGGGGAAATATTGGGTAAAACGGATCTCGTCAATGCACCACTATGCACATGGTTCGAAAAAATGATAATATATTTAAAAACCAGAATATATATAAATACATGTGTAGGCCAATTGTTTATGATGTCATTAGAGAATGGATGTAAGTAGGGCTTGGATCCAGCTATCTAATTCAACAAATACCTAGGATTTCATTATCCTAGAAATGGGACCCATAGCTATAAATCTCAAACACTCTGTAACATCCCCATATCAAGGAAATTGTTTTCCTACCAACAAACAATTTTTTTTTACCTTCGATACAATTGACACAAACTAGTTCTACTTTCATAACATTCCTCTAGAACTCAGTTCATGAAACACACATGTATGTAAATACATAATCTATGGAAAAATTATTTTATGCATTCTTCATTTTTGTATCAATTTATTAGGATTTATCCTTTCTTGTAAACATAATATTCCTACCTATGCTAATCATAAGAATAATCATAAACTTCATGATTGAGCACCATACATATGCTGCATGGTAGTTTTAAATGCTTATGATTTCTCTCAATAGAGGTATACTTAAGTTTATCCTCAAATTATCATTTCGCAACATACCCATTTTAAGCACCCCTCAACATATATTGTCCTATAACCCTCAAGTAAACTATCGGTCTTCGAAGTGATTTAAATTACTATTTCAAACACTTATCTTTATTCCTAAAGTATCTATCATAATATGGTGTCGAGTCATATCCTTACTATCCGCTTGAATCAAGGTGCTTTGCTTAAAGGGCTACCCATTATCTATTTCTAACTAATGAAACATAAGGGCACACTTCCATTCATATTAACAACATATATTTACCATCTTCCATCAATAATATACTATGCATGTTGATGACAATATCTTATTCAAATAATAAAATTATTATTCAAAACCTTAAGAGGCACAGTTCACAAGCCTTTCACCATTAAAGTGCATTTAAAACAATTCAGTGTGCAGGAAAAATCATTATGATAACATTAAATTTCCTTTATCATATTTCCTAAAGTATTTAATCAATTTGCAAAACAATATTATAAATACATGAGACAATGCAAGGAAAAATAACACATTTAGACATGAAAATGAGAGAAACATGCCAATGTACGTGTTTCACCCAATCTAGGGGTTACGTCCACTAAAACTGTTGCATCATGAAATTATTTATCCAAAAGATGGTTACAATATGCAACAAAATTTGTTGGCATACTTTATTGAATCTCAAAGGATCCCTCTAAGAGAGTTTTGCTGAGTTGTTCCTGAGTACTATCAAGCTACGACCCGCATTTTCTTTTATAATAGCTAACAAATTTTTCTGGCATCATTACAAGATTTCTATCAAAGTCAGCGTCCATACCTCCTTCATTCACAATGCTAGTAATATATGAGCATAGTACGTGAAAGGTAGAAGTAACAACATAGATCTATAATATGCATTTGGAAGCTATGGATTATGATGGACTTTAGCACCTAAGCAGTGCCTAAAACATAGCTATAGTTTTAACTAGATCTATAGCAAAAATCCAAAATGCAACAAGGTTTTTCTATATCCATACTAAAAAACAGTCGAGTATAAATCTAAATAGCAACTATGGATAACTAGCTATGAATTTAAGGAAAAATAGTTTTTTCCAAAACGTCGGTAACTATTCATAAGTTTACTAGATGTAAAATCCACACGGGCTTGCACCAGATGCTAGAATAGGCGGAACCTACCCTAATTAAATTCACATTCCCATTAGTTCCATTCACTATAATTTATTTAAGATCATGCGCAAGTTCAGAGCAACGGAAGTTCGGAGCAACAAGTGCAGAGTGCCAAAGAAACAAGTGTAGAGTGCCGAAGAGTTTATTTTGTTTAAAAATTTAGAGTCGTGAAGATCAAAGTTCCGCTTACTTGAATCAACACATTTTTCTTTTCTTTTCTTTTTGGGGACTTAGTCTACCCCTCTTTCTGAGGCATCCAAGGTAGACTCGCACAAGTTGAGTTGGCTTGATTTACTCCAAACAAAAAATTCGGCTAAGTAGTGGACTGTCTTCCTTGATCTTCATAAGAAAACAAGTAATACTGATTTGTGACTGAAATGTATGATCCCAAAATGAGAAGGATGGAATGTTTGAAAATGGAACAACACCAAACCCTAAAATTCAGCGCACAATAATAGCTGTAAGAACAGGAGTTTAAACTGATGTAAATCCATGATTTTCTATGTAGCTAACCCCGACCGTGCGGTGTAATTCAAATACCATCCCCTATTGAGGATCGGTAGGATGATCCCCAAAATAACAAACTTTTAAAAATCAAATACAGACAGAAATAACATATGCATGGTTTGCTAGGAATAGTGAGAACTATTTCCATGGCTGGGATCCCCATATTAATGCAGGTATACATGCTATAAATATTGGTCTTAAGATATTAACACATCAATTTCTGCAATGTATATATTAAAAAAATCATTTGCATTACCACTCAAAAGGCATATATAAAAAAATTTCTAAGCCTGCCAAGCATAGAGAGTTGGATAGGAAATCGCAGGCATACCAGGGTGTAAACACATGTCTTCAAGTCCAAACCAATGGGTATCTATGTGGTAGATACTTTGGAATGAAATCGCATGCTTTATAGCTGAGAGGTGTATATAGAATATGAACCTGCCAAGCATAGCCATTTGGATATGAATTGCTGACATACAAGTTGTACCCTCCTGTCTTCAGATCTGCATTTTAATATAAGACAAGCAATGACTATCATCCCCATTAAGAGGAATCACATATAGAGGTCTGATCTTTATAGCAATTTTGCATGGCTATGTTCTTAATACACAGCAAGAAATATTATCATACCTAAGTTGAGGAATCACATACAAAAGGTCTGATATTTGCCTCTGGCCAAAAGATGCAACGACCATCATAAGTCATTAAGGGATTTCGCATATGAGGGTTTGATCTAGGACTCATGCCAAACACAATTATCAGATTTATTGGAAACTATATCTCAAGTCAACCTGCAACTATTATCATACTTATGCAAATCTATATCTCCTAGCCACACATGGGCATTAGCAGGTTTATGCAGAGAAGCACATACCTTAATATTATTCGACTTCTTTGGGGATGCAACGATTACAAAGGATTCCCAAAAAATCTTCTGATGTATACATTTATCTTCCATGATCTGACCTCGATTTGATCGAAATATCGAATGGCGGTTCCATTTGAACCCCTCATTCTGTTATGAAACCTCTTATGTCCTGTTCATTCATGGAAGGAATGGCATGGTGAGGTCCATCCCACTTCCAAAATCCTCCCACCATTATTCCATTCAATAGAGGATATGCTCTATCTTTCCCCCTTTCCTCTCCATAGCTCCCACTCTCCCCCATTTAAGGAAATTTACTCTCGGTTTTCAAGGAGGGGAGTGGAAGAAGCATACCTCCCTGTGTCCATCCTTTTTAATAACCTCGAAAGACAAGTGGCATAATTTTTATTGTTATAGGAATAATATCCTGCGGAGATATTTCCAAATCCCAATTTGATAGCCTGAAATTTTCGGTGTCCCATATAATTAATACGACAATTCTTTTCCTTATTTGTATACCATGTTTTGCAAGTTTCTAAATACCATCTCTATTCAATGAATATTTTTTTAATATACTCCTTTAATAAATTAAATGACCCTTTTCCATTGTGAATATATTTTTATCAACCAAGTAGTATTTTATAAGGAATATCCTTTTGTATACTTGTTATAAAACAATCTACACCAGATATATAACAATACTTGTTATTAAACAATATTTGTTATATTATATATATATATATATATATGTATGTATATATATATAACAGTTTATACATATGTAAAATGTCATTAATATATTTATACCATATGAACAATTTGTTTATGTAAACAATTTATTCATTCGATTGTTTATCTCTTAGATTCTAATTCATATATATATATATATATATATATATATATATATATATTGACATATACGTATATATCCATCTCTCTCTCTCTCTTTCTATATATATATATATATATGCATGTATTTTAATGTCATTCTTACCATAGTTTGACCACTACGCAACTACTATTATTTATGGTAGCTAGCTTCCTCCTGCTACCTCATCGAAATTGTAAAGAACCCAGGTTACACTTTCGTAGATCCCCAAGGATTTGTTAACCATGGCCTCTCTCTCTTAGTGGATTTAATTGCTTGTCGTTGAGGTTACGTGAAATCCTTAGATCTCCTAAGTCTATAACTTAGGGAATTAATCACCTTACTTACAGGGTTCTTACTGGTGGGAACCTGGCCTTGAGCTCCTCACCAGAAAATTAAGTACAATCAACATTCAAAGTTTACAAAACATTCAGGGTATACAAGAGGGATATTACATCCTTTCCCCCTTGAAAAAACACCATCCTTAGTGTTCTACAATTTCCTTCCTTTCTTGCTTTTCCTTTTCTGTTCTGATCTCCTTTTATCTTTCCTGATTTTTTTTGTTTTGCAAGCTGCTATTGTTCAAGAACTGTAGTTTCCTGTAACAAGGTTGGGTCTACCTAACAATTAGTCACACATGTCAAAATTCTATAATTCAACATAGACAATGGGAGCTTTTGTAGCATCATTATTGCAAATTATGGAGCATCTTCTAGTATTTAATCATAATACATAATTATTTTTCAATAATGTAATTGATTAATAAGTAATTCATCCTTTATTTCATTACAAAATTAACATAAATTTCCAATCAGAACTTATTAAAATTCCTCATTCATCCCTGCTTTCGAGGAATTTTTCCTACTCGGGTCTTTCTTCATATTTACACATTAATATTTGTGATAGTCTAGTTACTTGGAAGATTCATTAGCACACTTTTTTTTTCTCAACTCTCCCTTGAGTTCTTTTACCAATTCCTGTGTGGAATTTTCGGCTATATCTGAGGTTACTCTCCCTTTTAACTACTAGTCAAATTTTTTCTCCTCAATGAAATCAAACACCGTCCTGTCTTCCAGATGTCGAGCTTTGTGTAGGTCTTGTTATTGATATCATAACTCTTTCATGATTCCCATAAAGCCTCCTCGCTTGAGTCCAGGAATCCCTTTCCACCCATCCCCTTGCTGGAGTCCAATAAAACAAGCTAGAGTTAGATAATCAATTTTCTTTCCACTTCATATTCCTTACACCAATGTGCTCAGACAAAAATCCGTTTCCTAACACCATTGTGCTCTCACTTCATATATGCCTAACACCAATTTGTTCACACGACAATCATTTTTCCTTATTCTATTTAGTGTTAATTACAACATTTGACTTTTGCGGCACATAGACTTGGTGCTTAACGTGATTTCACTGACATTGTCTCATTCTTTGGATTATTTATAACTTCATGGTTAGTTGTCATGTAATCGACATCTATTGATAAACAATAATTAAATAACTATTTCATAAGTTGAATGGATTTGTACCTTTACCATCATTCATGGTTTACACAAGCTGGTAAATCATCCAAAACTAACTACTTACTCATTTTGAGCAATTTAGCGCAACTTGTTTACACAAGTGAATTTATATTCCATATTGTATGTTGCTTATGACAACTGTCATAATCCTGGTAAAACCCTGCAATGTTAGCACATATCTCTTACATGACATTCATTCACTTATCATTTTCAAATACTAATTTCCCTAAAAATATTTACTCATTTATCTTTGGATAATTACGAGCGAAGGGACATTCCAACTTTACACAATATTAATGAGTGGCAAGCTAGAGACATAGAAATTCCAATTGCTATATAGTGCTATTTGCCTATTAGTTTCTTTAAAGGCAACAATATACTTCTCAATGGAGCTCAGAGACATAGAAATTTCAATAGCTATATAGTACTATTTGCCTATTAGTGTCTTTAAAGGAAACAATATACTTCTCAATGGAGCTATTGCACCTTAAGTAAAACCTCCTTTTAACAGGGCAGAGCAAGCTACGAGTACATGTGTTAAAACTATTTAAGAAGACAAAAATGATGTGCATTAAGGGTAACCGTAGGATTTAGCATACCATCCTCCCTTTTTTGCGTAAATTTTCAATGTTTGTATAACATACTTGTAACTAACAAGTTCCAGATAGTCAAATTTTTTTTAACATGATGGGATGTATGATGATTCCTTATATTAGATCGCGTTGCTTACATATGAGTACATAATTTTCTAAGGTGTTAACCTATATCACCTTTTAATACAAAAACATAATCATCAAGGAGCATGTATAATAGCCCAATCCTCGAGTTTTAGTGTTAGATACTACACTTGTGTTATCACACATTTCATGGAATACACCAATACCCTAAGATTATTGTTTTGCTAGGTTACCCACTCTACTTCTGCGGGTAACAATTTAGCATGAGGTTTGGCTGAAATCTAGCTTTTAATTTAGACTTCTCTTTAAGTTACATTATGTGTTTAAGAATTGTTCTTAACATTACATTGAACAATCAATAATTAGTTTTTAACCACATATGAAGATAAGTCTAACACTTTCATGCCTACAACCTTCTCTACACATGTTTGGTGTCTTCGAATTTTCCCTCAAGCAGTGATGATTTCTATAGTACTTAGGGTTTGGGGCTCTTGTAAACTTTTACCACATCAAATACTCTTCAACAGGAAGAGTAAACACATGACTTCCATTCTTTCGTAGTAATAATTATTACCTTTTAAGCATTCAGTTATCCTTTAACATTTATTTCTAGCACCCATGCAATTTATTTTCCTAAGTAATCCATAGTTCATTAACCCTCCATTTGGTTCCCTATGTTTAAAAGGTCCCTTGTTAATTTGAGTCTATCATTTTCCATATATATATATAGCTACATCCATTGCTAGAGGCAATTTCTAGAACAATGATGACAATTCTTCCTTAATGTATCAGTAGAATTTATAGCCCCACCTCCCATTTTTGGGATGTAAACATAGACATAAACTTTAAAACAACATGCAATAATTACTTACCCTCTTTTGGTTTTAATATGCTATTAAATGTGAATCATACCTTGCCATGAATTTCCTTTTTCCTTATCCTCTTTAGTTACCTTCTTCAATATTTCAAGGCGGATAACTTATTTCCCTCACCCATCATTTCCATGCATCCACAAAAAATCATTTTATAGTTTAGTCTTAACATATTCCTACTTTCTAGCTTCATGTTGAGCCCAAATAGGCCTGAGTATTGTCTCTTCAGCTCTGATACCATTTGTAACATCCCCATATCAAGGAAATTGTTTTTCCTACCAACATAATTTTTTTTTACCTTCGAGACAATTTACACAAACTAGTGCTACTTTCATAACATTCCTCTAGAACTTAGTTCATGACACACACATGTATGTAAATACATAATCTATGAAAAAATTATTTTATGCATTCTTCATTTTTGTATCAATTTATTAGGATTTATCCTTTCTTGGAAACATAATATTCCTACCTATGGTAATCATAAGAATAATCATAAACTTCATGATTGAGCACCATACATGTTATGCATGGTAGTTTTAAATGCTTATTCTTTCTCTCAATAGAGGTATACTTAAGTTTAGCCTCAAGTTATCATTTCGTAACATACCCATTTTTAAGCACCACTCAACATCTATTGTCCTATAACCCTCACTTAATCTATGGGTCTTATAAGTGATTTAAATTACTATTTCAATCATTTATCTTTATTCCTCAAGTATCTATCGTCAGATGGTGTCGAGTCATAGCCTTACTATCCGCCTGAATCAAGACGATTTGTTTAAAGGGCTACCCATTATCTATTTCTAACTAATGAAACATAAGTGCACACTTCCATTCATATTAACAACATATATTTACCATCTTGCATCAATAATATACTATACATGTTGATGACAATATCTTATTCGAATAATAAAATTATTATTCAAAACCTTAAGAGGCGTAGTTCACAATCTTTTCATCATTAAAGTGCATTTAAAACAATTCAGTGTGCACGAAAAATCATTATCATAACATTAACTTTCCTTTATCATCATTCCTAAAGTATTTAATCAATTTGTAGAACAATATTATAAATACACCCCACAATACAAGGAAAATAACACATTTAGACATGAAAATGAGAGAAACACACCAAAATTGTCGCATCATGAAATTATTTATCCAAAAGCAGTTCACAATCTGCAACAAACTTTGTTTCCATACTTTATTGAATCTCAAAGGCTCCGTCTGAGAGAGTTTTGTTGAGTTGTTCCCGACTACTATCAAGCTACGACTAGTGTTTTCTTTTATAATAGCTAACAAAGTCTTCTGGCATCATTACAATATTTATATCAAAATCAGCATCCATACCTCCTTCATTCACAATATTGGTAATATATGAACATAGTACATGAAAGGTAGAAGTAACAATATAGATCTATAATATGCATTTGGAAGCTATGGAGTATGATAAACTTTAGCACCTAAGAAGTGCCTAAAACATAGCTATAGTTTTAACTAGATCTATAGCAAAACTCCGAAACGCAACAAGGATTTTCTATATCCATACTAAAAAATAGTTAAGTATAAATCTAAATAGCACCTATCAATTTAAGAAAAATTAGGTTTTTCTGAAATGCTGGTAACTCTTCATAAGTTTACTAGATCTAAAATCTACATGGGCTTGCACCAGATGCTAGAATAGGCACAACTTACCCTAATTAAATTACCATTCCCATTAGTGCCATTAACTATAATTTATTTAACATCATGCGCCAGTTTAGAGCAATGCCAGTTTGGAGCAACAAGTGTAGAGTGCCGAAGAGTTTATTTTGTTTAAAAATTAAGAGTCATGAAGATCAAAGTTCCAGTTGCTTGAATCAATACGTTTTTCTTTTATTTTCTTTTTGGGGACTTAGTATTCCCAATCTGTTTGAGGCGTCCAAGGCAAACTCGCACAAGCTGAGTTGGCTTGATTTAATCCAAACACAAAATTCGGCCGAGTAGTGGACTTTCTTCCTTGATCTTCAAAATAAAACCAATAATATTGATTTGTGGCTGAAATGTATGATCCCAAAATGAGAAGGATGGCAAGTTTGAAAATGGAACAACACGAAACCCTAAAAATCAGCACACAACAATAGCTCTAAGGCTGGGCATTTCAACTGATGGAAACTCATGCTTTGCTACATAGTCAACCCCTACTGTGCAGTGTAATTCAAAAACCATCCCCTATTGAGGATCAAGAGGATGATCCCCAAAATAACAAACCGTTTAAAAATCAAATGCGGACAGAAATACCATATGCATGGTTTGCTGGGAATAGTGAGAAATATTTCCATGGCTAGGATCCCCATATTAACGTAGGTATACAAGCTATAAACACTGGTCCTAATATCTTAACACATCGATTTCTATGATGTAGATATTAAAAAAACCGTTTAAATTACCACTCGAAAGGATTATATAAAAAAAATTCTGATCCTGCTAAGCATAATGAGCTGGATAGGAAATCACAGGCATACCGGGGTGTAAATGGATACCTTCAGGTCCAAACCAATGGGTATCTACGTGGTAGACACTTTGGAATGAAATGGCATGCTTTATAGCTAAGAGGTGTATATAGAATCTAAACCTGCCAACATAGCCATTTGGATATGAATCGCAGACATACAAGATGTACCCACCTATCTTCAGATCTGCATTTTAATATAAGAGAAGAAACGATTATCATCCCCATTAAGAGGAATCAAATATAGAGGTTTGATATTTATAGTGATTTTGGATGGCTATGTTCTTAATACAGAACAAGCAAGATTATCATACCGAAGCTGAGGAGTCACATACAAAAGGTCTGATCTTTATCTCTAGCCACAAGATGCAACAACCATATTAAGTCATTAAGGGAAACCACATACAAGGGTTTGATCCAGAACTCAAGCCAAACATGACTATGAAATTTATAGGAAACTATATCTCAAGTCAACCTGCAACTATTATCATGTTTATGAAAATCTATATCTCCTAGCCACACATGGGAATTAGCAGGTTTATGCAGAGAAGCACATACCGTAATCTTATCTGAATTCTTCAGGGATGCAACAATTACAGAGGATTCCTAGAAATGCTTCTAATGTATACATTTATCATCCATGATCTAACCTCAATCTCATTGAAATATCGAATTGCAGTTCCATTTGAACCCATCATTCTGTTATGAAACCTCTTGCGACCTGTTCATTGATGGAAGGAATGGCATGGTGAGGTGTGTCCTAATTACAAAATCCTCCCACCATTATTCCATTCGACAGATAAAATGCTCTATATTCCCCCCTTGCCTCTACATAGCTCCCATTCTCCCCCATTTAAGGAAAATTCCTCTCAGTTTTCAAGGAGTGGAGTGGAAGAAGCATACCTCCACACGTCCATATTTTTTAATAACCTCAGAAGACAAGTGGCATCATTTTTATTGTTATAGGAATAATCTTTTGCAGAGAGCACCAAATCCCAATTTGATAGACTGAAATTTTGGGTGTCCTATATAATTAATATGACAATTCTCTTCCTTATTTGTATACCATGTTTTGCAAGTTTCTAAATACCATCTCTATTCAATGAATATTTATTTTAATATACTCCTTTAATAAATTCAATGACCCTTTTCCATTGTGAATATATTTGTATAAACCAAGTAGTATATTATAAGGAATATCCTTGTGTATACTTGTTATCAAACAATCTACATCAGATATATAACAATACTTGTTATTAAACAATATTTGTTATATTAATGAAATATATATATAATGGTTTATATATATGTAAATTGTCATTAATATATTTATACAATATGAACAATTTGTTTATGTAAACAATTTATTCATTCGATTGTTTATCTCATAGATTCTAATTCCTATATACCTATATATATCTCTCTCTATATATATTAGATTCACATATACGTATATATCCATATATATATATATATATATATATATATATATATATATATACATATATCCATATATATATGTATATGCATATGATTGTCTTATATATATGAATGTATTTTAATGTCGTTCTTACCATAGTTTGACCACTACACAAATACCGTTATTTATGGTAGCTAGCTTCCTCCCACTACCTCATCGAAATTGGAAAGAACCGAGGTTACACTTTCCTAGATTCCCAAGGCCTTGCTAACCATGTCCTCTCTCTCTTAGTGGATTTTGTTGCTCGTCGTTGAGGTTGCGTGAAAGCCTTAGATCTCCTAAGTCTATGACTTAGGGAATTAATCATCTAAATTACACAGTTCTTACTGGTGGGGCCTTGGCCTTGAGATTCCTCACCAGAAAATTAAGTACAATCAACATTCAAAGTTTACAAAACATTCAGGGTATACAAGAGGGATATTACACACTCCGAGGTAAACTTAAAATATATTGTGATGACAAGATATCTTTAACATAAAGCATGGATGACTAGATTTTCCTATGGCATTCTTTTAGTTATATGGTCTTTCTAAACACTATTCTATTTTTCACGAATATACATATCTGAATCGTTTCCATTTACTAGTTAGTTATTCTTTTTACAAAATAATAAAATAGCATGCTAGTACTTTTGATTATCTGGAACAATCTATTCTTATCTCTTGTATGACTTGCGGAGACACCATATATTTGGTTTGGGGAAGGATTAGGAAGATTCGTCTTCTTTTATCTATTATTATTTATGACAAAACTGTTTATCTCTAACAAAATGATAAGTGTTTTTTAGAATCAGTAGAATTTATAGTAGGGAGCATATTTTTATAGAAAATCAATATGGAGGACTATATGAAGGATCGAAGGATAATGCAAACGAAATACCAAATGAATATCTCAATAAAACTTGGTGATATTATAGCCTTTATGACTAAAATTTGCTAACCAATATTTGTTTTCTGGAAAATAGTTTTTACCTCCATGTGAATGCTTTGACCTTAAATTTTTTTTTTTTAATTATCATTTCACTCTTAGTAACCCTATCCTTTTACCCAATTATGCATGTATATTATCAAATGACTGGTTTTCTTGTTGATTACTCTTATCATAAATACAATTTATACCTCTTTGTGTCATATGTTCAACCTATCCAAATTTTACTTTGGATATGGTTGACATAATTACAATGAATTCACTCATTCATGCATATGCACACATATTGAAGTTCGCAATGATAGCATGATCTTTTAAACAGATTAAACTTCTTGTTAGCCCATAATTTTTCACTATCATTACTTTGTAGAGTTGTTTGATATGAAAGATATGTTATACGACTGAAGTTTAAATTACATTTCCTCCTAAAATTATCTTTCGTTTGCTTAGTGGGACCTGGCATTTCTCCAGTTTGGGTGGATGTTGACCCCATTTTGTTATCATTTTTGGCAGTTAAATAACACATTTAAACACATGTTTTATTATCTTTTGTCTATTTTATGTCACACAGATCATTATTCAACCTCAGGTATGACTATATTTAAGTTTTATATGAAACCTTTTATTATTATCGTTTTTATGGTTTTAATTAATTAAAATTAACATTATTGGAGTACATTTGATATATTAATTGATTTACATATTTGTTTGTATATTTCATAATCCTTTTCGGCTAAATTTATAAACAAAATGTATTCAAATTACCATTCATCCCAATCTACGCAATCATTGTCCAGTTGCATGTCCAGCTTCCTATCCAGTCGATGATGCATCCCATCTTCCAGTTGCTTGTGCAGCTCATCACGCAGCTCGTTGTTCAAATTTCCATCCAACTCGTTAATCAGGTTGTGTGTTGTCCATAACCGATTTCAAGCATTTAATGTTGAAATAGTTCTGCAAACATACTATTGTCCATGTGTTCGGTTGGTGGAGAAGATCCTATTTTAGAAGATCGCCTTCATGCTTCCACTTCTCACCACCACTCCGCAGCCATGAAAGAAGGATCTCCTGTTCTAAAATATCTACTGTGTATGCTGCCTTTGCTTGACACCATTCCATCAGCCACGATAAGGAAGGAGCCTGCATTCCATATCACGATGAAGAGAACTAGACTCATGAAAGAGAAGGAAGATACTTGTTGTGGAAATTGATCCCAAGTGATAGAACAATTACACTCACAAAATTGCTAATCAAACGTGCAAAATTAACATCAAAGGAGACTGAAATTAGAGCATAACACTAATCTGTATTGAATAAGTGTACAATAGCCAACCTTGTGAAGTAATAGGCTTCTGCAATATATAATTACATGAGAGATTCAAATGCATAAGGATGCCATTCTAAATAGTCAAATAGAAAGCTTACTAAATCTAGTCAGATCCCTCATAGGTGCATAAAGCAGTTTCCGAATACACTAGGATGCTCATGAATTGGAAAAGTCAAGTAGGAAATCTAATAAGGGATGGAAATACAATGCATACATGATTTTATTAGGAGAAAAGGATGGAGGATGATGTGGGAAAAAAACAAGTCAACTGCACCTAGTCTAGCTTTCCGTTTTGCCTTAATTCTCAATAAAACAAGAAGCTTTATAGAAAAAGTAGATATGCACTTTGGAGAATCTGGAATAAAGCAAACATGCTAAATATGGTTTCCAGGAGGTTTCCCAAGTGCTCCATGAGTAAGTTTTAGCAAGTGTTGACTTCTATGACATGTAGAAGGCAACTAGAATACAATGGAATCTAGGAGACTAGGTAATAAGACAAAAATGATTTAATTAATGTCTAAGGTAGGTAACTATGGGTTGATTATTCTAATACCCCCCTTAAGCTTGAATTTATGAGTAAATTTCAAAAAAATATAGGTCCTAGCAACAAGGCTTAGTCACCCTTTACATACTGCATGTCCATTTAACCAAGGAAAGATGCAAAAACCCAGTGGGAAAATCCTCCCTTAAACATGGAAAGTAAAACAAAATTTGAAAATATTGTCATCAATCATGCTTCAAAGCATAAAAAACAATCCCCAATAGTGATTTGAGATTGTTGAATGTCTTCTCACAAAATGTTTTGGTGAAGATGTCAGCTACTTGTTCTAAAGATGCACAGAAGAGTAGATGAATGGTGACATCGTGCACAAGCTGTTTGATGTAGGGCATATGGATCTCAATGTGTTTGGTTCGCTGTCTCTAAACTAGATAATTGAATATTTTAATGGTGCTTTGATTATCATAGTATATAATAGTTGAAAACTATGATTCGAAGCCACATTCTCCAAGTATTTCCTACAACCACAAATGTTGACTTGTTTCATTTACAACTCCTTTGTACTCTGCTTCTGTAGATGAGAGTGCTATGGAACTCTGCTTCTTGATTGACCAGCTGATTGGTCCTTTTGCAAGTATGAACACATATCCTGATGTTGAATTTCAATCTGTGTTGTCACCTGCCCAAACATTGTCAATAAACCCAATCAAATCATGATCATATTTAGCTTTGTAGAAGATCCCACGAGTTCTTGTTCCTTAAACAAAGTTAAGGATCATTTTGGCTGGTCTCCAATGGATCTCATGAGGATGATCCATGTATCTTGAAGCCACACTAACTGCATAATATATATCAGGTTAAGTGAGTGTAAGATAAAGCAAACACCCAATCAACTGCCTATACAGTTTATTATTTACCATAGGAGAAGAACCTGCTTCTTCAAGCTTAACTACTAAAAAGAAGGGAGTCTTGCTTGGATTGCAATATTTCATGTTGAAATTGTTCAAAAAATATAAAGAATACTTGGATTGATGTACTTTTATTCCATGTTCAGATTGAGCAATTTCGAGACCCAAGAATTGGCTCAACAGTCCCAAATTAGTCATATAAAATGCATGGTTCATTGCATCCTTCAAGGAGGCAATCTCTTTCTTTGAAATTCCTGTAATGAGAAGGTCATCCACATACAATAAAATAATCATAAAAGAACCATGAATCAGCTTCAAATAAACATTAGGATCATACTTGCATCGAACAAAACTCGATGACAACAAAAATCCATCAATCTTGGCATACCAAGCTCTCGAGGCTTGCTTCAGCCCATACAATGATTTATTTAACCTGCACTCAAAATATGGATTAGAAACAAAACCTTGAGGTTTCTGCATGTAAATCTCTTCAGTGAGATCTCCATTTAGGAAAGCACACTTCACATCCATGTGATGTACCTCCCACTACTTCGAAGATGCAATGGCTAAAGCTAGCCTTATGGAGTTCATCTTTTCCACTGGAGCAAAGGTTTCATTGTATTCAATACCATGTACTTGTGAGTAGCCCTTGGCTATGAATATTTCCTTATATTTCAAAGGTGAACCATCAGAAAAAAACTTAGTCTTGAAAACCCACTTATATTGAACTAGCTTCCTCCCCGGGGGAAGATTAACTAGTTCCCAAGTGTTGTTCTTCTGGATCGAGATGATTTCTTATTTCATGGATGTTTGCTATCTTGGATAATGTGCTGCATATCCATATGTATATGGATTTGATTCAACTATCAGATAGCACTTCTCAGAAAATAAGGGATCTTTCATACATAGGGCACTTTCAAACTGAGATCTAGTCTTCCTAGTGTCACTAGGATTTCCAGCTAGTTCCCCAGCCGCATGAATGGTATTTGATGCCCATTTTGGTCTTGTAGGACTATCAATATATGCAATCAAATCATATTTATCAGACATATCAGAATCAAAAAACTCATTAGTCGCTCCACTTATAATCAATGGATCTGGTGGTGAAGAAGACTCTCCAACTTCAAATTCTACTAAAGGCTCTTCATGGAACTGAACACTTCTTTCAATGAAATATTTGTTAGTGCTCAAGTTGACTAGCTTGTGCCATTTTGAATATTCATAATACCCAAAAAATAGGCACTCTTGGCTTTTGGGCTACAAATCCTTTCTCTTTTCAGTTGGAAATCTAGCCCAAGCCTTTGAGCCAAAAATCCTGAAATGGGTCACATTTGGCTTGTGACCACTTCAAGATTTGAAAGGAATCATACCATCAAGTTGATTATGAGGCACCCTATTTTGGATGTAGGATGCACAGTTTATAGCCTCGGCACACAAATTTGGTGGCAAAGTCTTAGCCTCCATCATACAGGTTGCCATCTCCTTCAGTGACCTGTTTTTTCTCTTAGCAAGACGATTTTGTTGTGGTGTGTAAGGGATTGAATGTTGCATATGAATACATGCATATTTACAATACTTAATGAACTTAGACTTGACATACTCACCACCATTGTCATATCTAAGGATCTTGAGTTTCCTCCCAGACTGGTTTTCAGCCAAGGCTTTAAAGACTTTGAAGAGGTCAAAAAATTCAGACTTATACTTTAGGAAGTAAACCCAACAATACCTAGAAAATTAATCTATGAAGGTCAGTGCATATTTGGCTTACTCAAGGAAATGGACCAGCAATGTCACTGTGGATCAACTCAAGAGGTGCACTGTCACTGTCACTGTGGATCAACAATGTCACTGTGGAAATGGACCAGCAATGTCACTGTGGATCAACTCAAGAGGTGCAAAGGTTCTCTCATGACTAGCTCTTTCAAATTTGTGCTCTAGGTGTTTTCCTAGGATACAACCTTGATAGACTTCCTTGGAAAAATTGATCTTTGGTAACCCTGTGACCATATCATTTTCACTCAAATCAGAAAGATACTTGTAGTAAATATGGCCAAATATTTCATGCCAAAGCTTACTTGCCTCATTAGCATGAATCAGAAGAGCATAGGGGTTTGAGTAGGGTAGAAAATGGGAAAACATGTATACCTTCGAAGTGTGATCAACAACACCTTTTGCTATCGATTTACCATTCAAAATCTCTGTGATTTCAACATCATCAATGTAGAATATGACCTTCTTTGGAGACCCTATGTGATTCATCTGATACACTGACAAGAGATTAGAGGCAAGACCTGGAACATACAACACATTATTGAACTTACCATGGTCAAGATCAATCCTTCCTTTCCCCAAACTGTCAGTGAGAGAGTCATCTCCCAAAACTATTGGTGGACCTTTTGATAGGTCAAGAGAGGAGAATGCCTCTTTTGTCGAAACCATATGTCTAGAAGATCTAGAGTCTATGATGAAGCTAGGTGAGCTTGATGTGCCAGCAGCCAAAGCATGTACTCTCTCTTTATCCTCTGAATTTGATCCTCCTTCTCTCTTCTTTGATGAATCAGGAAGGAAGATGTTATTCTTCTCTAGGAGTTGGGTCAACATGTCAATTTTATTCTTCAAACAAGAGCTTTTAGGATGATAGCCCTTAATACAATATGCACACTTGCTCATTTCTCCTTTGTTCTTCTTCTTCTTGAAGTTCTTCATAAAGCCTTGGGGATCCTCTTGAGACTTGTTCTTATCTCGCTTTTGCTCAGGTGGATTTTTAGATTTTTTCTTTCGTTTTTAATCCACCCTTGAATCTCCAGCAACCAAATCTTAGGCTTTGTAAGGTTTAATGGTGCCCATCATCACCAACTTATCCTATTCTTGTGTGAGGGATTCCATGAAGTTTGCAAGATTAGGCATCTTCCAGGATTGAGATGTCAACTTGGTGGCATGGAAGGTTGAAAAAAACATTGAATAGTCAGGGCCAAGATTTGAGATTATCGCCAAAACTAGTTTCTCCTCCTTCTTTTCAATCCCACATTGTTTTAGCTACAACAAGGGCTTTAAACTTGGAAAAATAGAGTTGCAAGGATTTGAAGCTACTGGGACTCAAGGAGATCAGCTAATTCTCGATTTGATGTCCTTTCATCTCATCTATATTACCAAAAATATCTGAAATATTATCTCACACTTCATTAGGTGATGTCAACCCATCAAGATGGAAAAGGAGGTCTCTTGAAATTCTGAGACACAAAATACCATAGGCCTCATCCCTCCTGTTGTGCCATTTTATTTTCTCTGCAGCTGCATTGGGATTTGCCTCAATTTCCATAGTAACCTTGTAGAAATATTCCACTCTCAACAGTATCTCCATCTCATCTTTCCATTCAAAGAAATTAAATGGAGTCAAGAAGATCTTCTGAGATTGGTCCATACCTCAGAAACTGTGCCGTTCAGTTAGCAGAATATGCTCCCAGTCAAGATGTCGAACCTGCAATAGAAATATGGAAGGAGAGAAATTGATATACAAAGGATCTGATACCATGTAAAAATTGAACCCAAGTGATAGAACAATTACACTCACAAAATTGCTAATAAAACATGCAAAATTAACATAAAAGGAGATTGAAATTAGAGCATAATACTAATCTGTATTGAATAAGTGTACAATAGACAACCTTATAAAATAATAGGCTACTACAATATATAATTACATGATAGATTCGAATGCATAAGGATTCCATTTGAAATTGTCAAAAGGTAGGCTTACTAAATCTAGCCAAATCCCCCATAGGTGCATAAAGTTGTTTCCAAATCCACATGATTCTCACGAATTGGAAAAGTCAAGTAGGAAAGATAATAAGGGATGGAAAGACAATTGATACATTTTCTTATTAGGAGAAAAGGATGGAGGATGATGTGGGAAAAAAACAAGTCAACTACACCTAGTTTAGCTTTCCCTTTCACCTTAATTCTCAATAAAACATGCAACTTTACAAAAAATGCAGATATATGCTTTGGAGGATTTGGAATAAAGTAGACATGATAAATATGGTTTCTAGGATTTTTCCCAAGTGCTCCATGACTCATTTTTAGCAATTGTTGACTTTAATGACATGTAGAAGGCAACTAGCATAGAGTGGAATCTAGGAGACTAGGTAATAAGACAAAATTGATTTAATTAATGTTTAAGGTAGGTAACTATGGGTTGATTATTCTAACACCTCTGCACTAGGATTTGATTTGTTAATAGCCTTTATGATTGACTAAATTTAGAGAGAAGTTGACCACTAAAGGGTCGACTTACTCATCTCTTATAAACAATATAAATACCAGCCTCTGCGTGAGTGTTGTGTGTGGATCATTTTTCATTAGTTAGATAGTTAGTTTTCTGAGAGAAGAATGCTGTAATATTGTTCAGTATTTTTAATAGAAGTTCTACATTACACTGTTCATGATTTTGTTCATGTAAGCGCTAGCCGGGAGGCACCCCTGATTGTTGAGAGGGCCGCTCATCAACCCACGGGGTCTTCACTTAGCGAAACCATGACATAGTGCCTTCGTTCATGGGTTATTAAAGAATACCCGTAATTTCACTAGATATTGATAATTACTTACAAGAATTCTTTTGTTGGGCCCCCCTACAAATACATATTTCCAATTTAAAAACCCTAATTTTTACAATATATTCCTTTTTTTACTAAAAACCCCTTTTCATACCCCCCAATACCTATAAACCCCCCATACCCTATTACCTGCCCCCCAATACCTACAATATATTGACCTTATTTTTCACAAGTAAAAACCCCCCAATATTAATGAACGTCATAAGATATTTATCAACAAGGTGAATCCCCCGTGCATCAACCATATGTTTTCTTTTCTTGTTTTATTTATTTTTCTTTCTAGCTAATTCAGTTTTGATTTCTAGTTTGTTTATTTCACTAAGTTACTGTAAATGTTTGTTTCATTTCCTTTTTGTAATGCATTTTATTTCTAGAATTAAATAGTTAGATTGTGCGGATAGTTGTTTTCCATTTGTTTTTGTCATTCCATTTCCAGCTTATTATTTAGTTTTGTTCATAAGAAGATAGAGTAGATTGTTTTTATCAATTTAAATAGACTAGGTTCTGTTTATTTCTTCTCTGTTATAAAATTATGCAATTTGAATTTCAGTTTGTTTATTAATAAGCAATGATTCTTGATGTTCATGAATTTGTTTAAGTTTATTTTACTGCTAAATTTGATGATTAAATAGGTTTATTTACTATAGCTTATGATTTCATCTTCATATGCATAAAATCAGCTGAGAATTAGATCATTTAGGTTATTTTATACTCTTTTCTTTATACAGACTATCATTCTGAGAGTATGTTCAGCCTGTCATTCTGACCTTCCTTCCAGTCTTTTTTCCAGTTTGTTCTGCAGACCTGGAGTTCAGTCTGTCATTCTGCCCACAATTATGCTTTTAGTGTGTTTTAAATTTGTTTTAAGTTTCGGTTTTTTAGTATTTCATGTATTCTTTGACTGTAATAGTTAGATAATAGTTTTATTTATTATTTAGACTATAAGTTTGATTGTTTTAGGTTATTTATTAAAGTTTTATTCTTTTTTCTACCTCTTTTCCTTTTGAACATGCTTTTGAGTTAGGGTATGTTTTGTTTCTTTTATTTGTTTCTGATTCTTCTTACTATTGTATTGTTTTATAATTATGCATTTGGATTAATTTATCCATTTGTATGTAAAACTTAGGGTTAGTAGTGTTATTTTTAGGAATAGTTTCATTTTTCACTGTATGATTACCAACAAAGACTCGTAGGATAGAATTCAGTTTCTGTATTAAGTTTTATACTTACTTCTCTTATTCATTTTTCTTTATTTAGTTTTCTAATTGTTTCTCTTACTTAGTTTTCCATTCACTTATTTAAGTTTCCTTTGCATCATTGACTTTTAAGTAGTTGTTGATAGTATCCTTTTTAGTTAGGAGTTGTCTGTTTATAAATTATTTAGTTGTTGTACTTGCATTTCCAAATCTACACTTTCT
Organism: Pseudotsuga menziesii; assembly: GCA_001517045.1. Lineage (NCBI taxonomy): Eukaryota > Viridiplantae > Streptophyta > Pinopsida > Pinales > Pinaceae > Pseudotsuga > Pseudotsuga menziesii. The sequence goes on along the minus strand of LPNX010370171.1, from coordinate 85,575 downwards.
TTGCTTAGTTAGTTCTTGAAGTTACTAAATAGACTTTGTCATAAAAAATAGTGATTGTATTATGATTTGTTAATTAACGTAATATAGCTTGATCTTATTTTAGTCTGATGTTTTGTCTTGGTTCAATTATATTAATAATTGCATTCTTAGGAGTTTGACTCAAGTTTTCTTTTTGAAAGATCTTTCGATCTTTTGTGTGTTAAAATACTTCTACAATGCCTTAGGAATCTACCTTTGCATATATTTTGCATCAACTCTAAGCCTACCAATGTCAGTCGATAATTAAATATTAGGTGTATTAATCTAGTCCATATGACACCCAACAATGTCAAACTTGTGTTGAAGTCGATATTGGATTGGAGTCAACCTTCAAGTCTACCTTGAATTGAAGAAAACCTTGGATTGAAGTCCACCTTGGTATGAATTCAACCATGGATTGAAGGAAACCATGGAATAATGTCTACCATGATTTATTATTATCTATGGATTGAATTCAACCTTGGATTGAAGGTAATCTTGGAATTATATCAACCTTGTGTTTAATCCATCTATGGATGGAAGTCACACATGGATTGAATTCAGCCATAGATTGACATCAAATATTGGTATATTTCAACTATGGACGAAATTCCACCATGCATTAAAGTCAACTTTGCTTAAATGACAACTATGGATTAAAGGAAACCATGGATTGATGTCATCGTTGGTTTGAAGTAAACTTTGGTTAGAAGTCAACTATGAATTGAAGTCAACTTTAGATTGAATTCAATGACAAATTAAAGTCAAACATGGTTCAAGCTCAATCTACCACTTTTAAAACTGTTTTTCTACATTGAATATAATGATGATTCAATGTCAACCTTGGATTGAATTATTCTGTTTATTAAATTTAACTATGTATTGATTTCAACCATGGATTGAAGGCATTAATGCCAATATTATTAATGGATTGAAGTCAACCATTGGATATATGTCAATGTTGGATTGAAGTGAAGCTTGGACATAGGTCACTATGGATTTAAGTCAAACTTGAAGTCAACAAAGGATTGAATTCAACCATGGGTTAAATTCAACCATGGATTGAATTCAACCATGGGTTGAAGTTAACCATGGATTGAAGTCAACTATGGCTTGAAGTTAACCTTGGATTGAAGTAAACCTTTCATTAAATTCAACCTTGAAGTCAAAATTTGAGTGAAGTTAACCTTTCTTAAAAGTCAACTATGGATTGAAGTCAACATTTGATTGAATTCAACTATGGATAGAATATAATCACACGTTCAAGACAAAATTGGATTGAAGTCAACTTTGCTTAAAAGTAAACTATGGATTGAATCAACCATGTATTTAAGTCAACCTTGTATTAAAGCAAACCTTGGATTGCAATCAAACTTGCTTAAAAGTTAACTATGGAATGATTCCAACATTGCTTAAAAGTCAATTATGGAGTGAAGTAACCATCAGATTGAATTCAACCATGAATCAAAGTTATCCTTAGACTAAAGTCAACCTTTCTTAAATGTCATCCTTTAAATGAATTCAACCTTAGATTGAGGCGAACCTTGGAGTCAATCCAACCATGAATTGAAGTCAACATTGGATTGAATTCAAGATTGTACTAAAGTCATAATGGATTTAAGTCAATCTTGAAGTGAAATACGAATTGAAGTCAACTATGGGTTGAAGTCAACCATGGATTGAACACACACTCTTACATAAGTCAAATTTAGGGTGAATTCAACTTTGCTTAAAGTGAACATTCTATTAAATTCAACTATGAGTTTAATATAATCATGGATTGAAGTTAACCTTGCATTAAAGTGAACCTTATATTGCAACAAACCTTTCTTAAAATTCAAGTATGGTATGAAGCCAACATTTCCTAAAATTCAACTATGGAATGAAGTAACCCTCGAGTTGAAGTAAACCATGATTTGAATTCAACCTTTATTAAATGTCAACATTTGAATCAATTTAACCTGGCATTGAATCCAACCACGAATTGAAGTCAACCTTGGTTTGGAGTCGACATTGAATTAAAACTAACTATGGATTGAATCCAACCTTGGAATGAATTCAACTGTGTATCGAAGTCAATTGTGGATTGAAGTTAACATTTTATAAACATTAGCTAAAAGTTTAACTATGGATTGAAGTCAATTATGGATTAAATTAAACATTAGATTAAAGAGAACGTTATATTGAAGTCAACTATAGGTTGAAATCCACCACGGATTGAATTCAAATATAAGTATAGATTTAATTCAAATAAGGGTTGAAGTCAAATATGGATTTAATTCAGCTATGGATTGAAGGTATAAATAGCTTGAAGTCAACCTTGGATTGATGTGAACCTTACTTGAAAGTCAATTATGGAATGGAATCAAAATTTGGTTACGACCAACTATGGATTAAAGTTAACCTTGTATTCAAGTCAACTTTGGATTGAAGTCAATAGTGCTTAAAAATTAACTATCAATTGAAGTCAATGTTGGATGAAAATATACCGTGGCTAATGTCAAATATAGATCAAATTACATCATGGATTGAAGTAAACTATGGATTGATGTGAACCATGGATTAAATTCCATAATGGTTATAAGTCAACCATGGATTGAGGTTAACCTACTTTGATTGAAGTCAACTATGGATTGAATTCAATATTATATTTAAGTCAACCTTTATAAATAAGTCTACTATGGATTGAATTCAACCATGGGTTGAAGTCTCCCTTTTCGTTTATAAATATATATTCTTATTTTTTTATAATAATAATAATAATAATAATAATAATAATTCACCAATCCTTCTCCACACAACGAATATCCACTAGCAAGCCATATTCATTAAAATTAATATCGATGATATATGTCGAAGGCATATATCAACCACTTTTAAATGTGTGGCCATGATTGATATATGCCTTCGACGTATATAATCCATACTAATTGTAATGTATGGCTTGCTAGTATATATATTGTTAGGATCCATTTCTCATGATTTTTTTATAAATATGAGTAGGTGGGGAAACAACTAATTAGACAAATTTATAATCCATTGAACCTTATTAAAATTGTGTACAAGTACCAGGTTTCAACATCATTGTTGGGTGGTTTATTGTCTTAATTAATTCACCAAATATTTAATTATCAACCGAGGTTTGTAATCGTAGAGCTGTACAAAATATGTACGACGGTAGAAGGGTTCCTAAGGTGTTGTGGAAATATTTTAATAAAGAAAAGATAGAAAGATCTTTCAAAATGAAAAACCAAGTCAAACTCTAGAAATTCAACTACTAAGGTAATTAGGCTGGGACAAGTTTACTAGATTAGAGTAGTATTGAGTTATACTACTCTACTCTATCAACTATAAACTATGTATTTATAAATAACACTATTCTAAGAAAGTAAACTACTCTTTCAGTGTACTTTATTAATTAATTATTCTGCTTCTTAATCTATGAATTAGAAAGGTTTAAAATCGATTCAAAACTCTTACTGTATGAATACAAAAGATTATGTTATTTGAAACAATATTATGACTATTTAATTTATCTAAGAAACCTAATAACTACACTATACATGTGGTTTGACAAATATACAGTGATTGAACCAATTTATCCATCTCCACTCTCCTTGATTGGCCTAAGCATATGCATTCATTGTTATTGGTATTGGAGAAGAAGGTGTATCAAAATGGATTTCGAAAGAAATAAAGAAACTAAATGGGATTAGAAATAATTTAACCTCTACAAATAAATGTAAACTAAGTAGTGGCCAATTACAAGTGATAGTAAACATTTTTTATTTATTCCATAAGAAAATGACTCTAAAAAGATGTTAATGATCAATCTATTAACTAAGAAATGCGAATATTTTAATGGACCACTTGGAATTAAGGGTACACTATCTTCACATGAAACAACTATAATTCAGAAACAAGTAGAAAACTTAATAAAAGTGAGTATAAAACTTAATAAAGAGTAAGTAGAAAACTTAGCAAAGATATTTTGTTTCCTATATCCAAATCTGTTTTATGGAAACATTCAATAACTATAAAATAAGGAAGAAAAATCCTATGCTAAAGACTTAATGTTCCTTTTAACCTATAAGATTAGTAACTTAAATCCTAAATTCAATTACATAAGATTGAAGTAACTCAACTAAGGTTATAATTGATAAATCCTACAACAGAAGGAGGATGAGGAAATCAAAGACAAAGGATGTACAACCCAAATACAACCTAAGATAAAAGTGACAAAGGATAAAAGTAATTATTGGGCTTGCTAGATATTTTATGTCAAATAATGACCTAACTAGACACAGATAGCTACTGTTCAATTGCAGAAAGTAATATTTTTAAAAGTAAGAAGAATGCACTCGAAAAAAGCATGAAAAAAAATAGAAACTACTGAAGGCTAAATGAAGGTCTGGAGGACATTTTGGACAGACAATTTCGATGATAGCCTGAACTGGAAAAACATAGCAAATTACGAAATAGATGACCTAAATGATCTTAATATCAGCTCACTTGTGCATATGATATTCCAAGGTAAAGGAAAGAGTGACTAATATTATTTTAACCATTAAACATTAGGTGAATAAGAGTAAGTTACACTACTTAAAAGAGATTATTTCCTATTATTCAACAAGTCAAATAGAAAATAACTAAAACTAACCTAAAACTAAATAGAAACCAACAAAACTGAATCTATCTATGTGTTGAACCTAAGATATTAGATTAATCAACTTCTATCTAACTAAAATTATAAACTAAGAAACAATGCTCAAAAGGAAACTAAAAACAACTATTACGCAACCGACCACTTGCTATTCTGGGAATCAAAACTATTTTAATATGCATGATACAAATACTATAACTTACAACAACCACATATTATGAAAGGAAAGGAAATAAATAGTATAAATTTATAACAAAAATGAACTACACACATAGAAATGGAAATATAAACTACTTAGCTGCAAAGAAGGAAGTAACGAAAACACACTGGAATGGGAGACCACTGGTTGTTGAGGGTCTCTCTCAGCAATTAGGGTGATGCTTCAACTAATCAATCCACTCACAACAGTAGAAACAGGTATGCATAACTGAAAATATAATTTTATATGGAATTTCAAATAGAGTTTACAGAGCTTCTTCTATAATGACAGATCAACCAACTTACTAACTAACTTGGCTGCCTCTTGGATATGCCTTTATATAGGTTTTACATAGGTGAGCAGGTTGACCCTTTCAATGGTCGAACGCTCCAAAAATAGTCAACTTTAACTGATAATTAAATAGATATATGACGTTTCGAAGCAGCGCACAACCACCTTCTTGAGATTTCATGCATTGTTTCTCCTCGTGTGGGCTATAGTCATATGGGACCGTGTCGAAGTGGGCATGCATGATGGTGTCACATGGAGAGGGAAATACAATGGGCCTTATAGAGCAAGGACTATTATAGAAGCAGAACGTGTAAACAACTAGGAAATTAAAAAATCGTTATGTTCTTTAATCATTTGGGAATATGCCAATTAATAGCACAAAGGCTGGACGACGAGATGGATACGATTTACGCATATTTAGCATGAGTGCGTGTCAACATGGAGGATTGTTTGAAGACTATAATCTGCAAAGAAAATCCATATATGAGACATGTTTCCAAATATCACAGAATTGCTTAATAAAATCATAAAATAACGGAAATAAACCAAAACTTGCATAAATTCCAAATGTGTTCGTACCTGGGGCTGAATGATAAGACGAATGACAAGAAGCATGTAAAAAGGATGAAAAAATAGACTCCAAAAGAGTAAATTAACATTCAAAAATAGTGACAAAACTAGAATCGACACTCCCCCAAACTGGAGAGATGTTAGGTTCCACTGAGCAAAAAATTGAATTTTAGGAAGAAGGAGGAGCTGTGTCAGCAGCTTCCTTCAACTTAGAGGATGAGACAAGAGATTTAAATTTTGAATCTTCTAGCCTGAGTATTTAAAACAGTATTATTCTCTTGACGAGAGTCATGCGAAGAAGTGGTAGCCTTGTTAAGGTCCTCAATGAACTTGACTTGTATACGCATCTTCTTGTTCTCTTAGTGAATATTATTGATGATCTTGGTATATTACTCATTTCGACTTGTTGACTGTGCAAATTCCGAAGCTAGTTGGTCTACTATCGGTTGATGAGGAGTAGACAGTTCTATGTGTTGTTTGAAGTCTTGAGACAGACTAAGCTCTCTAGGTGGTGTCTCAATATCAATGGAGGAAATTCATTTTTCAGAACCCTAGCCTTGAGAAGATGGAGAAGCAGGCTCAAGAGCAGTGACTTTGAGCAATTCAGCTGAGACAATGGCTAATGTAAGTGATGGTGAATCAAGGACAAGTTCATTTACTTTGACCATATGATTTGTAGCAATTCATATTTTTGCTCCCACTTTGAATTCACGGAACAGGTATAAACTCACCAAACTCAAGGTTAACAGGGGTAGGTGAATGGACAGGTGAACTTGCTTCTGGTGTATCCTTGTCAATATGCACAATTTCGGTGCTTTTCCTTTCCTTAGGAGGGGTCTTACTGGGCTTAGGATCTCGAATGTGCCGAGGGCATTTTCAAAAATTCAAATGAGGGTTTAAAAATTTGAACACAAAATTATCCCAAGTTTGGTTCGTCTCCTTCAATTGATGCACAATGAGGAGCTTAATCAGGCTATGACGGTACAAACTCCCCATAGGATTGACTGTGTTCTTCCTAACTTGACATTTTTTCCAGTCTTTTAAGGAAATAAAATGGGAAATTAAGGAACTTTTGATTAACAAAATGTTCTAGTAAACGAAGATGACAAAATTCAAATATGGTGAACTTACCATCACAGGTTATAAGGCGAATTATGATGGTCATAGGGCTGAGGTACTTAGGCTTAATAGATTATTTATGAAACCCCTTCCTTCCTGATACATGGTGAAATTCCATCTTGATAGTGAATTTGTAGGCAGCACGAAGAAGAAACAAATGCCTATGCCAACGAGTGCCTTCTCTTGGGAGCGTGGTCACTACCGCAATGGTTTCTTCAATTAATGGAAAAAGGAGATGACCAACCCTGGAAATTTTACCATCAAAACCTTTTGCAAAATTTAGAAAAATATCCTTATCATACCCCTACAAAATATAGAGAAATGGATTCCATCCAACTCGGAATAAAATCTCCTAGCATTCCTGAAATTATGGAATCCGGAACACGTCTTGCTAGTTTTCAGGCTCAAGACAGTTACGCATTGTTTAAACAAGGGAAAAAAATATAGAGGTTGTAGAGGATACTAGAAATGGTGTTTGAATAGCTCTGGAAAGACAAAGGAAAATGGGGACAAGGGCAAGATCGCAGGTTTAAAATGTAATCTATCTAAGCACTTAAACGATCATGAGACCACAATTTTGAACGCTCAACGAATCACGCTATGGATTCATTATTTGAATCATGTGTCGTCATAAGGATACTAGTGTTGATGAATTCGTAAGGTTCTGATATATTCAACCATGTACAAATTAAACTTTGGATAGGTTGAATGATTTATCTATTACAGAATCCATAAAGATACTTTCAAACCATAATAATTCTAATCAATAAGGTGATAGGACTTTGACGATTTATACATGTGATTTGATTAGAGGACAAGGGGGATGATGGTCGTAGATATCTTAAAATTATATCATATCAATATAAATTTAAACGATATCATATCATATCGAAAAAATATTCAAAGTCATAGGTCAAGCTGAGTTTTAATAGAATCATAATGCATGTGCAAAGATGTGAACAAGTCCTAAAAATTACAAATATGATGCAGCTAATTAAACTCTTTTCCCATGAAATCAAAAGTATTTGAAGTTTTGACATCATGCCGTTATAACTTTATAATTGTCATTCAGATCGTGATTTGGCATTCCATTTGAACCTTCGATCAATCCTTCATATGGACCTTTTGTTCAAAAAGATGCCTTACTATATCTGACTAATGTTAAGGATGGAGTAATCTTTTTGGGCTGTAAGCACGTAATATAATGATCTAAACCAAATTTATTAAAACTTCATTGCATTTTTCCTCGTGGATTAAAATAGTCTTCCACTAATTGCATTACCTTGAAAACATTTGAAAACACCTATGCTTTTGTTAGAAATAAACAAAACTTCCCATAAACATTCAAAAAGTAAAAACAATTCTAATCTTCCCCTAAACAAAAAATATGGCATGTCCTCAAGCCATCAAAGAAGAACTGACTGAGTTCCAAATAATATAACAAATAGTGCTAAAAATGATGCTATTATTTTAGTAAGAAAAATAAATACAAACTAGTAAATAGAGATGATTCAGATATATATTTCCATCAAGAATAACATTGCTTAAGAAAATTATACAATTAATGAGAATATAATTAATGCAAAAAAATGCCATAGGAGAAACTAGTCATCCATGCCTCATTTAAGGATATCTTGTCATCCAAAGAAAATTTTAAGTTCACCCTAGAGTTTATGAGATTTCTATAGATATGGGTCTCGTTTCTAGAATAATAATATCCTAGATATTATTGAAGTAGATGATAGAGTCCCAATTTCAACTTATAGCCATTCTCTAATGACATGATGAAGAATTGGCTTAAACATGTATTGTTCTTTTTATTCTTTGTTTGTTTTGTATTTTTGTTGTTACGAACCATGTGCATAGTAATGCATTAACCAGACCTCTATTGCCCGATATTTCCCTGCTACCAGCAATAATGTTTAGTACCTCTGCAGGTTTATCTTGGTACCATGCAAGCATAGCCCTGCTTCCAGTGAGCATGTTCAGTACCCCGACGGGTTTACTTGCACTTACTAGGAATCCTTGTTTAAAGAAGTTACTTAGAATGGACCCACTGCCAGCAAGCCTGTTTAGTACTTCGACGGGTTTGCTTCATATAAATGTTTTTTTTTTACATGTAGAAGCCGGTTGGTACTTAGAGCAAGTTAAACCTACTAAACACAGAATTCATTTTTTTTTAAAGCGAACCAGATAAGTAAAGAAAAATTTATAATGTCCTAAATTATAGATCATGCCAAAAGATAATAACTTAAAGTTATTCCTTGACTTCTCAACCTATCTTCCTCATGAAATAAAAGTAATGTTCACCATAAGCAAGAATTTCACTTATTCTCGAGTTTACTCAAAAATCTTTAAAAGACAAGTTTTGATAATGAATACAAGATGAACTAGTAGTCCTTAGGTGTAAAATAGAACTTTGAATAACATGATGATTAAAATAGGTCTTAAGCAAATATTTTAATGATAAGTATGAAATATGCATATTTGAATCAATCACCATAAAATCATAAAGAATCATCAAATAAAGTGGGTAGAAATGATATAGGGAACATTTTAATTTCATTATAAACCCCTATTTGTAAACAGAACGAGTTAAAATGGATTATAAGTTCTTAGAGCACTTCCCTTTTTGGGTAGCATTTCTTGAGCTGATAACAAAAAAAAGTTCTTGTAATCAACTGCAAAACCACTTGTTAGATGATTCAATTTTATTTGCAACAAAAACATATGCATCAAGAAAAAGTCATATAAAGTTTATCAAAGTCTAGATAAAGGAAAATAGCCTTCTTGTTTTATTTGAAAAAATTCTATAAGATGATTATACAACCAAATTCCCTGCATGAATGTAGTCAACTTATCATAGATGACTTTTATTTATTAAATAAATAAATATATATATTTACATATGTACATAAAAACAACACAAAATAGCTTAATGATCGGGAGGAGGAGGAATGACTTCCTCTTCAACCAACTCCATCTCCTTTTGTTGTAAGACATTCTTCACAAATTCTTGTCTAGAAATTCGTTGATGGTAAATTCTAAGTATGTGTCCATTTACAACAAAGGAATTTTGTGAATCATCAATTGTCTTAATTTCTACTGACCAATTATCGAAAGTTGTAACTACCTCATATAGACCCATCCAATGGGTAGTTAAATTTCCTTTGAAATTTTTATACCTCGAGCCAAATAGTAAAGTCCAATCCTCGGTAATAATTTGCTTTTTCTTAATAAATTTATCATGGCATTTATTTCATTGATTTTGTATTAACATTGTCCTTTGGAGTGCATCTCATCTAATTCATTAATCTCTAATATTCATTGTTTCTGTGCCTCTTCCAAATCCATACCTAATTGTATGGCCATACGAAAAGTCTTAACTTGGAATTCAATAGGTAAAAGAACTTGTTTCCCATATACTAACTCATAGGGTGTGTGTCTAGTAGTGTTTCTCCAAGTTATTCTATAGGCCCACAAAGCCTGTGGGATTCTATCTGCCCAATCTTTATGATGTAGTTGATCATTTTTGGTTAAGATAGCTTCCAATACCTTATTGGTTGATTCTACGTGGCCATTAGCTTATGGATGGTAAGGTGAGGATTTGCAATGTTGTATACTATATTTTGTGGTAAGTTATTTTATTAATTTAGAGGAGAATTGAGAACCTTGGTCAATGACAATTTTCCTATGAACACCAAATAGTGTAAATATCTCTTCGTATATAAATTCTACCACATATTTTTCTGTAGTTCAGAACAAAGATTTAGCTTCTACCCATTTGGTGACATAATCTGTGCAAGCCAGGATGTTTTTATTCTTGCGGGACATGGGAGATATTTGTCCTACAAAGTCAAGAGACCACTTCTCAAAAGGCTCAATCATGACTTGAGGCTGTAAAGGAATCCCATCTGATGACATAGGTCCACCCATTCTTTGACAACTATCACATCCTCTAACACATCTAGCGGGATCCTTAAAAATGCTTGGCCAGTAATAACCAGAATGCAACACTTTCCATGTTGTCTTCTTGCTAGAAAAGTGTCATCCACATGGCCCATCATGGCATGCACGGAGGATTTTTGTCATATCATCCTCTAGTACACATTCATCTAATAATAAGATCTGGGCTTGTCAAAAAAGGTCATTATCAACAAAAGAGTAACTATAAATCTACATGACAACTTGACATTTCTCTTGAGGAGACAAGTGGTTCGGTAACTTTCAAGTTTCAAAATAATTAGCAATGTCTGCAAACAAAGGGGTTTGAACAGACATGACAAATAGATGCTCATTGGGGAAAGTATCATCAACAGGTTTAGCACCATCATCATGTTGAATACGAGAGAGGAAATATGCTACCAAATTTTCTCTACCAGGTCGATCGATGATAGTGATATTAAATTCTTGCAATAGAAGAATCCATTGGGTCACTCTACCATTGGTAATTGGCTTATTCATAAAAAATATGATGGTTGAATGATCCATATGCACAAAAACTTCATATCCTGTGATATAATGGTGAAACTTATTAATAGAGTAGACTACTTCCAGAAAATCCTTCTCATTAACAGTGTAATTAAGTTCGGTGGGCTTCATATTTTTACTAATAAAATATATGGCATAAGATGCTTGGCCTTCTTTTTGACCAAGAACTCCTCGTATGACTATGTCATAAGCATTGGTGGATATCTGAAAAGGAACGGACCAATCACAACCCCTAAGAATTGGTGCCACTAATATTTTATCTTTTAAGACCTCAAAATCACTTTGGCATGATTCAGTCCATTGGACCTCTATATCTTTCATAAGCAGTTTAAAAAATGGTGCAGTTATTTTAGTGAAAATTTCAATAAAACAATGGTAGTAACCCGCATGACCAAGAAAGCTTCTTACTTATTTTTGAGTTTTTGGAGAGGGGAGACCAATAATTACTCCTATTTTAGCAAGGTCTACCTTGATCCCTTGTGAGGAAACATGATGCCCCAAAACTATGCCTTCTGTTAATAGAATTTTACATTTTTCATGACTAAGGGTTAGGTTTGTCTCCTGACATTGGATCAAGACATTTTCAAGGTTATCGAGAGATTATTGAAAGGTATTACCATAGGCTGTAAAATCATTCATATACACCTCTACACAGTCATGTATAATATCAACAAAAATTCCTAAAACTACATGTTGGAAAGTAGTAGGTGCATTACATAAGCCAAATGGAAAAACTCTATAGGAATATGTCCCCCAAGGGCATGTAAAAGTGGTCTTCTCTTGACCCTCAGGTGCTATAAAAATATGACTGTATCCACTATATTCATCGAGAAAAGAAAAATGTTGTTTTTTGGACAAGGAATCTAGCACTTTGTCGATAAACAAAAAAGGAAAGTAGTATTTAAACGTGGCCTTATTCAGTTCTCGGAACTCAACACAAATATGCCATTTCCATGTAACTTTATTTGGGACTACCACTAGAGGAGATACCCATTTACTATCTGAAATTGGGTAGATGAAATCAACATTGAGGACTTTTTGCAACTCTTCTTTAACTATGTCCTTCAAAGCAGGGTTCATCCTCCTCTGAGGATGCCTTATAGGGGATATACTGGAATCCATGTAAATATGGTGAATACAAGTATCAGGGTGTATACCCTTCATATTAGTGTATTCCCATGCAAATGATCTAGATTGAATTTTAAATACCTTAAGCAATTGTTCTTGTTGACTCTTGGTTAACCCTACATTTACGTGTAGAACTCTTGTAGGGATAAATTCACAGGGCATGGTATAAGACCATACATGTTCCTCAATTGCAAAGAAACATGGTGTATCCATGAATTTTGAGAGGGACATATTTTATTGAAACTCATCTCCAAAAATTTGATCGAACTAAGCAAAAGACTGAGGAAAATATATACAAGTTGTTGAGGAAACAAATTGGCTTAACACATTCTCAGTAGTCAGCTCCTGAAGTGCCTAGGAGTAGTCACTAGAAAAGAAAAAATATTCAATATTTTCATCCCCAAAGAATAATTATAACCACCACAAGGTTTCATTTATAGGTTGTGATGGAGGGTATAAAACAAGCTTTTGTTTGGACAACCCATTAGAAATGATCATTTCCCCATCCCTACATCCTATGAAGGCATTGGCGGTAGCCAACCATGGTCTTCCCAATATAATATGATGTATTTTAGAAGGATCCTTTGATTCTACTACCATGAAATTGACAATATATTCCCATGAGGCTACTGATACAACAATGTCATCCAAAACCCCAGCAGGTTTAACCGTAGTACGATCTGATAGTTCCGTAATTAAGGGGGTTGATCAGAGAAATTGTCCCAATTATAAAAATTATAAGACTACAGTGGTCATCATATTAATAGCTGATCCTATATCAATAAGTGTATTTTCTATAGCAATACTATTTATTATAATAGTTACTACTGGACTCCCTGGATTTATATACTTTGCAATTCTAGACTGATCAGTCGTACATTCATACATTTCTCCTATAACATGAATAGTGGGGGGGTCTTTTTGTTTCTTTCATGATTTCTTAATGGAAAGTTCCTTTATTACTTTAGTGTAAATTGGTATATCCTTAATAGCTTGTAATAGAGGTATCTTGACACAAACTTTTTTTAATTCATTTAATATATTGTACTCAGGATGGATTAAAGGTTTTACTATTGCTAATCGTTTCACCAATGGAGGGATTCTTTATTCTTGAGTTGGTTCTTGCTAAGGATGGGTATGCACTAGAATATCTAGCACATCTAACAAAATAGTATCATTCATGACTTCATTGGGGTCTTCTTCATCTTCATTCTCTTCATGAATGATGAATCATGACTTGGATTTGTCATTCACAACTCTTCCATATTTCCATTGTATCTCATGTATGGATACAATCAAAATAACATAATATGGAAGAGTTTTCAACTTGATGTTGTTAATAGCTTGAGATGGCTTATTATTTGGGTTAGGTATCGGTTGTGCAGTTAAAAATGTAGGTCATGGAGGGTTTGTATTCTGGAAATGATGAGGTTGTTGTGTAATAATGGGAACTTGAGGCACTAACCATGGTAAAAATTGTAGGGTATTGGGTGAATGCTGAGGATAAGGATAATTAGGTGTAGAGACAGGTGGTGACTAGGGGTAGGACTTTCCTTTCCACCCTTGTGGCCAATACTATTGTTGAGGAAAATTAGGAGGAGGAGGATACTGGGTGGCCAATGTTGCCAACTTGAAGTGTTCCCCTATTGAGCTGATTGGTAGGGTTGGTAATAAGGTGGGGGATGTGGTGACAAATTATGATATGGTGGTGGGTCCCTTGATTGATAAGGAGGACTCCTAGAGGTTTCGTTAATGTCCCCACTTTTATATATGGCTTGTAACTTAGGAAACGATGGGGAATTGTCTATTGGATGGTCCTCCATACAGATATGAAATATGAATATGCTATTTAATGGGAATTCCCATTGGGGATGTTTATTCCTAAATCTTGTAAAGAAAATCTCATTGTTGTTCGTTCCTCCTCTTTCGTTTTCTTATCTTGTAATGCATCTAGTTGGGAACCCATTGCTCCTAAAATATTAGTTTTCAAGTTTTCCAATAAGTTTCCTAACTCTATCTTTGTGACTCCTCTAGAACTAGAAGTGTTTCCTTTTAGATTTATATTGTAAGGCTCTTGAAGATTTCTCCCAACTTTCCCCCTACTTCTAGAGTAATTTCTACACATCTCTCCAATCTGTGCAAATGATTTGTGGGATATATCGCCAGATGCCATGAGATTAAGGTTTTCTACCAGGTATTCAAAGATCCCTTTAAGGAAGAGTGTTCATACTGCATCTTATCGAAGGCCATTATGTTTATATTTATGTAATGTATAAATGAGTTTCTTGAGATAATATTCCAAGCTCTGGTATTCAAGTTGTTGTATCTTAAGAATATCATTTCGAGAGTCTCTGGGTTTGCAATACTCTTAATATTTCCACAAGAATGTAGTCTTGATATCTTCCCAAGTCCTCATACTATATTCTCCTAATCCCATGAACCATCTTAATGTAGAGTCTTTTAGGTAGAAAGGAAAATTTTTAATTTGTGAGCATCTGGTAGATAATTATAACTTCTAGAGAGGATTCCAAACTTGAACAAAAATGTGTCTGGGACTTCATTACTCTTCCCATAGAAAGTAGGTAAGGAGGAAGGAGCGATGTTCTTCATATTTACATCATGTGCAGTATCTAAAATAGGGAACCCGAAGGTAGTCTCAGTTCAATTCTCTCCTTCTTCTTCATCATTTCTAACCTTGTCATGATCTTCGTGATTTCCCCTTCTCTCAATGTAGGTTTGATTATTAAAGAGTGTGTACCTAGGAGGATGCTTCCGAGGTGATAATGGGGTGTCCCAATGTTCTTTTTAGGTGGAGATGTTCCTCTGATAAACTATGTTTTTGTTAAGTTCTATAGTGATGGTAGGTACTACTATGGAGGTTTAAATCTATGAAATAACTGTATTTGTTGAGCTGCCAAAGAGAGCTTGTACCTAAGAAGGATCAATGAAATTAATGAATTCAAGACCCCTACTAGCAAGAAAGTTGTATCTTTCCGTCTTTGCAGTAGTGGAGGATTTAGGATTTCCAATGGTTGACCCACTTGAACTTCTTTAGAAATGGGGTCTTTAGGATTTATCGCTAGGATTTCTTCACCATCTATGGTTTCTCCTATAAAGTATTTAGGTTTCCAAGTAGAACTACTTCCTATGTGTGTTCTCTGATGCCTTTCTACTGAGTTAGTGGTTGGGGTACTTCGTCCCTCGTAAAGGTTAGTAGGAATTTTAACAAGGTTTTGGGAACTATTTCTAACGTATCTACCCCTCGAATCTCTAGGTTTGTTCATGAAAAGCTAAACTAAAAAAAAAAACTACAATACCACTATTACTGTTGGATTTGGGGGTGCATGTTATAATAGATGCACAGGTTATTACCTCTCATCTTACTGCTCCCCCTCTACTAGCCTATTTCCAACATTCATAAGGGGATTCTACTTATTCTACCTTATAGAACAAGTCCCTGGCAATGGTGCCAAAAATGTTGGGTGGTTTATTGTATTAATTAATTCACTAAATATTTAACTATTGACCGACGTTTGTAATATTAGAGCTGATACAAAATATATGCTTGAGTAGAATGGTTCCTAAGGTGTCGTGGAAATATTTTAATAAAGAAAATATCAAAAGATCTTTCAAAATGAAAAACCGAGTCAAAGCCCAAAAATTCAACTACTAAGGTAATTAGGTCGGGACAAGTTTACTAGATTAGAGTAGTATAGAGCTATACTACTCTACTCTATCAACGATAAACTATGTATTTATAAATAACACTATTCTAAGAAAGTAAACCACTCTTTTACAATGTACTTTATTAATTAATTATTCTGCTTCTTAATCTGTGAATTATAAAGGTTTAAAATAGATTCATAACTCTTACTATATGAATACAAAATATTGTGTTATTTGAAACAATATTATAACTATTTAATTTATCTAAGAAACCGAATAACTACACTATACATGTGGTTTGACAAATATACAGTGATTCAACCAATTTATGTAGCTCCACTCTCCTTGATTTTTCTAAGGATACGCATTCATTGGTATCAGTACTGAAGAAGGAGGTGTATCAAAATGGCTTTTGAAAGAAATAAAGAAACTAAATGGGATTAGATCTAATTTAACCTCTACAAATAAATGTAAAACTAATTAGTGTCCAATTACAAGTAATAGAAAACATTTTTTATTTATTCCATAAGCAAATGACTCTAAAAAGATGTTAATAATCAATCTATTAAGTAAGAAATGGGATTCCTTTAATGGACCACTTGGAATTAAGGATCTACTATCTTCACATGAAACAACTATAATTGAGAAACAAGTAGAAAACTTAATAAAACCAAGTATAAAACCTAATAAAGAAGTAAGTAGAAAAATTAATAAAGATATTATGTTTCATAAATCCAAATCTATTTTTTTGGAAATATTCAGTAACTATAAAATAAGGAAGACAAATCCTATGCTAAAAAATTAATGTTCCTTTTAACTAATAAGATTAGTAACTTAAATCCTAATTTTGATTACATAAGATTGAAGTAAATCAACTAAGGCTATAATTGATAAATCCTACAACAGAAGCAAGATAAGGAAATCAGAGACGGATGTACAACCCAAAGACAACCTATGATAAAAGTGACAAAGGATAAAAGTAATTATCGGACTTGATATATATTTTATGTCAAATAATGACCTGACTAGACACAGATAGCTATTGTTCAATTGTAGAAAGTAATATTTTTAAAAGTAAGAAGACAGCACTCGAGACAAGCATGAAACAAAATATAAACTACTGAAGGCTGAACGAAGGTCTTGATGGCAGTTTGGACAAACAGTTCAGATGACAGTCTGGATAGATAGTCCGGATGAAAGTATGAACAGGAAAAAAACTACACATTGTGAAACAAATGACTTAAATGATCTTACTATCAACTGACTTGTGCATATGATATTGCAAGGTAAAGAAAAGAGTGACTACGCTTACTTTAACCATTAAAACATCAGGGGAATATGGTTAACTTACACTACTTAAAATATATTATTTCCTAATATTCAACAAGTCAAATGGAAAATAACTAAAACTGACCTACAACTAAACATAATTGAATCTAACTATGTGCTGAACCTAAGATATTAGATTAATCAACTTCCGTCTAACTACAATTATAAACTAAGAAAGAAAACTAAAAGGGAAAATAAAAACAACTATTGCACAACAAGCCACTTGCTATTCTCGGAATGAAAACTATTTTAATCATACGATACAAATCATATAACTTACAGTAACCACATATTACAAAAGACAAGGAAATAAACAATATAAATTTATAACAAAACTAAACTACACACACAGAGATAGAAATATAAACTACTTAGCTGCAAAGAAGGAAGTAATGAAGACGCACTAGAATGGGAGACCACTGGTTGTTAAGGGGCCCTCTCAGCAGTTAGGGTGATTCTTAAACTAATCAATCTACTGACAACAGTAGAAACATGTATGTGCAACTGAAAATATAATTTTATATTGAATTTGAAATAGAGTTTACAGAGCTTCTTCTACAATGAATGATCAACCAACTTACTAACTAATTCTTCTCTCTCTTGGAGATGCCTTTATAAGGTTTTTACATAGGTGAGTAGTTCAAACCTTTCAGTTGTTGACCACTCCAAAAATAGTCAACTTTAACTGATAATTAAAAAACTATATGACGTTTTGAAAAAGAGCGCATCCACCTTCCTGAGCTTTCACGCATCATTTCTCCTTGTGTGGGCTATGGCCATATGGGATTGTGTCGATGTGGGCATACATCATGGGGTCGTATGGAGAGGGAAAGAAAGCTGGCCTTCTAGAGCAAGGGCCATCATAGAAGAAGAACATGTGGACAACAAGGCAATTAAAGAAATCATTCTATTCTTCAATCATTTGGGAATATGCCAATTAAAAACACGTGGATCAATCAGAGGGCTGGACGATGAACTGGATACGATATTCACATATTTAGTATGAGTGTGTGTTGACATGGATGCTTGTTTGAAGACTATAATCTGCAAAACAAATCCATATATGAGACATGTTTCCAAATATCACATAATTGCTTAATAAAATCACAAAATAACGTAAATAAACGAAAGCTTGCATAAATTTCAAATGCGTTCGTACCTGGGGTTGAATGATAAGCTGAATGGCACGAAACATGTCAAAAATATGACAAAATAGATGCCAAAAGAGTAAATTAACAGTAAAAAATATGATAAAACTGAAATCAACAATCATGATGCTGAGGGCTATTCCCAATTGGACAACGGTGTTATTGTGGGTCATTGCTGGCATAATTATTTTATCTTGTGTGTAGAAGAGAAGTGGTGTGAATATAACCAATAATAACATTACATGTGTCAGGTTAAGGACAATTAACTATATCTTAATATAGTCATTGAGTATATATGTAAGTACCCTAAGTCTATGCTTTCCATATATGGTTGGTATTAATATAGTCATTGAGTATATATGTAAGTACCCTAAGTCTATGCTTTCCATATATGGTTGGTGCAAATGAAGAATCTATACACAGAAAGAACATGAGCCTCTTCTAATATTCCTAATGTAGAAATATCCAGTTGGTTAAAGCAGTAGATAATTATGAGATGGTGTGATTTATAGGTATATTATCAGGTTCTTATATGGTCTTCATCACTAATGAGGACTTCCACATATTTCCTTCCACGAGGGAAATATTCTCTAGACTCATTCATAACAATGAAAATCAGAAAATGATACAAAAGTGATATTAAGTTGATGATGGCAGTGAGAATGTTGATGTGTTTCATGGCATATGAAACCTAAATGAAGGAACCTATCCCATTCAAGGAAATAAATCCATTTACCCATTGTTAATGTTCTCCAATTAGCAATGCAAATAATTAGTCAAATTTTTACTCATTCTTTGATCCTCCTCTTTTATTTATTTATTTTTCTATGTACAAGCACCTATACTAAATTAGATTTAAATAATAACTTATTAGAAAAAAATCAATGTATTAGAATTAATGAATATGGGTATGATGGAAATCTACTAGATCTACAGTAAAGATACCAAATCTCGCAAGAATTGATGAGATCTATCCAAATTCATTTACTTAAGAAAGGGTCCATAATGCAAGTCCCCAATGGGCATTGAACACACAATCATTTAGAAAAAAAATACTCCATACTGTTAACTAAATAGAGAATTCATTATCATTAGAAATTTGTAGACATAAATTAATAAATGAGATAAAATAATAATAATAATATTAAATAAGGATAAGACATACTTGAAATTAAATAGTGATTGAAGGAATATACATAATTCCTTGATTGAAACTAAACACAATTCCTTGATTGAAATTAAACATAATTCCTTTATTTCTTTTTATAGATTGGAATATCTTTGATATCTTTCAATAAAGGAATTTTCACACAGACATTCTTCAATTCATCTTGGACATCAAATTCGGGAAGAGAAATTGGTAATCTTTCTTTAACTAACCTCTCTAGGAAAGCAGGTGTTTGGGTCATTATTGGTTTACTTTTCTAAATTTGATGTTCTATTTGTAAATTTTATGTGTTAGATTATTGAGAATTTATATTATTCAGGGATTTCCTCTCCTTCTAGTTGTTCTTCTATAATAACAGGATAATCCTTTTTTAAAAATTTTCCAGAACTTAAGTGGATATTTTTAATAAGAAGGATTGAGTAAGTAGGGAATGATGTTCCTTCATCAATGTTGTACATGGGTTTTTTCACTTTATTATTAGGATTTTCCACTGGTTGGGTTGGTATCTGAGTTGGTTTGGGTGGGGGTTGGTTAGATGGTACTTGAAGTTCTGGCAGTTGCGTTAGTTGTGGATTAGGTAATGGTTGTTGAGAAAATTTATTTTGTGGTTGATTTTGCTGAAATTGTTGATAAGGAAAAGATTGTTGAGGATATGGTTGTTGGTAAATTTTGTTCCCATAGGCATGTCATCACCAAAGTTGAGAATTTTGGTTTTTATTTTGCTGAGGAAGACAAGTATGCCAAGGAATATGAGTATTCCATGAATTTTGAACAAGATTTGATAATTTTGAGAAAATTGATGTGTAGGATTTTGAGACATAGCTGAAAAAGGTGGTTGCCAAGGTCTTTTTGGTGCTAAATAGTAAATAGATTCCATGCTTTGAATTTATTCGATTCAAGCTTCCTACAATTCCTTCAACCTAGGGAAATCATCAGTGCTATGATTCTCTATACAAAGTCCACAAATATTAATACTATCTAGAGGACATTCTTTCAATGGATTCTTTTTCCAACATTTGGGACAAACAATTGATAATAGTTGATCCTGTTATTCTTGTCTTTTTCTAGTTTTTAATGATTCAACCTGTGTACCTAATGTACTCAAAAGATCAGTTTTGAAATATTCCAATAAATTTCCAAATTCAACTCCTATTATACCTCATGTGGCTGATTTGGTAATTTTAGAAATAACATCTCTTTTTCCAGTTCTTTCCCTGCCTCTTGATTATTTTTGGCATAGTCATGCTATTTCATTTAATGGTAAGTAAGAAATATATCCTTTTCCCATTACATTAAGAACATCAAGATATTCATCCCGTATACCTTTTAAAAATATTGTTCATGTAATATCAGGAGTCAAAGAACTGTGTTTAGATTTTTGCAAGTTGTATAGAAATATTTCAAGATATTCTTCTAAACTTTCATCCTCTTGCTGAGGCATACTAAAAATACCATCCTTTGATTCTTTAGTTTTGAAATTTTCTTGATATTTTTTAAGGAATATTTTTCTCATGTCATACCAATTGGTTATAGGATGTTCTCCTAGTCCCATGAACCATTTTGACACAGTTTCCTTAAGAGTAGCAGGAAAGAGGTGAAGCTTATGTGTATCATTAGTATATACATATGTAAAATATATAATGTCAAATTCAAATAAGAATGAATCTAGAGCTTCAGAATCCATTCCATAAAAGTTACGTAGAATATATGGTGGGATATTATTCATTATTACCTCTTCTCCTAAAACAGAACTAGTGTCTAATATTGGAAATCCGAAAGTAGTTTCTTGTTCTTTATAGAGTCTTCCAATTATTTCATGTTCTCTTCTCTTAGCTTCATTTTCCCTTTCTATTCTTCTTCCTTATTATTCCCTTTGTTTTTCATACACTCTATGTTGTTCTACAATTGGTACTCTCCTTAGAACATTGGAAGCTTCTTCTTCAACCATTCTAAAAGGTTCCTTAGTGTAATGTTCCAAAAAATAGAAAATAAAATAAAATTATAGGCTAGTAAAAACTACCTAGATGGAACATTATTTACTTACGGAACTATATTGTACACTTTATGTATCTCAGTTTAGTTGTAATATGTTCTTATGTTCTGTTGTTTATATTTCAATCATTACTTTTAATGTATTTTACTTATGATGTTGTACTATTGTTTACTAGTTAGTAATACATTTACACTTTTGTCGCTTATGTGTCATCATTGGATTTATGTGCTTTGTCCTTTTTGCATTGTTGCACTTGTTAATTATGGAGTCCTAACTTAACTCTTTTTGTGGAAACAAAGTGGGTAGAGTGGTAGGACTTGTTCTCTCATGATGGTTTGAGAGGTAAAATATTATTTTGTTACACATGCTTACTTAGTTCAATCAAACTAAGGCACCTGTTTTATTTACGTATGTAGTTCATTACTTTGAGACATGATCTGGTGTAAGGTGTGTTGATAGTCTTGATCCTAGAGGACCTGCTACTAGTTGTTACGTTGCTTATCGACTCGGTTCTCTAACTTGGTAAGTGTCGTTATCGTCAATGTAGCTACTATGGCTAAATTTCCTGTACACTAATTATTCTTTGTTATATTTTAAATTCGTTAGTCTATATGTCATTAATACATTTTACGTTCTATGTATATTTTTACTATACCTATTTAACATCTCGTATGTTATTTCATTTGGCAAGTTATTATATCGGCTTAAGAGAGGACCTTTGATTTTTATAAGGGTTAAAAAGTTAACATGGCATATTGCATATGCCATGTTCACTAAGCATTTATGCTTAACACTTTTCGTATTGGATTTTAATATAAGGCTGTAAGCCTAAAGTGTATATCATTTAATTATAAGGGGTATGCCTTATGGAATTACACCTTGGACTAACGCATCCTATGGAATTTGTATTATTGTAATCTTTCCATCATGCAAACCTTGTGATACATTAACATTGTGATAGAGTTTGGGTGGAGACATAACATATGGTAGAAACCATATGATAGCAAGGTTTAATCTTTCATGTGGGAGATGTTCATACATTGCAATGCAATGACACATAAACTTTATAGAGTGGGCTTTGTATGGGTTTAATGGTTTTTAGCTGGTGCATTAAATGCTCTTGGGAGAGTGTGACATCCTTCCCTTAGGCTTGGTTCACGATGGTTTTGTAACGTGTTTTCATTTGTGGTTTTTACATTTTGGCTCTACAAAGGGGGGATACCATGGAGGCAAACTCTAGACTCTGAGGTATGTCCTCGTTGGGTTTATTCGCCTGCATATTGGTTTGGTTTATTCTTTGTTTGTGGCCATACTTTTCATCCCTCATTTCACTTGTGTTTTGTAGGTGCCGAAAGGGAATGAGGAGCAGCATGGATTTACTTATATGGGTTCCAAACATTTGCACTTATGTCCACAGTAAGCCTGTGAGTGATTTTTTACTTGCTACCTTTCAGCCCTCTTGGGAAGACTACGCATAGATTGTTGCTTGGTTGGGGTTTTGTGTTGTGGGTTTCAATGTGGGGTTTACATTTTTCCTTTGGGAATATGATTACAGACTTAGTTTTTTTTAACAATGTTGAAAAGGATTTGGCCGTGGAGTGAAGTCGTACTCCCTCTAGTTCTGTGTATAAATTTGGGTTTGTAAATTTTACTTGGGTTGTTAGCAGTGAAGAGAGGAATGTTTGGGATTCCAGCATACTTGGTGTTTGTTTATGCAAATCATGTTTTCGTTGGGGCCTTTTAGCAATGGGTTGCACCATTGCTTGCAACCGTGCGTTATCCCATTAGCATGCCTGTGTAAAATTGTTTATAAATTTTAATATGATGACTGTGTAGTTTACTTGGAAATATCTGTGTGAATGGGAATACTATTTTTATTATTTGATTTACCATGGTTTTAACTTATGATGTGCATAGCACGATTTTGCGGTGTTATTATGTTCTTATGGTGGATTATGTGGGCATTTGCCAGTTTGAGAGTTTTGTGTGTGACAGCGTTACTCAGCTTGTATTGTAACAATGGACAATGTGGGTATAGGCCATGCCATGAATGGCATGAGCCTTTCCCACAATGTTGCGATAGTGTAACATAGGGTTAAAAAATTGTAGGACTGTGTATTAAATTAAAACTTGGCAAAGGCCATGACTTATGTGAGTACTGTGCATTTATTGGTTTCGTATAGGCTAGGGTTTAAAGACCCTTGATGGCATTTATTATCTATAATGTATTGGATGTATTTTAATAACCACATACCGCATACGATTTGATGTATAGCGTGGCCTATGTAAAAATGGATATGGGATTTGGTTGTCGTTTTGTATATACATTATGTATGGTTTGTTAGTATGGCTTTTCCTTGGGTCTGGACATCCCTAGGAATCGACGCCGCAACCTCTATTGGAAAGCAAGGTTTTAATGTAATGAGTTGTAATAAATGGTATTTTAATAAATAAAACCAAACTAGGCTTGCATTCCCATAGGATTTGATTCCTGTCCCTATTTGCAATACATGGATTTATAATAGGATTTTGATGTTATTTTAAAGGATATGATTAACGGATATGATGTATTATTTTAATTTGGATTATGATAATGTTGAGGAGTTATGTAATTTTGTTTATGGTTATGTATAGAGGGAAAATGGATATAACTATGGATTTTTTTGTATGAATTATGAACAAATATTTGTAAAGGACCACATGGATGGTCATGATGATTCCTTCCTTTATTTAGTTCTGATACTCATTACTTTAAAAGCAAAGTTTAGATACTAGTATAATTTTATTATGGAAGACCTTAAAAGGTATTAGATGAGTTATTTAATTTTGGAATTAAATGTATAGATAGTTTTCATAATGTTTATACTTGATGGCCTTATCTGTATATATATATTTATCTATAAAGTAGTTCTATTTGTAAATAATACCCTAAGGTATCTATTTAGTATACTTATTTCTTTAAACTTACTCCTATGATTAAATATACTATAATATGAACATGTCTCTACTGACAAATGAAATATGTTAGTAGATTTGTAAAGAATAGGTGAGATATAAATAGCAGGTCTAGATTTTACCTAGTTTAGTAATAATTTTTGAATATTGAATGAATACAAAAATAAACTTTTAGAGACACAATCCTAGCTATGTACAGCCTATGATAACATTTACATCCCAAGGGAGTATTGAAGAAAATACAAACCCTATTAGGGTCTAGCCAAAAATTCAAATACTTAGGGTGAGTAGATATATTGAAAACATTCAATTAACATATCCATCATTTAATCTAGGAGACAACATAGGAAGTCTAGGGTTACATTTTAAGAAATGCAACCCTAGGAGATATGGAAAAACCATCTTTTCCACAGTTAATAATATATAAAGATCATTTATATAAAGCAACCAGCATTTACCCTAGAAATGAACTTGGCATACTAAGAACTCATACCTGTAATTTTTTCTTCTTGGAGCTCCTTTAATGGCTGAACGTGCACACTTTTTAAATAACCAACATTATCAATTTAAGATAGATATGGCCTCTGAGTTTGATGACCAAATCACTTGGGAACTACCACATTCCTCTCAACCATGACCCAGAACTGTTCTTGGTTCTAATCCAGATCCCCCCGAGATGGACTCCAACATGAAAGTATCTTAGAGCTCTGAAGGTAGGGTTTCCTAACTGGTATTTAGTTCTGAATAAATCCTTTTTTCCTTGATGGAGAAAATTTTCCAAGAAGACACTTGAGAGTCAAAAACAAGCAAAATAATAATTCTCCAAGATAAAAATGACAACCCTAAGCCTTTACTTGGTTTCAGTCTTTATAGACACACGTTTTAGTCAAAGGGATAGTTAAATCAAGAAACATTGGTTTCTTGATTTAACCCTTTTTAATTACCGGGGTAATTTTCAATACTTAACCTAGGAAATTTTAACTAGTTCCTAGTTAAACTATCATAGGTATTATACTATTTATTAATCCTTTAATAATAAATAATAATTGATGGAGCTTCGCTTCTTTTCTTTATTTAATTATATATTAAATCATAATTAATTGTTTATACTTACTATGTGTAAAATACATAGTATTATAACACTTGTTAACATTTGTCTCCAGGCATCATATACCATGATCCCTCAACTAAATGGAACTTCTTCATTAAGGTCAAGAAGGTAGATGGTTTAGGTCTACTAGGATATGTAACTCTAAACATCCTTGCATGTTGGATTTCCCTCGTATAACATGGTATCTCTTCAGTACTTTGTTGAGAATATAGAAATTAAAATTTTTAGTTAATCACTTATAAATAAGTATGATGAGATCAATATTTTTCTCGAGTCATTTTCACTCAAAAGTTATTAAATTATTTTTAGTAACCACTAGTGCTTACAAGAGCCCATACTCAACGCCTATAGCAGGGATTTACAAACATAATGCAATTCCATAGTTTTCGCTCAACACTAAATGCTAGGATGTATTTGTATGATACACCTAGGGATACAAAGGCCAACGCTCTATTGCTCAAGAGATTATACTCAACATCAACATGGAATGATCTAGGGCTTATGCCGAGCACATCCAATTATCCTCTCATGTGTTTTAGAGCTTCTCGCTCAACACAAAGGTAAGTACTCATATGTTCCATAGCTTCTCTCTCAACACAATTCATCAATCACTTAAGTGTTCTAGAGCTCCTCGCTCAACACAAAACAACTCGTCAATCATGTGCTTCAGGGTCCATGCCCAACACATTCAAGCATATACATATATCATCAATAATTGGATTATGCCCAATATATAAAACAAATCATCATGTTCATATGCAATGGGGTCCTTGACCCAATATAAAATAAAAAATTAAGATAATCATCATAATCAATAGACACATGCCTATAAGTGTTAGGTCCAAAATTGAGGATATTACATCCCTCCCCTCTTAGAACAACACCGTCCCTAGTGTTTTAGCGACGCGAAACAATATCATGAAATAAGGCGGGGTAATAATTTCTATTGGTGGCATCGTTCTCCCAAGTAGCTTCATCAGCCTCGAAGTGCTTCCACTGCACCTTCAATTGGACCATGGTGCGCTTCTGAAGCTACACTTCTCTTTTTTCCAATATATGAGTAGGCTCAGGGGAAAACTCCCCATCAAGTTCCACTTGTAATAGGGACCAATCAATGACATGTTTAGTATCATAAACATATTTCTGTAACAAAGATGCATGGAAAACATTGTTGACTCTCACATGCATGGGAAACACTAGTTCATAAGCCACTGGCCCTTTCTTGGCCAGTATTTCAAAAGGCCCATAAAATCTAGGTTCTAACTTACCACACCTACCCAAGCTCAATGAGCTTCATTTGGCTTTTAATTTCAAGTAAACATGATCGCCTATTTGAAAATCCTTATCCTTTCTTTTCCGATCCGCCTAACTTTTTTGGTGTTCTTTTTCTTCCTTGAGGCTCACCTAGAACTTGGTAACCAAATGTTCCAAGTCCATCAACAAATCAAGCCCTAACATGAGTCGATCCACTGAGTTGTCCCAAGTAACTGATGTCCTACACTTCCTTCCATAGTGTACCTCAAAGGCACTCATCTTGGAGGAAGCCTGATAACCATTGTTATACGCAAAATCTGTGAGATGCAAGTAATCCTCCCACTTTGTGAGATTGTTCATGACATACATTCACAGCATGTCCTTGATAATTTGGTTTACCCTTTCAGTCTACCCATCTGTCTATGGGTGATATGTAGTACTGAAGTTCAACCGTTTCTCTAACCCAGAGAATAAAGATATCCAAAATTTCCCTGTGAAATTAACATATCAATCCGAGATAATTACCTTGGGTATACCATGTAATATAAATATCTCTTTCAAAAAGATATCAGGAATGTTCACTACCTTGTAGTTCGATTTTACAGGAATGAATTTTGATGCCTTCAACAACTTGTCGATGACCAAAAAAATAGAATCATTTTGCTTCTTACTTTTCAGTAAACTAGTGATAAAGTCGATACTAATAACTTCCCACTTCCATTCTTGAATGGGTAACTATTGCAGTAATCCTGCAAGATGTTGATGCTCTGCCTTGATTAGCTAGCACTCTTGACATTTTGCAATAAAAATTGTGATGTCAGCCTTTAACTTAGTCCAGAAAAAATGTCTTTTGACAACAGATATCATATTTTGATATCCTGGGTTCCTTGAGTAGGGTTCCCTATGAAATTCTATGAGGATGTTGGACTGAAAGTCCCCTCCTTCTGGAACATACAAGCAATCCTTGGACCATAGCAGTCCGGATTCGTCATCCTTGTATTTTATTTTATTTATTGAAACAACCTGTCCTCCTCGACTTTCTTGAGGATATTTACATAGAAGGGGTAAACTCTGTTGGCAACTCTAATCTTCTCATGCAAATATACATTGGTTTGACTCAAAGTCACCTCGTAAATTATGTGATTTCATTGGCTTAAAGCATCGACAACGTTATTATCCTTGCCCTTAATGTGCTTAAGCTCAAAATGGTACTCGCTTAGGAAAGCCAACCATCTGACTTGCCTTGCATTCAGATCCAGTTGATCAAATAAATACTTTAGACTCATATTGTTGGTATTTAGAAGGAACTTCCTTCCCATGAGGTAGTGCCTCCACATCCTCAAAGCATGGATGATGGCTCCTAACTCAAGATCATGCGTAGGGTAATTTTACTCATGTTATTTCAACTTCCATGATTTGTAACAGATCACCTGATCATTCTGTAAGAGGACTCCTCCAAGTCCTTCCTTGCTTGCATTCGTGTAAACAATGAAATCCCCATTGGGATCCGCAATCCAAAATACCAGTGTGGTCATCAAAATATGCTTAAACTTTTGAAAACATTCTTCGCACTTATCATTCCATATGAACTTATTTGCTTTCTTTTGCAAAGTAGTCATGGGGTAAGCGATTCTCAAGAAGTTCTCAATGAACTTTCGATAATATCTAGCTAATCCCAAGAATGACCTAATGTCAATGAAAATAGTAGGGGTATGCCAATCCTTTATGCATTTAATATTTTTTGGGTCCACAACTATCCATGTCTTGGAGATAATGTGACCTAGATATTGTATCTGCGGTTTGTAAAAATCACATTTACTAAACTTAGCATAAAGCTGGTGTTCTTTTAACACTTATAGTACTACACGAAGGTGTTCTTAGTATTCCTCTTAACACTTGTAGTAATACACGAAGGTTTTCTTAGTGTTCCTCTTTATTCTTGATATAAACTAGAATATCGTCAATAAAGACTAGGCCAAACTTATCCAGATACCTATTGAATATGTTGTTCATCATACACATAGAATTCGTGGGTGCATTGGTCAACTCGAACAACATCACTACAAACTCGTAGTGTCCATACCTTGTATGAAAGGCGGTTTTGTGAATATCTTCGCTGTGAATCTGTACCTGATGGTATCCAGATAGTATGTCAATCTTTGAAAAAATTCTAGCTCCTCCTACCTGATCGAACAAGTCATCGATCTGGGGGAGTGGGTAACAGTTCTTTATAGTAATTTTTTTCAACTCATGGTAATCAATGCACATCCACATTGTACCTTCCTTCTTCTTTATGAACAATATATGTGCTCCCTAATGGGACACACTAGGTCGGATATACCCTTTCTCTATCAAATCCTACAACTACAGTTTGAGCTCCACCAACTCAGGTGCACTCATGCGGTAAGGGGCTTTGGAGGTTGGAAATAATCCTGGGGTCAGTTCGATGGAAAAGTCTAGGTCTTGTTTCAGAGGTAATCCAGGGATTTCCTCGATAAGCAAATCCTTAAATTATTCAAGAACGGGGACGTCTTCTATGTGTTGTTCCCTATCTGACTCTATGTGTTATATGTTTATTGCAAATAAATTGCAACCCTTCCTAACGCATTTATTTACTTGTAAGGTAGATCTTTGTCTTACAGAAACTCTCTTTGGAATTCCTTGAACCTTCAGTTGGTTCCCTAGGCTATTAGTACACAAAATAGACTTGCACAAACAATCAAGCATGACATGGTACTGTTTCATCCATTCCATGATAATAAGTACATCGTACGATCTTGAAGGTAGGATGTTTAGGTTTACTTTCATAAGAAAACCATTCAAGTTTATCTCACATCCTTAACAATTTATGAAACCTTTCATTTTGTACCTATGGCTAACTGAACCAGCCAAATTTTATCATGATTTACTTTGCTTAGTTTGCATATATCAATAATTTTAGCTGCAACATAGCTTTGGCAAGCATTGGGATCCATAAGTATTGAAACAAAAGTGTTTAAGATCTCACCTTCTATATCGACCATCGTATCTTTATGATATTCCTGTTGGCTATCCAATGTTGCATAGATCTGAGGTGTTCCAGCTATGTCCTCTATAATTGGTTCTTCTTGTAAGTTGTGCAAGAACCCACTAGTCTTGTTCTTACAATCGCAGGCATAATGAGGCCCGCTGCATTTACATCACTTGATCTGTAGAAGGGTAGCATTGCCTCCAATTATGACTGGTTTGCTAACATTAGTAGTTGGTACATAAGGCTTTGTACCAGGTTTATTAAAGTTCTTGTTTGCTTGAAAGATGTTATTCTGCTTTATGTATGGATGTGGGTTGGACCTAGGTTTGTGGTTATCAAAGAAGTTCTTAGACTTGTCTCGATTTCATCAGGTTTTCTAGCCTCAGCTATACATGCTCATAATAGAGCCTATCGTTATGCAGCAAGGTATCCAAAGTCTTAGGCATGTCAAATTCAATCCTGTCCCAAAAAATGGGAGGAAGACATCCTAGGAATTGCTGGATATTTACCTTTTCTTCCTTGATTTATGGTACATAATGCAACATACCTAGAAATATGTTAATAAACACATCCATAGTCATGTATCCCATGCGTACTTCATGAAAATCTTTCACTTTTCAGTCAAAGAATCTTTCCAACATATATTTTTCTTGGAAAAGTTTTCGAAACGTATCCCAACGTATTTACTGGAGCTCATATGTCTTGGTGTTCTTTAAATCTCTCCACCATCTTGCTGCTTTTCCATTCAAGTTATAGATGGCAAGTGGAGCCTTCATCTCACTCGAATAGCTATGAACCTAAAAGTACTTACTCATTCCCAGCAGCCACTCTTCATCCTCTTCCCCCATGTTTACTTCACCTTCATAGGTCGAGGCTCTTATTTTTTGGAACTCCCGCTGAACACTGTCATTACTCTTTTGCTTCTTTCTCTGTGGATAAAGTGAGTCACCACTAAAAGGACTATGATGGTGTTCTTTAGTTGCTTCAGGGGTACATTCTTTTTCCTCTTTTATTGGGTTGCTGACCTATTTTGGGAAAGGTTCTCTTTTGGAACTATTTGTGGATGGAGTAGGATTACCTTGTGGGCTTCCCCCCGTAATATTTCTCAGTAAGGATTCATTTATAGCATGTTGTTCCTTCCTTTCATTCAGGATGTCTTCTCTAAAACTTTTCAATTCAGCTTGAATACTGTGTAAAGTTTTCAAAATATCAGAGTTTATCTCTACCACCAGCTCCCCTTCCGGAATGGGGGTGGTCATCTTCCCTTGACAACTCTTTTCTTCTTCAGTATTCATAAACTGAATAGTGCTGTAAAAATTTCCTATCAACACAAAAAAATTAAATCATAGAAAAATTTCTATTAGTAACATATTTAATTAACATAGTTTATTTTCTCTGCGTGAATGCTTGGTGTGCCCATAGGTCTCTCAGTATTGAAATTGAGCTCTTATGCCACTTGTAATGTCCCCAAAAATAAAAATAAAAATAAATTATAGGCTAGTAAAAACTAACTAGATGGAACATTATTTACTTACGGAACTCTATCATACACTTTATGTATCTCTATTTAGTTGTAAGTTGTTCTTATGTTCTGTTGTTTATATTTCAGTCATTACTTTTAATGTAATTTACTTATCATGTTGTGCTGATGTTTACTACTTAGTGATACGTTTACACTTTTTTTGCTTATGTGTAGTCATTGGATTTATGTGATTCATCCTTTCTGCATTGTCGCACTTGTTAATGTTGATGTATATGTAACTTTAAAATGTATTTCTTATATATTGTAACTTGATGTTAATTTTGGGATGTACTTGAGTTATGTCATGCCCCAATGTTCCTATCAGGAAGGTCTATAATGTAAACAAGTCATGTCAAGTCATTGTGGGTAACCCTCCTATTGTCTAAGGGTTAAAGTTCCCGTAGTTCTAGGGCACTAGCGTTATTAGACTCTCCTAGTGAGGTTGGCCATTAGTCATGTTGGAATTAGTATAAATAGAGAGCTGGACTCTCTATTTATCACACAACTCATACACATTCAAGTGTAGCACATAGTTGAGGAAGGAGAAGACACTGGGGATAGATAGAAATAAGATTACTATTGTTGAGAGATCACTTACTGTTTTGGGTTCTAATTTTGGTGCTGATTCTATCTCTGATGAAGTTGCGGGGTTTTCACCATTTATGGTTTCCCCGAGGATAAAAATTGTGTTCATTGTCTCTTGTGTTTGATTGTTGTGCTTGTTATTCTCTCAGTTAAATATCCTAATATAATGCTAGCTTAATGATGAGATTCTAACATGGTATCAGAGCTAACCCGAGAAGAAGACACTTTGCAGCTGCGGGAAATAGGGCTTCCTAGTTTGTGGACCTTCCTCCATAGATTTTCAGCAAACGTAAGGTGGAATAACTCACCTCCTTAGGGCACATATTTCTGTCAAAGCAGAATCCAATTATGAGATTTTTCAGTTTTGGACCCAACACTACTACCGAAAATTAGGGATTTTCACAGAAGAGGAATTTTTCAGTGAGCCCAGGCCTGCATTAATCTCCTCCCCAAAATTGAAGTTAGGGATCAAAGTCAAAGCATTTGGTTGGACAGAACTTCGGAAAAGAAAAACCCTAATTTGCTACTGAACCAACACTGTAGGATTTTAGCTCCAAATCTAGATCCAACATCTTGACCTGGTAAGATCTAAATATTTTGTATTTCCATTTTAGGTTCTCAGTTTCAAATGTCTCATCATACTGAGCTTGATGAAAATCTTGAGGGAGATGATAACTTCCAAGCTTGGAAGTATAGGATCTCCCTCGTCCTGGAAGAAAATTAATTGGACTAAGCTTATATCAATGAGGAGGTTCTAGTTCCAGAGGGAGATGAGGCTAAGGCCTTGCATAAGAAGAACTTGGTTATGGAAAAGAGAATCATTGCTAATTCTAGCAAGGATCACCTCATACCACAGGTATCCTCCCTCAAGACACCTAAAGCTATGTTTGATTCCCTAACCAAATTGTTTGAAGGGAAGAACATAAACAGGAAGATGACTCGGAGAAACCAATTGAAGAATGTGAAGATCCAAAATGCTAAGACTATTCAGTCTTACTTTACAAGGGTTTCTTAGATCAAGGAGCAGCTGGAAGCAGTAGATGAAGAAGTGGAAAATGTAGAGATTGTGATGACAACCTTGAATGGTCTCCCTAGATCATGGGATTCTTTTATTCAAGGGATCTATGCCAAAAATAAGTTAGTCAAGTTTAGCAGATTGTGGGAAGAATGTGCTCAAGAAGAAGCTCATATAGCATCTTGAGAAGAGAAGATGGGAAGTGAATATCAAGCTCTCATAGTTCACTCCAAGAAAAAAAAAAGGAGCCATCATCACTCCAAAGGTAATATTTCACACTCTAGAAAAGATCTGACTACTATTACATGTTACACATGTGATGAGAAAGGTCACATATCCAAATTCTGCCCTAACAAAATAAACCTAAAGAAGAAGGGAAACAAGAGAAGACATCATGCCCATGCTGCAGAGGATGATGAACCTTCCACAAATAGAATCAGACAAGAAAGTGATGATTCTTCAAGTGAGTAAGAATATGTATTGATCTCCACTCTCACAGGAACTATTTCACATGGAAGCAATGATTGGCTCATAGACAGTGGTGCTTCCAAGCACATTACATGATTCAAAGAATCATTTGTGAAGCTATCTGAACATGAGTCACCTCACAAGGTGAAACTTGGGGATGACTACCAGTATCCAATAAAAGGTAGTGGTGAATCCTCCTATAAACTAGACTCGGGAAAGTATTTGAAGATGAAGAATGTATTATTTGTTCCAGGACTAAAGAAGAACCTCCTCTCCATATCTGCATTGGATGCAAAAGGAATGAGGGTTTCTTTTGTAAATGGCCAAGTTCTTATGTGGCCAAAGGGAAAGAATTTTGATGATGCAATAGTGATTGGAGAACAAGAAGGAGATCTATACAAGTTGAAGGGACAACCAGATCAAGCTTTGGTTCATGACACAGTAGAACCAAATGAACTTTGCCATAGAAGGCTTACACATGTGCATTACAGAGCACTACCACTTGCAAGCAAAGCTATTGAAGGTCTTCCAAAAATTCAAGCAAAACCTGAAGGGGTCTGCAAAGGATGTGCGGAAGGAAAGAACACAAAGAAGACATTTCCAAGTAGCGAGAGCAAAGAAAAAGGAATCCTGGAAATCATCCACTCCGATGTATGCAGACCAATGTCATCAAGCTCACTAAGTGGGTATGTTTACTCTTTATTCATGAACGTGTTTCTTTTAATTTTATATTTTGATTGCCATTTTATTCTAAGTTTTCTTGTTTGCTTGAGTTTGTTCTTTTTAATTACTTTGGAAAATTTTTGGTATTTAGTGAAATTTTCAAGTTTTTGCCTTTAGGTTTTTTATTGTTTTTCCTCCTTTAGTTTTTGAAGGGTTTTAAAGGTCATTATATTGATTAAGGATGTCACAAATATATTCTAAGAGCATAGTTTAGCACCTAAACTGCACTCGAAGTGGAAAAAATGATTAAAATAGCGCCAAAAGTGATTTCAAATTATTCTTGTAGCACAAGTGCCAAAAATTAACGCAGTGGCGCTACAAGAATATCGCGCATGTTAAATTCTCTGATTTTTAAGACAATTTTTTTGCATGATTTCGAATTCTAAGTGACTAATCGCATGTTTAGAGGCTGTTGATACGTGTTGCTCCAGTAATCATCATGAAAACAGGTGGGATTCGTGTCGTGGAAGAGATCGTGGTTATCATCATATAGAACGCAGCCCATCATGACAGATAGAGGCATAGACCGAGTTTGATGTGAGGGAAGTTATTCTATGCATGCAATACGAAGCTGAAGACTTAGAGGAGCGACAACATCTGCCAAAAAACCAGAGTTTGTTGTTACAGAGCAGAGTTGGGGTTTTCACAGTTACACAGGAAATTAGGGCTTTCTCTTCCTACAACCTGGAAGTAAATTGGAGATCCAAAGGCACCTGTTCACTCAAATTGGATAATCAGACAACTCAATCAGTGATTTTAAATGAATATAGTGAGACATGAAGAAGTTATTCCACGATAACCTGTTACTAGCTGCTAATTTGGGGATTTCTCGGTAAAGTCTGTTCTGTTAAAATTGGTTAAGGGAAACGTTAAGTTATGCCTTTAAATGAGATTCCTGCCGAAGAAATATTTGTTTAAGAGACTTTGAGATGCTGTGGTGAGTGGAAGGTTGAATGGTAGCATTACATTGAACCATTACCTTTTCGAAGCCTGAAAAGATGACAGGGTGAAGAGCTATGTATTCTGTGGTGTCCAAATTTCACAAATTGATTTGATGCCTGTAAACAATGCAACAAAGGAGTCGGACATTTGAAATTGCAGGAAGACCTAATTTTATTAGGTGTTAAAGATTACTATTTTTGGTGTTTAAAGAAAATGGGAGCAGGAAATGAGCATACAGAAGATTTTTTTTACATCTTCTCATCTATTAGATAAACAATTTTCAGTTGATCTTAGAAACCTCAAATTGATATAAGGAGCTGGCAGCTGAAATCACTTGTGTAAAACCTTTTCTGCATAGAGACAACTCATAAGTTGTATTTAAAGGCATCAAGGGTTATTTTTTGTATAGAACCACAATACACATGTGTTGCCATACATTCTGGAGATGGTTTATTCTCTAAATGAGCAGCTGGAATGATAGCTAGTTTCACCAGCAGTTTTAGTGAGGAGTGTGGAGAATTCTGCAACCTAAATCATTTGAGCCTATGGTAAAGCTTATCCTGTATTAAAAACAAAAAGAAAACAGTCAAGGAAGATTGAGGAAAGCTAATAATCAAAACCTTAGAGGCTTGAGGAGGAAAAAGCAGCTGTTAGGTCATTGACAGAAGCCTAGAAATCATAGTGTTCAGCCATTGAAGCAGATGGGTAAAAGTGGAAAAATAAATAGGGCTGAGCCCACTGATGTAAGGTGGATTGAGAAATTCCCAGGTTGTGTAGAACTTTTCCAGAAGGCTGGGTGGCTGGATTTTTTCAAAAGAATATATGGTTATAACACTGAGGTTTCCTGTAAATTTGCACAATGCTACAATCAGGACATGGTGGTTTTTGACACTCTAAAGTTTAGGTTGACAGTGGATCTAGTTACAGAAGCTATGAGAATAAAAAATGAAGGTGAAATGTGGTTTAAAAAGTTTCCTTTCAATTTTGATGCCCAGAAGTATCTGTTACCTAATATTACCCCAGACTGGAGCAAAGGCATACTGATCCAAAATTTCAGAATTGAGTGGGTGGAACCCATTAGAATCTTGCAAAGCTATATCACCTGTGAAGGAAGATATGCCTATGTCTTCAAATACCATTTTAGGTTTTTACATCATATGGTTGGTGCATCCAAAATGAGCCTTCCTTTCTTCCTATTCAAAAGTGTGCAGAAGATGTCTAGTAGAGTTAAGAGGCATCCGGATCATACTTCCAAATCCATTTTCCACCATGGACTGATTAAATTGATCATTAGTACTGTCTTGCAGAGTGAAGGAAAAACCTGGGATTTCTTCCTCTTCTGGTCTAGTTTTCAAGTTAAACAAGAGGATCAGCAAACCAAAAAACAGGCAGACAAAGGGAAAGTCCCAGTGAGGAAACTAGGTCAGAAGGTCAAGACTGAAAACAAGAAAGAGGTTAAGCTTGAGGAAGCACCAGAGCCCTTGAAGGATGTCAATGAGCCTCAAAGGTTTTCAGCTGACAGTAAAGGTAAATATTCATTGTTTACACAAAAGGAGGATCAACCTGTCTAGGATAGGGTAACAACAGAAACTGTCATAAAGGAGGAGACTGTTGTCAGAGAGCAGATTATTGTAAAAGAAGAAAGCATTCAGGTCAGGCAAAGAATCCCAATCACTATTCTATCAGAAGATGAAGATTATCTATTAGAGGAAGATAAATCCATTGCCAAAGCTGAAGCTAGGCTTGATTGATGCGAGGAATTTTCCACTCTGGAAAACAAGACAGTCAGACCTAGGAGAAAGAAGAATAGGGTTGAAGTCATGGAGTTTTCTATAGTCAAACACCAAGGAAGAAGCTTGAAAATGATGGGAGAATTGGCTCGAGCTTGGAGACCTAAAACCAGGCCAAGGAATAAGTTAAGGTTAAATATGAAGAAACTGCTTAACCCTAGCTTGAATGTCAAAGGAGTGACAGTTCTTGATGATAATTCTGCAGATGAAGAGTCAAAAATTGACAAAGGGAGCAGTAGGAAGAAAGAAGCAGTTGTGGAAAGTTCATCTCTTCATCCTTAAAAAAGAAAAAAGCCATTACAGTCAGTAGAAGATTCAAGCCAGCCCGAGCCTAAGCTGTTTGCAATATTTCTTGAATTAAGAAATGAACTATTGAAACAATAGCAGGGAAAAGAAATTGAAGTTTCTTATGATGAGGACCAGCTATTAATAGATAAAAATATACCTAAGGAAACAGATACTCAGGAAAACCCTAGCATTCCTGATATTTCTACAAATCTATAGAAGAAGATGCAGACATTTTCAGGAAGCTTAATATACCATGGATGCCTAGTGATGTACAAGATACTACAACAGGGAATCCATTTAATTCAGAAAGGGAGAACCTGTAGAAAACTATTAAAAAATACAGACATCAAATGGACTACATGCAGGAAGTGAATGATGGGCTGATCTTGGCAAACATAAGGCTTAGAGAAGATTTGCAAGAAGTTAATGAACATTTTCAAGAACTGACAGCAGTGTCCAAGGAAGCCTTGAAGAGGAAAAGAACCACTGATTTACACTGTGCAGATTTGAAGTTGACTGTGGATAGCCTACAGAAGCAAAATGAAGAGCTCACAAGAAGACTAGAAGGCATGGAAGACAAGAAAAAGAGAGCCAATAAGAAGGCCCAAGCTCTAGATGGAATAGCCTTTCTAGCTGAAGCTGCAAAGGACCTTTGAGTTAGTTAGTTAGTGAATTATTTGTTATGTCTTTTTGAAAAACACTTTAGTTAGTCAGTTATTTACTATGTTTTGAAAGGTATCTTATTTTGTAAATTGTAATTTAACTTTATCTCATCGAGTAGTTAGCTGAAGGAAGTTAGGGTTTGAACCCTAACTGATTTTTGTTGAGGAATAGTATTTAGAAGATGAAAAATATTGAATGAGGGTTCGATTTTTGGAGGACTTCAGGAGGTCTTTTGGACTTATTTGTGAGCTAAGTATCATAACTTTTATATGTATTTGATGACATATTATGAAATATATGACACTTTATACCCTTCAGTATATGTTTTAGCTTCATTTTGAGTTTGTTTAGCTACTTGACTGATATATTCATTGCTGGTTCATGGTTTCTTTACTTGTAATGCTTGTCAGTCCTGAATGAAATTTAAGATTATATTCTGATTGATACTTGTTGATTATATTATGCATATTTGTCTTTACTTGCTTATAATTCAGTTCTTGTTTAGCTCATGAGTGTATTCCCTGATGGTCACCAAATTTACAACCATGAAAACATTCCATAAACCCTAAAACCTAGTTTACTTTGTTGAGTTTTTTGAGATTGTGTTGGCTTGTTTCTTCATAGCCTTGGAAACAATTTCTGGCACAAACATGTACTATGTTTCTTTTATTGATGACTTTTATAGGAAGACATGGATTTACTTCATGAAGAATAAAGATGAAGTGTTTAGCAAGTTCAAGGAATTCAAAGCCTTAATCGAGAACCACACTGAAAACAAGATCAAGACTTTTCGATCAGACAATGGTGGATAATTCACTTCAAATGAGTTCAAGGAACTATGTAAAGACTCAGGGATTAAGAGGGAGCTATCCACTCTTTATAATCCACAATAGAATGGGATTGCAGAATGGAAGAATAGAACTATCATGGAAGCTGCAAGAGCTATGCTTCATGATCAAGATCTTCCTATGCATCTTTGGGCAGAAGCAGCTTGAATAGCAGTGTATGTACAAAACACTACTCCACATAGAGTACTCAAGAACAAGACTCTTGAAGAAGTCTTCTCTGGTAAGAAACCAAAAGTCAACCATCTCACAATATTCTGTTGTCCTGTGTAAATACACATTCCAAAAGAGAAGAGAACAAAATTAGATCCTTCAGGAAAGAAGGGTATATTTGTGGGATACTCTGAAAGATCCAAGGCTTACAGAATATAC
Organism: Pseudotsuga menziesii; assembly: GCA_001517045.1. Lineage (NCBI taxonomy): Eukaryota > Viridiplantae > Streptophyta > Pinopsida > Pinales > Pinaceae > Pseudotsuga > Pseudotsuga menziesii. The sequence goes on along the minus strand of LPNX010370171.1, from coordinate 46,249 downwards.
CTCCTAGGGTTCAAGAATATTGACATCAGCAGGGATGTAACATTTGACAAAGATTCAACCTACATCAAATCTAGAAATAAACCTGCTGAAGAATCTGAAGAAGCAGAAGCTCCTAGAGTTCATGCTACAGTCATGAATGAAGAAACTCAAGAAGAAGATTGAGAATTTGAAGAACCACAAAGACCTATAGATCCACCACAGGAAAAGAATCCCCAGAAAAGGAAACCTGGTTGGGTATGAGAGATTATCCAAGGTGCGTAAAGATATGGGGTTCTAGAAGAGAATCTTAGAGAAAGAAAGAGGACCAGATCTTGTTCCAGTTATGTAGCTTTACTATGTGATTTTATTCATAAAGAACCTTCCAAATATGAAGAAGCGAAAAAATGGAAAGAATGGAAGGATGCGATGATCGAAGAGTATCAATCGATCATGAAGAATGATGTTTGGGATGTTGTCCCAAGACCAAAAGGGAAGTCAGTTGTAACTTCCAAATGGATCTACAAGATCAAGCATGTTGTAGAAGGTAGCATAGACAAATATAAAGCAAGATTTGTTGTTTGTGGTTTCTCACGGAAAGAAGGAATAGTCTATGAAGAAACCTTTGCACCTGTAGCTAGATACACTTCCATTAGATCGGTAGTTGCTTTGGCTGTAGTGATGAAATGGAAGATACACCAAATGGATGTCAAGACTACTTTCTTGAATGCTATAGTAGAAGAGGAAGCGTATGTTGATGAGCCACTTAGTTTTGAGACTCATGATAGGGAGTCTCATGTGTGTAGACTGAAAAAATCCCTGTATGGTTTGAAACAGGCACCCAGGACATGGTATGGCAGAATTGACAGCTTTCTATCCAGTTTGGGATTTACCAAGAGTAAAGCAGATTCCAACCTTTACTACAAGGTTGAAGATGGAAACCCAGTGATGCTTCTACTATATGTAGATTATCTATTTGTGACAGGTATGGATGGGTTGATTGCTGATACGAAGAGAAAGATTGCTGCTGAGTTCGAAATGAAGGACTTGGGTATGATGCATTATTTTGTAGGTATGGAGGTGTGGAAGACTACAGATGGAATCTTCCTTAGACAAGGGAAGTATGTAGTAGAGATCTTGAAGAGATTTGGGATGATGGAATGCAAGGCATTAACAATACCTATGGCATCAAACCTGAAGCTATTGAGTGATGCTTCATCAGAGACAGTTGATGCCATGATGTATCATCAGATGATTGGGTCCTTGATGTACCTGATGAACACAAGACCAGATATTTGCTTTGCTGTCAACACCTTGAGCCAATACTTGATAGATCTGAGACATGTTCACTTGACTATTACAAACCATATTCTGAGGTACCTAAAGGGTACGTTTAATTATGGGCTGAAGTATAAGATTGATGAAAGGATTAACCTCGAGGGTTATGTTGATTCAGATTGGGCATGCAGTGTCATCGATAGGAAGAGAACTTCGGGGTGTTGCTTCAATTTGGGATCAGGAGTGATCTCATGGTTTAGCAGGAAGAAATCCTGAGTGGCACTGAGTACAGTTGAAGCAGATTATGTTGCAGCCTGTTCAGCTAGTTATGAGGCAGTATGGCTAAGGAAGCTACTATCTGATTTATTTGATCTCTATTTAGATGCTACTTGTATATATTATGACAACCTAAGTTGTGTAAAGTTGTTATATAATCCAGTATTCCATGACAAGTTGGATCATATCGAGATCAAGTATCACTATATTAGGGATATGGTGCAGAGAGGAGCAGTGAAGCTCCAATATGTTGCGACGGACGATCAGATAGCTGATGTGTTGACTAAGCCATTGGCTAGGGTGAAGTTTGAGTACTTAAGGAATAATATTGGTGTTCTCTAGATCGAGATTCCTCCCAAGAGGAAGTGATGTGTCCGTGCTGAGCCCTTCTGACCTAGTGAGAGTATTGGTTCCTTCCATGGTCAGATGTAAGTGCTGTGCCATTCTGACATGGTGAGAGGATTGGTTCCTTCCATGGTCGGATGTAAGAGCTGTGACATGGTGAGAGGATTGGTTCCTTCCATTGTCAGGTGTATGTGATGATCCCACATCCAGCATGAAAAAGGGTTGGCTCTGTGAAGACACATCTATTATGAAAAAGGACTAGGTTTGTGTGGATGCCACATATAGCATGAAAAAGGGTTGTCTCTATGAAGACACATCTAGTATGAAGAAGGAATAGCTCTATGTGGATGTTACATCCAGCATGAAAAGGGGTTGGCTCTGTGAAGACACATCTAGTATGAAAAAGGACTAGCTCTGAGTAGCTGCCACATATGGTATGAAAAAGGACCAGCTCTGTGATGCTTCATCTGCTATGAAAAAGGACCAGCTCTGTGATGCTTCATCTGGTATGAAAAAGGACTAGCTCTGTGATGACTCATCTAGTATGAAAAAGGACTAGCTCTAAGTAGCTGCCACATCTGGTATGAAAAGGGACCAGCTCTATGATGCCTCATCTGGTATGAAGAAGGACCAGCTCTGTGATGCCTCATCTGGTATGAAAAAGGAACAGCTCTGTGATGCCTCATCTAGTATGAAAAAGGAATATCTCTGTGATGATACATCTACTATGAAAAAGGACTGGCTTTGTATAGGTTCCTATGATGAGAAGAATCAAGAGATAGCACTCGTGATGACGACCTAGTGATGATCCAGATCGAGTGATGATGATTCAGTAGTGATGATCCAGATCTAGTGATGATGATCCATCACCGATGATGTAGATCAAGTGATGATCCACATGGAGTGATGATCTAGATTCGATGATGAAGATGACTTGAAGATAAATATGACTTGAAGATAAATATGACTTGAAGATGAAGAAGACTTGAAGATGACGAGGACTCGAAGATGATCCAGAAGATATAGAGAAGAATACTTGTGCTGAAAATTGTGTTGAAAGAATACCTTCCTAGTTAAGAGGGAGTGTTGATGTATATGTAACATCGAAATGTAGTTCTTATATATTGTAACCCGATGTTTATTCCAAGATGTACTTGAGTTATGTCATTCCCTCATGTTCCTATCAGGAAGGTCTATAATGTAAACAAGTCATGTCAAGTCATTATGGGTAACCCTCCTATTGTCTAAGGGTTAAAGTCCCCGCAGTTCTGGGGCAATAGGGTTATTATACTCTCCTAGTGAGTTCAGCCCTAGTAGGGTTTTAGTCATGTCAAGATTAGTATAAATAGAGAGTTGGACTCTCTATTTATCATACAACTCATACACACTCAAGTGTAGCGCATAGTTGAGGAAGGAAAAGACACCGGGGCTAGATAGAAACAAGGTTACTGCTGTCGGGAGATCACTTACTATTTTGGGTTCTACATTTGGTGTTGATTCTATTTCCGAGGAATTTGCAGGGTTTTCACCATTTATGGTTTCCCCAAGGATAAACATTATGTTCATTGTCTCTTTTGTTTGATTGTTGTTCTTGTTATTCGCTCAGTTAAAGATCCTAATATAATGCTAGCTTAGTGATGAAATTCTAATAGTTAATTATGGAGTCCTAACTTAACTTTGTTTGTGGAAACAAAATGGGCATAGTGGCAGGACTTGTTCTCTCATGATGGTTTGAGAGGTGAAGTATTAGTTTGTTATGCAGGATTACTTAGTTCAATCGAACTAAGGAACCTCTTTTATTTACTTACGTAGTTCATTACTTTGCAACAGGATATGGTGTAAGGTGTGTTGACATTCTTGATCCTAGAGGACCTACTGCTAGTTGTTACATTCCTTATCGACTCGGTTCTCTAACTTGGTAAGTTTTGTTATCGTCAATGTAGCTACTACGGTTGAATTTCCTATACACTAATTATTCTTCATTATATTTTAAATTTGTTAGTCTATATGTCATTAATACATTTTACGTTCTATGTATATTTTTATGATACCTATTTAACATCTCATATGTTCTTTTATTTGGAAGGTTATTATATTGGCTTAAGAGCGGACCTTTGATTTTTATAAGGGTTAAAAAGTTAACATGGCATATTGCATATGCCATGTTCACTAAGCATTTATGCTTAACACTTTTCGTATTGGCTTTTAATAAAAGGCTGTAAACCTAAAGTGTATATCATTTAACTTATAAGGGGTATGCCTTATGGAATTACACCTTGGACTAACGCATCCTATGGACTTTGTATTATTGTAATATTACCATCATACAAACCTTGTAATACGTTAATGTTGTGATAGAGTTTGGGTGGAGACATAACATATGGTAGAAACCATACGATAGCAAGGTTTAAGCTTTCATGTGGGAGGTGGTCATACATTGTAATGCAGTGAAACATAGACTATAGAGAGTGGGTTTTGTATGGGTTTAATAGTTTCCAATTGGTGCATTCAATTCTCTTGGGAGAGCATGAAAACCTTCCCTTAGGATTGGTTCATGCTGGTTGTGTAATGTGTTGTCATTTGGGGTTTTTACATTTTGTCTCTGCGAAGGGGGAAGACCATGGAGGAAAACTCCAAACTATGAGGTATGTCCTCGTTGGGATTATACGCCGACATCTTAGTTTGGTTTATTCTTTGTTCATGGCCATACTTCTCATACCTCATTTGGCTTGTGTTTTGCAGGTGCCGAAAGGGAATGAGGATCAGCATGGATTTAATTCTGTGCACTGCAAATGTTTGCACTCGTGGCCACAGTAAGCCTGTGAGTGAGTTTTTACTTTCTACCTTTCGGCCCTCTTGGGAATATTCCGCATATATTTTTTCTTGGTTGGGGTTTTATGCTGTGGGTTTCGATGTGGGGTTTACATTTCACCTTTGGGCATATGATTATAGACTTGGGTTTTTTTGAAAAATGTTGAAAAGGCTTCGGCCGTGGAGTGAAGTTGCACTCCCTCTGGTTCTGTGTATAAATTTGGGTTTGTAAATTTTACTTGGGCTATTAGCAGTGAAGAGAGGAATGTTTGGGCTTCTATCATACTTGGTTTTTGTTTATGCAAATCATGTTTTCATTGGGGCCTTTTAGCCATGGGCTGCACCATTGCTTGCAATGGTGTGTTGTCCCATTGGCATGCCTGTGTAATCTTGTTTATAAATTTTAATATGATGACTGTGTAGTTTACTCGGAAAGCTCTGTGCGAATGGAAGCATACTATTTTATTATTTGATTTACTATGGTTTTAACTTATGATGTGCATAGAATGATTTCATTGTGTTATTTTGTTGTTATGGTGGATTATGTGGGCATTCATCGGCTTGAGGGTTCTATGTGTGATGGTGTTACTTAGGTTTTATTGTAACAATGGATAGCATGGGTATAGGCCATGGTGTGAATGGCATGAGCCTTTCTCACAGTGTTGTGATAGTATAGCGTAGGGTTAAAAAAAATGTAGGACTATGTATTAAGCTAAAACTTATCCGAGGCCGTGACTTATGTGAGTGTTGTGCATTCGTTGTTTTCGTAGAGGCTAGGGCTTAAAGACTGTTGATAGTTTTTGTTGTTTACAATGTATTGGATGTATGTTAATAACCACAACCCGCAAACAATTTGATGTATAGCGTGGCTTGTGTAAAAATGGTTATAGGATTTGGTTGTTGTTTTGTATATACATTAAGTATGGTTTGTTATTATGGATTTTCCATGGGTCTGGAAATCCATAGGAATCAATGTTGCAACCTCTGTTGGAAAGCAGGGTTTTAATGTAATGAGTTGTAACAAATGGTTTTTTAATAAATAAAACCAAATTGGGCTCGTATGCCCACAGGATTTGATTCATGTCCCTGTTTGCATTACATGGATTTATAATATGATTTTGATTTTATTTTAATACGATATGATTACTGTATAATATGTACTATTTGGATTATGATAATGTTGATGAGTTATGTAATTTTGTTTATGGTTATGTATAGATGGAAAATGGATAGAACTATGGATTCTTTTGTATGAATTATGAGCATAGATTTGTAAAGGACCACATGGATGGTCATGATACTTCCTTTGTTTATTTAGTTCTAATACTGATTAATTTAAAGGAAAAGTTACAATACTAGTATAATTTTATTATGACAGAACTTGAAAGGTATTAGATGAGTTATTTAATTTTGGAATTAAATGTATAGATAGTTTTCATAATGTTTATACCTAATGGCCTTATGTGTGTATATATATTTATCTATAAAGTAGTTATGTTTGTAAATAATAACCTAAGGTATCTATTTAGTATACTTATTTCTTTAAACTTAGTCCTATGATTAAATCTACTATAATATGAACATGTATCTACTAACAAATCATAATATGTCAGTAGATTTCTAAAGAATAGGTGAGTAATAAATAATAGGTCTTGATTTTACCTAGTTCGGTAACAATTTCTGAATGTTGAATGATTACAAAAACAAACTTTTAGAGATGTAATCCTAGCTATGTACAGCCTATGATAACATTTACAACCCAAGGGATTATTGAAGAAAATACAAACCCTAGAAGGGTCTAGCTATAAAGTCAAATACATAGGGTTAGTAGATATATTGAAAACATTCAGCTACCATATCCATCATTTAATCTAGGAGATAACATAGGTACTCTAGGGTTAGATTTTAAGAAATGTAAACCTACAAGATATGGAAAGAACCATCATTTCCATGGTTGATAATATATAAACAACATTTATATAAAGAAACTAGCATTTACCCTATAATGAACTTGACATACTAAGAACTCATACCTATAATTTGTTTTTCTTCTTGAAGCTCCTTTAATGGATGAACCTGCACACTTTTAAATAACCAGCATTATCAATTTAAGATAGATCTGATCTCTGATTTTGATGACCAAATCACTTGGGAACTACCATGTTACTCCCAACCATGACCCGGAACCATTCCTGGTTTTAATCTGGATCCCCCCAAGCTGGAATCCAACATGCAAGTATCTTAGAGCTCCTGAGGTAGGGTTTCCTAACTAGTATTCACTTCTAAATAAACCCTCTTTTCCTTGCAAGAAAAAAATTCTCCAAGAAGACATTTGAGAGCCAAAAATAGGAAAAATAATAATTCTCCAAGATAAAAATCAGAACCCCAAGCTTTTGCTTGGCTTTAGTCTTTATAGATAAACATTTTAGACAAAGGGACAGTTAAATCAAGAAACCTTGGTTTCTTGATTTAACCCTTTTTAATTACTGTGGTAATTTTCAATACTTAACCTAGGAACTTTTAACTAGCTCCTAGTTAAATTTTCATAGGTATTATACTATTTATTAATCCTTTAAAAATAAATAATAATTGATGGAGCTTCTCTTCTTTCCTTTATTTATTTATATATTAAATCATAATTAATTCTGTATACTTACTATGTATAAAATACATAGTATTGTAACACTTCTTAACATTTGTCTCTGGGCATCATATACCATGATCCCTCGATTAAATGAAACTTCTTCATTAAGGTTAAGTAGGTAGACGGTTTAGGTCTACCAGGCTAGGTAACTCTAAAAATACTTGCATGTTGGATTTCCCTCGTATAACGTGGTATCTCTTCAGTACTTTGATGAGAATAAACAAATTGGAAATTTCATTTAATCAATTATAAATAAGTATGATGAGATCAATATTTTTCTCGATTTGTTTTCACTTAAAAGTTATTAAATTATTTTCAATAACCCCTAGTGCTTACCAGAGCCCATACTCAAATCCTATAGCACGGAGTTACAAACATAGTGCGATTCCAGAGTTTTCAATACTAAATGCTAGGATGTATTTATACGATACACCTAGGGATACAATGGCCAAGGATCCAATGCTCCAGAGCTTATGCTCAACGTCAACATCGAATGCTCCACAGCTTATGCCCAACAAATCCAATTATCTTCTCATATGTTCCAGAGCTTCTCACTCGACACAAAGGTAAGTACTCATGTGTTCCATAGCTTCTTGCTCAACACAATTAATCAATCATTCAAGTGTTATAGAGCTCTTGGCTCAACACAAAACATCTCGTCAATCATGTGCTTTAGGGTCCACTCCCAACACAAACAAGCATATACATATATCATCAATAATTGGCTTACACCCAATATATAAAACAAATCATCATGTTGATATGCAGTGGATTCCTTGACCCAATATAAAACAAAACATCAAGATAATCATCATAATCAATAGACACATGCATATATGTGTTAGGTCCAAAATTCAGAATATTACACTCAGTTAAGGTTTCTTGATTCCCAAAATTCTTTTCTAATTCCTCTCTTTATTTTTCACTAGGGATGAAAGGTAATTTTTCAAATTGTTCAAGGATAGGTCATGGAGAAGGTTTTGTTCCCTATATTTGTTTTATTTTTACTTCATGATCCAACAAGATCTGTCTATCAATAAGAGTTAACCTTTGTCTTGAATTTTGTTTTTCCTCTAATTCTTTCGAAGTGACTTTTCCAGTAGTTGGTGTAGTGAGTTTAGCTATAGATGTGCATGCTCCTAGTGATGGTTGATTAGTGTTTGGGGGGTTTTGTTTCAAGAATATACCTTTATCATCTCTTTTTTTAGACAGAAAAAAAACATAACTAAAACTAAAACTAAATTATGTGTTTATATATATATATTATATGAAAACTTACCTATAATGTTTTTTAAGTTTATTTCTAAATGTGCTTCCATTGCAATGACGCCAAAAATGTTGGCCTAATCTACAAATGTAAACTAGGGCATGTAATTTTAATTGTCAATTCATTATTTGTAAACATAGAAGCACATCAAAATATACGAATTTAGATCTAAACTTAGTCTAAAATACATAAATGCAAAATGACTTGAAAACTGTAGGTTTAAGAAGCACTTAACTTCCTTATAGAAGATTTTATCATTATCTTTATTAACAGCCATCAACATTATTGTCATTGACTATTCTAAATATGAGATATTAATAAGTATAGATAATCACAACAATTAGCAAAATCCTCTTGTTGAAGACAAAAATATATTGAATTCTTTAACAAGAAATTTGTTCACAATATATGCTAATGTCACAACAGTTAACAACTAAAAATAAATTATTAAAATCAATCCATGCAATAAAAGAAATGGTTGAATCATATTCTACTCATATAAATATGAAGCTAACAACAAGCTACAAAAAAAAATGCAATTCATACCACGATCTGGGAAACAGGAAAAAAAGAATGTGCAAGCTTGGCAAAGGGGGCCCTTTAATGCGTTGCTTGCACACTCATTAAAACCAAAACTTATATACTCTTATCAATTACTGATAAATACTATAGCATAACGACATACATGAATTGAAATGGATTCAACGGTCTGTGATTTCTATTCAGTCACAAAGCATAAATTTCAAATTCAACTTATCAAACTATGTGCGTTCTTGAGATATTTATACAAAATGTTTAAAATTATAAATGCTAAAAATGCTCCTAATATGAGGATGAGACCCTATACTTCCTCTCATAATTTCAAATAAATATTATATCCCCACAAAAGTAGGAAAATCCCCACGAATTCTCAAAACTACCATATGTTAGGCTAGAAAACATGGTTTTTCCTGTACATATGGCACGGTTTGACCAGTGTTGACTTGACACCTGCAAAGATAATATCGTGAAGCTGATAGATATTCATCCATCCTTGGGCATTTGGAAATCTTCCACATGTCTCATATCTCACCCAAATATCCTTCAAGTATGCAAATCTTGGAGCCATTATGGAAAGTTGCAAGATCCTCTAATTTCTACTAAAATTTAATTTTAATGTTTTAAAAATTGCAAGAATTCAATTCATAAAAAGAAGTGACAATTATACCTCATATATTCATGTTTGAAGGAAGTATGGATGGAATATGAAGGATACATATGTTTTATGAAGGAAAAACATGGGATTTTATGAAAAAATATACATAAAAATTGGTGACCAAATTACAAGTGTAGCCAATGGAAATGGTAGAAGCATTAAATTGCAAGTTTGACCAATAACATTTAGGTGGACTCATTCATTATCAATGCAAGACAAGAATGTAAATGATTCTTGCAATAACACTTGTATCAGTTGTGAGGACAAGAATAATCATTAACCATTTAAGGATATATCCATATATTGATTTCAAACATTTCATGTACACTAACTACTTTATGTATGGAGAAGTAGAGAAACCAAGAAAAAAGTAACTTATGAAGTCAATGTTTGTCTATATCCATTTTTCCAATCACAACAATATGTTTGGTAAACAAATAGTAAGTAATCCATAAATAAATAGAGATACAATAACAAGTGTATATCATTCACCTTCCAATTCTTTTGGCAATAAGGTAGTCCATGTATAAATATAAAAAGTGTTTGCACAAAAAAGTTCTAACATCACTGTATGTATTATTTAGGACTTGTCTAACCACTAACCAATGATGTATTTGTTGTGTTCATGTGTAAATGAGGAGTTTTGTAATCACAAAATAGGGGTGCCATGAAGTAGTAGTGAGTTAAGAAGCAGAAAAAGGGTTTTGGAGAGGGGAGGACAGTTTAGATCCCCTTTCTTATGTTTGTTTTTTAGGAATTTAGGGTAGATTTTAGGCTTTTTGAAATTTTGGAATTTTTAGGGTTCCTATAATTTCTCCTTAGGGTTTTAGGGACAAAACATTAAAGTAAATTTGAGGTATAAAATGGGCCTCCTAAGGAAAATAATAAAATAATAGTTAAGCTAATAAAATACTATTTATTAATTTTGGAGGAAGAAAAAAAAACTCCTTTTTTTGTTCGTATTTTCAACATATCTCCATGTGTTTTTACTCACATTTTGAACAGGAAGGCTCGTTGGATGTGAAATTTAATTTTTCATCCAACGAATACCCACACAACATACTTTTGACGGACCCCTCTATCCCAAAAACAACAAATACCTGAAAAAATGTGATACATCATCATCACAGTTTTTCAAGTATTTCTTATTTTTGGGGTATAAGGGTCTGTCAAAAGTATGTCATGTGGGTACTCGTTGGATGAAGAATTAAATTCCACAACCAATGATCCTTCACATTCTAAATTGGAGTAAAAACACAGGGAGATATGTTCAAAACATGAAAAAAGTAGCTTTTTTATGACAAATATCTCAAGTCAACCATTATGGTTGACTCATTTTATTGAAATTCTATTTGTTCTTGAATTCCAACTTATAAGAATTTATTGTTGGCTCATTTTCTTATAAGGTCCTATTTAGACCCCAAATTTCCTCTATAGAGGTCAAGCAGAATTTTTAGGAGAGAGGTCCGAAATTCTAGGAAGCTCAAAATTTCAAGAATATTTTTTATTTTATTTTTTTAGGATTTTGTTTTACTGTTTTTCGGTTTTTAGGGATTCCTAAATTTTTTCCATATATTTTTTAGGGACATGGAATCTAGGGATAAATTGTAGGAGAGAGGGTCGAAATTTTAGGAAGGCCAAAAAAATGAAAAAAAAATTAATATTTTGATTTTCTAGGGTTTTTAACATAAAATTTCAAACCTAATTCTAACCCTATTTCTACCATGAAAACACAAATTTACACATGAAAATGCAATATATTTGAAGGAAAATTGTATGAGAATAAAGACAAGGCTTTTAAGGTTTTACCCTAACCCTAGGGCATTAAGGAAGGTGACCATCCTTCCTCTTGAGAGGTCTTGCCAAAGTGTGAAAAGCTAGGGCCTTCTCCAACAACCATAAAGGCTCGTTAAAGGAATCCTAACTAGGGAAAAAATCAGATACCTAAGGCCTAAGCTTCTAAGGAATCCTTCTAGAGGACGCCCTTCACAATAATATGGTGACAAGAGGTTGAAAATGACCTACTTTATACAAAATTAAGCACTAATGGCTACGATTCAACCATAAAAAAGAATCATCCATCAACATTTAACAAAGAGAAATAAAGAGAATAACTTTGATACCTCCTTGTGCATGTGTTAAGAAAACAATTCTAGCATCACCTTAGCAAATATCATGAACCAATGATACTTCAAGACATTGGCATTTAAAACAAAAAATATATCCTCCTCAAGAGGTCTGCAGTGACTCCAAGATCCCTAAGAAGGGTAAAAAATTAACATAATGTTTTATCACATAAGTTCGGTCTTTAAAATAAAAGCGAGGAGATCTATTTATATGATCGCACACTCACTTTTTAGAATGTCTAGGCCTACATGCCTTAAAATAAGTCAATTTGAAATTATAAAATGTCAACTTGAAATTAAAACAAAATAATAATAAAATGTAGCCTAAGGTAAGCTTAAGGTAGGGTACCTAGGGTATTTGTATCCCCAAGTGCCAAAACATGCTCAAATAAGCGAATCACTCCAAATGAAAGGTTGTAGTGAGCTGGTGGGAAGGTGTTATACCCCATCTAACCCCTAGAATGTTGTAAAATCCCTCAACTCCCTCCTCGAAGCATTAAAAGTTCTGGTATGGAGGATGAATTCCTATGAGGAGATAAGGCCAGGGAGAGAAAGGACCCATGGAGTGAAGGGCCAGGAGGGTGTCGAAAGTGGATATGAATGAAGAAAAGTGTCTTGTAGCTAAAGAAGGGGCCACTGGAGCACATAAATAGGATATGTATCCATGTGATCCACTGTTCAATCCTCAGAGGCGTCGGAAACCAAACTTGAGGTTAAAAACCCCTATAAAGGGAAGTCAGCAGTGACATTACATAGTACCCCTAAAGGAGGACCAAAGGGCTTGGTCATGACCCCCATTTCTCAATAAAACCCCTCATAGTCCAAAAATTGGCCCTCACTCCCTGTGGTACACCTGAAGGTGTGCTAGGTATAGGTGTAGCATAATACTGGCTCCAACTACGGGATGAGTGCTCTTCTCGGGAGTGCTTGGGAACCCATGAATCTATTGGTACATGTATACCTCCACACATATCTAATTTTTGAGAGGTTAAAAGCATCTAACAGAAGATAATTATGTCCTACCTTGTTTACTAAATGAGGGAAACAAACTAATAACAACAAAAAATAACTAGACAATGAGAATGCATCAAATGCAAAGCAAAGAAATATGCTGAATGCAACTAACGTAACCTAAATCTGGTACCCAAAATAGGTTAAGTAAAATCATACCACCAATGTAACCATTTAAGTAAGAAGTTCATACTTACCATCTTACCTTTGTCCTTTAGTGGAATCCAGGACAATGTCTCGTTGATGATATGTTGAGCATGTACCACAATATTCATTCAGACGAGGAAGTCATTGCTTCGACAAGCTTTGTTAATTCGTGCTTCTAGTGGACCTATGAATGGGTCCCCTTCATCATATCCTAAAATTAAGAAAAAAATTTCCTGCAATTTATTACTAGACCATGATCTCGAAAAACAGTTGATAAAGAAGGTCTTTGCATATCCTCGTATGTCAACAACAACCTGTCCTTGCATCCACCTAAGACTTTATTTGGATATACATGTATATTTCTTATCTTCTTCACAAAGTTAGTATTCCAAACAATCCTTTAAAGTTTGAAGCTGTCAGCAAATTAATTCATACCTTCATGTTTCAAATGAAAAGACAAATAGTAAATAACATGAAACAGGCGAATGAAAATCAAACATGTCCACCTACCTGCTTCACCCTTGTTGAAATGGATCATTAATGACTTACTCATGTATGGTAGAAAGGGATGAACATTTTCTTCAATACTCACCATAAGATGATTTTGGGAGTGCTAATATGGGGGCCTGATGGGACAAGATACTTTCAATGGAGGACAAGGAAATCTTATAACTTTTGTGCATTCCTTGGTTTCTTCAATTATGGAGTCTTGATTTTTTTCATCAAGGATCACTTGAGACTCTTCAAAGGCTTGTTTGACATTCATGATATTTAATATTTACTTCTTAACAATAGGATCCCACTGATCACAAAATACTTTGATTAGCTGCTGAAAGGAACATATCCCCCCAGGGGAAAGTCCATCATACCAAGTGTCCATGTCTTGGTTCCCTCCTAGACCGAGAGACATCATGAATAACTGTATAATCACATCCTCATCTGTAATGTCCCACGTCACAAGGAATTCTTTAATCTTTGTCACATGTGTCACAACTGTATTTTAATCCTTGTGAAATGTCAAGATATACTTGAGAAAACGGTGTTTTTTGAATTTGTTCAAGTAACCTGAGTGTTAGTTTTTCAACATTAAGCTAGCATTATGTTAGGATCTTTACTGAGAGAATAATAAGTACAGCAATCAAACACAAGAGACAATGAACACAATGTTTTTGATCGAAGAAACCATAAATGGAGAAAACCCTGCAGCTTCCTCAAAGATAGAATCATCACAAGACGTAAAACCCCAAAGTAGTAAGATGCACTCCTGATAGCAGTAATATTCTTCTTGTCTATCCCCAGTGTCTTCTCCTTCCTCAACTATGTGCTACACTTGAGTGTGTGAGTGATGTGTTCTAAATAGAGACCCCAACTCTCTATTTATACTAATTCTAACATGAATAAAACCTTAGTAGGGCCAACCTCTACTTGGAGAGTCTAATAACCCTAGTGCCATGGAACTTCGGGGACTTTAACCCTTGCACAATCGGAGGGTTACTCACTATGACTTGACATGACTTGTTTACATTATTGATTCTCCCGATCAGAACATCGAGGCATGACAACATGACTCGATTACATAATAGGTACATCCCAGAATAAACATCGGGTTACAATACATAAAATACATAGATGAATACATTCCAAAGTTACAAATACATCAACAGTCCCTCTTAACTAGGAAGGTATTCTTACCACACAATTTTCAGCACTGGCCTTCTTCTCTGTATCAACTGGATCATCTCGTCATCTGCATCTCGAGTCTTCTGAGTCTTCAAGTCATCTTCGTCTTCAATTAATCTTCATTCTTCAAATCTGGATCATCTCTCGATCTGGATCATCATGGGACATCATCACTAGATCTGGATCATCTCTCGATCTCGATCAACATCACTGGATTTGGATCATCACTTGATTTGCATTAGAGGAAATTTCAACTCAAAATGGGCCTTTTAACTTTAACTCAAATTCCATGTCATCATGTGTTAGCCAATGAAATTGCTTTAAATTTGAAATACCGTATAGGTCTTAAACACCTTTTTAATATAAATTTGGGGATATGTATCATAAAAAAAACTACTTTTTTTGTTTGTATTTTCGAGATATCTCCCCATTTTTTTACTCAAAATTCGATCGGGAGATCTCATTGGATGTGGAATTAAATTCTGCATCCAATGAGTACCCATTCGGCATACTTTTGACAGACCCCGCTACCCGAAAAACAAGAAATACCTAAAAAAACGTGATGTATCATCACGTTTTTCAGGTATTTCTTGTTTTTTGGGTAGCGGGGTCCATAAAAAGTATGCGGAGTGGGTACTCGTTGGATGCGGAATTTAATTCCACATCCAATGAGCTCTCTCGATCGAAGTTTGAGTAAAAACACGCGGAGATATGTCAAAAATACAAATAAAAAAGTAGTTTTTTTCCTTTTCTTCCTCCAAAATTAATAAATATTATTTTATTATTTTAACTATTATTTTATTAAATTTTTTCAGGAGGCCCATTTTGAGTTGAAATTTCCTCTAATGGATCATCATCACTGGATCTGGATTATCACTCAATCTGGATCATCATCACTGGACTGGATCTGGATCATCACTCGATCTGGATCTGGACATGGATCATCTCTCAATCTAGATCATCACTGCTGGATCTGGATCATCACTCGATTTGGATCTCTCGAAGTCATCATAACTGGATCTAGATCATAGCTTTATCTAGATCTCATCTGGTCATCATCATGTGTGTGCTATCTCTTCATAGGAAGTTCTACAGA
This sequence comes from Pseudotsuga menziesii, assembly GCA_001517045.1. NCBI lineage: Eukaryota > Viridiplantae > Streptophyta > Pinopsida > Pinales > Pinaceae > Pseudotsuga > Pseudotsuga menziesii. The sequence continues at coordinate 30,397 of LPNX010370171.1, read as the reverse complement.
GCCAGCCTTCTTTCATGCTGGTTGTAGGCTTAACCATCAGGTAGGTATTTTCCCAACACTTACATCTGACCTAGTCATTAGAAAGGCATGCCCAGCACTTACCTCTGACCTACTTATTAGAAAGGCACTCCCAACACTCACATTTGATCATGTAGTAAACTACAATCACATCAGAAAGGCCCCGCATTCACATATGTCATGGAAGGAATAGAATCCTCTCACCATGATATAATGGCCCACCCTTACATCTGACATGGAAGGAACTTAATCCTCTCACCATGAAATAATGGCCCGCACTTACATCGGCCATGGAAGGAGCTTAATCCTCTCACCATGACGAAATGGCCCGCACTTACATCGGCCATGGAAGGAACTTAATCCTCTCACCATGATGGAATCACCCGCACTTACATCGGCCATGGAAGGAACTTAATCCTCTCACCATGATAGAATGGAATGCACTCACATCTGACTTGGAAGGAACCAAATCCTCCACCCTCGTCAGAAAGGCTCCCAGTCCGAAACTGAGCTACTTGGAAACTGACCAGGTGCCTCCACTCTCCTGGAGAGTGGCAGTTGCCCTTACATCTGTCATACTTGATAGAATGGCCAGTACTCGTATCTGACATGGAAGGAACTGAATCCTCTCACCATGATAGAATGGCTCAGCCCTTACATCTGACCTGCTCATCAGAATGGATTTGGATCTTTAGCACTCATATCTGACATGGAAGGAATTGAATCCTATCACCATGACAAAATGGATCAGCCCTTACATCTGACCTGCTTGTCAGAATGGATTTGGGACTCATCCCTTTCCCTTGGAGAAAACATCGATCTGAAGAACACCAAGCTTCTCCCTGAAGTACTCAAACTTCAGTCTCGCTAATGGATTCATCAACACATCAGCTATCTATTCCTCCGTTGCAACATACTGGAGCTTCAATGCTCCTCTCTGCATCATATCCCTGATACAGTGATACTTGATCTCAATGTGCTTCAAATTATCATGGAACACTAGATTCTCTGACAACTTCACGCAACTTTGGTTGTCACAATGTATACAAGTAGCATCCATCTGGAGATCAAATAAATTAGACAGTAGCTTCCTCAGCCATACTACCTCACAACTAGCTAAACAAGCTTTGATTACTCTTCCTTAGCTATACTCAGTGCCACACAAGATTGCTTCATGCTAAACCAAGAGATCACACGTGATCCCATACTGAAACAACACCCCGAAGTGCTCTTCCTATCGATGGCACTACCTTCCCAATCCGAATCAACATAAACCTTCAGGTTAATCTTTTGATTCACATCATACTTGCGCCCATAATCAATTGTACCCCTCAAGTACCTCAGAATATGCTTCTCAGCAATCAAGTGAACATTTCTTGGATCTGTCAAGAACTTGCTCAAGGTGTTGACAACAAAGAAAATGTCTGGTCTTGTGTTCGTCGGGTACATCAATGACCCAATCATCTAACAATACATCATAGCATCAACTGTCTCTGAAGAAGCATCATTCAATAGCTTCAGGTTTGATTCCATAGGTGTGGCCATAGGCTTGCAGTCCATCATTCCAAACCTCTTCAGGATCTCTACTGTATACTTCCCTTTTCTAAGGAAGATTCCATTCGCACTCTGCCACACCTCCATTCCTAGAATGTAATGCATCATACCCAAGTTCTTGATCTTGAACTCAGTAGCAAGCTTTCTCTTCGTATCAGTAATCAACCCATCCACACCTGTCATGAATAGATCATCTACATATAGTAGAAGCATCACTGGGTTTCCATCTTCAACCTTGTAGTAAAGGTTGGAATCTTCTTTACTCTTGGTAAAGCCCAAACTGGATAGAAAGCTATCAATTCTTCCGTACCATGTCATGGGTTCCTGTTTCAAACCATACAGGGCTTTCTTCAATATGCATACATGAGACTCCCTATCATGTGTCTCAAAACCGAGTGGTTGTTCTACATACGCTTCATCCTCCACTACACCATTCAAGAAAGAAGTCTTGACATCCATCTGGTGTATCTTCCATTTCGTCACTGCAGCCAGAGCAAGCACTGATCTGATGGAAGTGTATCTGGTTATAGGTGCAAAGGTTTCTTCATAGTCTATTCCCTCTTTCTGAGAGAAACCTCAAGCTACAAATATTTCCTTATACTTTTCAATGCTACCGTCTGTAGCATGTTTGATCTTGTAGATCCATTTGGAAGTTACAACTGACTTCCCGTCTGGTTTTGGGACAACATCCCAAACATCATTCTTCATGATCAATTGGTACTCTTTGATCATAGCATCCTTCCATTCTTTCTGTTCTACCGCTTCTTCATAACTGGAAGGTTCTTTATCAATGAAATCACATAGTAAAGCTACATACCCGGAACAGGATCGGGTCTTCTTTCTTTCTTTGTGATTCTCTTCTGGAGCCCCATATCTTTCCACACCTTGGATAAGTTCTCGTACCCAAGTAGGTTTCCTCTTATGAGGATTCTTCTCTAGAGGTGGATCTATCAGTCTTTGTGGTTCTTCAAATTCTCAATCTTCTTCTCGACTTTCTTCATTCATGGTTGTATCATGAATTCTGGGTGCTTCTGCTTCTTTAGATTATTCAGCAGGTCTCTTTCTGGATTTGTTGTAAGCTATGTATTCATCAAATGTTACATCCTTGCTGATGTCAATCTTCTTATATCCTAGAAAATATATTCTGTAAGCCTTCAAGCTTTCAGAGTATCCCACAAATATACCCTTCTTTCTTGAAGGATCTAATTTATTCCTCTTCTCTTTCGGAATGTGGATGTACACAGGACAACTGAATTTTTTGAGATGGCTGACTTCTGGTTTCTTTCCAGAGAATACTTCTTTAGGAGTCTTGTTCTTGAGTACTCTATGTGGAGTACCGTTCTGTACATACACCGCTACTCTAGCAGCTTCTACCCAAATATGCATAGGAAGGTCTTGATCATGAAGAATTACGTTTGCATCTTCCATGATAGTTCTGTGCTTCCGTTCCACAACCCCATTCTGTTGTAAATTATAAGGACTGGAAAACTCCCTCTTAATCCTTGATTCTTTGCATAGCTCTTTGAATTCATTTGAAGGGAATTCTCCACCATTATCTGATCGAATGGTCTTGCTCTTCTTTTCAGTATGGTTTTCGATCAAGGATTTGAATTTTTTAAACTTACTGAATACTTTGTCTTTGTTCTTCACGAAGTAAACCCATGTCTTCCTAGAAAATTCATCAATAAAAGAAACATAATACGCATACTCACTTAGAGAGTTTGATGACATAGGACTACATACATCGGAGTGGATGATTTCCAAGATTGCTTTTTCTTTACTTTCACTACTTGGAAATGTCTTCTTTGTATTCTTTCCTTTTGCACATCCTTTGTAGACCCCATCATGTTTTGCTTGGATTTCTAGAAGACCTTTGACAACTTTTCTTGCAATAGGTAGTGCTCTATAATGCACATGTGCAAGCCTTCTATGCCAAAGTTCACTTGGCTCTACTGTTTCATGGACCAAGGATTTTTATAGATGGCCCTTCAATTTGTATAATCTTCCTTCTTGTTCTCCAATTACTACCGCATCATCGATAGTATTTCCTTTTGGCCACATGATGACTTGAGCATGTATGAATGCAACCCGCATTCCTTTTTCATCTAATGCTGATATGGAGAGAAGGTTCTTCTTGAGTCCTGGCACAAACAATACTTCTTTCATTGTTAGATATTTTCTAGAGTCTAACTTATAAGAAGATTCCCCACTACCTTTTATTGGATATTGGTAGTCATCTCCTAGCTTTACCTTGTGAGGTGATTCATGTTCTAACAGTATTACAAAGGATTTTTTGAATCCAGTCATATGTTTGGAAGCCCCAATGTCTATAAGCCAATCATCACTACCATGAGTAATGTTACCTATGAGAGCTGATATCAAAACATATTCATCCTCGCTTGAAGAATCTTCACTTTCATATATGGATCTCTTCCTCGATGGTTCATCATCCTCTGCATCATGAGCATGATGTATTCTTTTGTTGCTCTTCTTTACTATATTATGCTTTTTAGGAAAATTCCTTGCATAGTGTCCTGCTTCATCACAAGTATAGCATATTATCCTAGATACATCTCTTCTAGTATTATCTCTGTGAGACTGCTTACCTCTAAAACCATGAGGCCTTCTTTTTCTTCACTTGGATTGAGACTTGGAATGCACTGTAAGATCTTGGTCTTCACTTCCCATCTTCTCTTCTCGAGCTGCTATCTAAGCTTCTTCTTGAGAGCACTCTTCCCATAGTCTGCTGAACTTGACTAATTTTTTCCTAGCATAGATTCCTTGGATGAAATAATCCCATGACCTAGGAAGGCCATTCAATGTAGTCATTACAATCTCTGGATTCTCCACTTCTTCATCAACTGCTTCTAGTTTCTCTTTTATTTGAGAAACTCTTGTGAAGTAATACTGGATTGTTTCTGCATTATGAATCTTCACATTCTTTAGTTGGTTTCTTAGGGTCATCTTCCGATTGATGTTCTTCCCTTCAAACAATTTTGTTAGGGCATCAAACATAGCTTTATGTGTCTTGAGAGAGGACACCTGTGGGATAAGGTGATCCTTGATAGAATCAGGAATGATCTTCTTTGCCATAACCATCTTCTTCTTATGTAAGGCCTTTGCCTCATCTCCCTCTGGAACTGGAACCTCCTCATGGTTGTAGGAGTCTAATTCATTTTTTTCCAGGACTAGGGAGATTCTATACTTCTAGGATCGAAAGTTATCAGCTCCCTCAAGCTTTTCATCAAGCTTGGTATGATGAGACATCTTAACTGAGAACCTCAAATGGAAATACAAAAGATTTTATATCTTACCAGGTTCAAGATTTCGAATCTGAAACTTGAGCTGAAATCCTACAGAGCTGGTTCAGGAGCAAATTAGGGTTTTGCTTTTCTAGAGTTTTGTCCACCCAAATGCCTTGAAATTTGTCCCTAACTTCGATTTTGGGGAGGATATCAATCCAGGCCTGGTCTCACTGAAAAATTCCTCTTCTGTAAAAATCCCTAATTTTCGACAATAGTGACAGGTCCAAAACTAAAAAACCTCAAAATTGGATTCTGCTTCGACAGAAAGATGCGCCCTAAGGAGGAGAGTTTTTCCACCTTAATTTTGCTGAAAATATGTGGAGGAAGATCCACAAACTAGGAATCCCTAGTTCCTGCAGTTGCACAGTGTCTTCTTCTCAGGTTAGCTATGATATTATGTTAGTTTTTCAACATTAAGCTAGCATTATGTTAGGATATTTACTGAGAGAATAACAAGTACATCAATCAAACACAAGAGACAATGAACATAGTGTTTTTGATTGGGGAAACCATAAATGGAGAAAACCCCACAACTTCCTCAGAGATAGAATTAGCTCAATATGTAAAACCCCAAAACAGTAAGATGCACTCCCAATAGCAGTAATCTTCTTCTTGTTTCGCCCCAGTGTCTTCTCCTTCCTAAACTATGCACTACACTTGAGTGTGTGAGTGATGTGTTCTAAATAGAGACCGCATATCTCTATTTATACTAATCCTGACATGACTAAAACCCTGCTAGGGATGACCTCTACTTGGAGAGTCTAATAACCCTAGTGCCATGGAACTGCGGGGACTTTAACCCTTAGACAATTGGAGGGTTACCCACTATGACTTGACATGATTGGAACATCGAGGCATGACAACATGACTCAATTACATATTAGATACATCCTGGAATAAACATCAGGTTACAATACATAAAATACATATATGAATACATTCTGAAGTTGCAAATACATCAACATTGAGATGTTTGAGAAATCAAACGTGTCAATCATCCCCATATTTCTTGCTCAAAAGTGTTTTATTCAATCTTATTTATATTTTCTTCAGTGGATTCGCTAGGAGAGACCTTCCAAGTTAGCTTAACAAACCTCACCAAAGTATCAAAAGCAAAGATGTACATGATTGATGGGGTAGATTGATTTCTTCATGGAGTCACCAAATAAGCCTACAGGTTAGTCGTAAAAATATATGCAATCATGTACAATGAGGAATCAATAATTACCAAAAATATTCTTCTTTATAGGGTGTGAATGACTCCATATCAATCACTTTAAGTTTTGAATTGGTCCATGACAATGATGCCAAAATGTTAAGCCTTGTCAAGATTCTTCTTTGTAGAGTCACTAGGTAAGATTTGTAAGATTAGTCCTTGACAATAATATTTCCAAAATGTCAAAAAAAACTTACCTCAATTTTCTTACCAAATTTCGTTCTTACCATGGGTGTGAATGACTCAAGATCAACCACTTCAAATTTTGAAATGGTTCCCGACAACGATGCCAAAATGTTATAAAATGAACTAGCATGGATAGTCACTAATAAGCATACAAAGGAGGAAGTGACCAATGTCACCTTATCCACTTCTCCAAAATTCTTTGGAAGTTGAAACCTCATAGGTAAGAGTCATAATTAAAAGTCTAGAAGGACACTCAAACACCAAATAACAACTTCTTTTGAGAAGGTTAGTGATTAGTGCATTAACATTGTTAACCGAAGGAATCAAGAGGACACACTATACATAAAAACACTACTTTGTGAGTAAAACTAGCATACCAACTTTAGTAATGCCAAATTCCATTCATTACATGTGTAGCCAATGGAAAGGGTAGAAGCATTAAATTGCATGTTTGGTGAATAAAATTTAGGTGGAATCATTTATCACCAATGAAGGACAAGAATGTAAATGATTCTTAAAATAGTACTTGTATCAGCTGTTAGGACAACAATAATCATTAACCATTTAAGGATATATTCATATATTGATTTCAAACATTTCAAGTACACTACCTACTTTATGTATGCAATAGTAGGGAAATGAAGAATTAAAGTAAGAATGCATTCAATCTCTGTATATATCCATTTTCCCAATCACAACAATATGTTTGGAAAACAAATAGTAAGGAAACCAATAATAAATAGAGATACAATAACAAGTATATATCAAACACCTTCCAATGTCAGAGACATTTACCACCATACACAGTACTTTTTGGTCAATTTGGGTTAGTTAAACCACTATCCTAAGTTTTATTGACTTAAATGACATTAGATTTGCACTGTATGAAATCATCATGAGCACACCCACGCCTACCTTCAGTAAAGGAGGATAATTAACCTTCTCCTTCATTCGGGGAGGCTAACTAGAGCACTCTGGGGGTGATATGAGTGTAATAAATGCCCCATATTGATAACTGATGGTTACAATCAATTAAACAGAGTAGTGAAGGCACCTCCCTTCATTAAATTGATTATTTAATGATTATTTAATGAACTGGAGTCAACAGGGGCACCTCCAACCACTTATGATGGTCAGTTACACTTCAGTTAACCTCATTGGGGTTCATTGGAGTCATTGATGTGCTACCACGCATTGGTTGGCTTGCAGTGACATGTGTCTGAGCTACTTTCAGTTAGACTCAGTCATTTATTGTACTCTGACTTTAGTTAGGGCTTAGTTGAGTTAGTTAGGGTTTTGATCAATGATTAAATTGAGTGTTGACTATGGCTTACATTCAGTTAAGCTAGACTCACTCATTCAATTCGAATGACCTCTTTGGGAATTCTAATTGTCTTGGCATTCATGCTTCCGGCATGATCATTGTATTGTATTATTCATTATTCATTTGATTATGCATAGTTGCTACTTCTATTGCAGCACCATTTTGCCAATTTTATGATTATCTGTCTATATTCTTTGTGAGCCCGTGTTTTCAATTCCTAGACCACTGTGAAAAATTAATATGGTATTAGAACTCATGGTAGGATGAATCTTAGATCTCTCAAAAACAAGGTTTTTGATAGATCTTGCATGAAAATTGAGCAATAGCTCAAAAATCCAGCACTGCACCAGAAGCCAAGACTTACCACTTAATACCCCAAGTAAGGAAATTGTTGATCAAGCTTTCTTGATTGACTATGCTGGGTGTGATGAAATCCTAAAATGTGCAAGTTTTCCGACCTTACGGTGCCCCTTTTGTTGTGATTTTTAGGTTTTTAACAGGTGAAAGCATTCGCTCCAGCAAGTTCAGATGGCTTCTTCTATAGAACTCTTGACTCCGTTCAATTTCCACTCATGAAAAGGAGACATGGATATCTAGCTATGTGCTAGAAGACTCTATAGGGTCACTATGGACACTAAAGAGGAACCTGCTTCTGTGATAGACAAAGCTAGATTCTTGAACAAGAAAGATGAAGCATTCAGATTCTTGTGCCTCTCTGTTTGTCGAGATCTTATTTTCCATCTTTCGATATTGAAGACTCCAAAGGAAATTTGGGACAAATTGCAAATCCTGTATGGAAATCAGGATGATTTGAGAGTATACCAGCTTGAGAATGAGTTGATCTCTTTCCATCCTTCTAATTTTGAGACCTTGAATGAATTTTTCACAAACTTCAAGCACATTGTCTTACTATTCAAGCAATGCAAAGTGGAGAAGGAGGATGATAAAATCATCCTCACTATACTCTCCAAAATTGGAGCTGATTATTCAATTTTTCTCTCTACATTCTGTGTGGGGAAGCTCACAACCCTTGGATGGAATATGCCTTCATTCAATGCCTTCATTGAGTCCCTAACAAGTTAACATGATAAGCTTGTCCAGATGGGGATCATCAAATCCTCCCGTGATCAAGCCCTCCATTTCTCAGAGCCCAAAGATCTGAAGGGTAAAGGAAAGCAACAAAATAAACCAAAATCTAAATTCAAAGCTCCTAAGCCTAAAGTTTAAAACCAGCAGCATGTTGAGTCTTCCGGCTCAAAGAAGAACAAAGGAAAAGGGCATAATGGAAAGGATAAGTCAAGTGTTCATACTGTAGGAAGGGATTCCACCCTAAACATGCTTGCATGAAGAAGAAACTTGATGAAGCTATGTATCTCCTTGAGAGAAATCACATCAATCTTCTGGAAATGTTTTAGGGGAGAGATTAGCAAGATCGGGAACCATAGTATGAAAAGGGTCATGCCCTCATGGCAAGCACTTTGAAGTCCCAAGAACTCTTGATAGATTTTGGACCTTTGAACTACATGATGGATTAAAGGGAATCCTTTTCATCTTTTGAGACTAGAAAATCCATCCCCATCCACATGGGAGATGACTCCACCATCATTTCATAAGGACAAGGTACTGTTGATCTTGAGAATGGCTATTTTTCAAATGTTTTGTATATAACCGTCTCTGGCATCAAACCTTCTGAGTGTTTATCAAATGACACATATATAAGTTCCAAAGAGAGTATCCTTCAACCCAAATGATGTAGAGATCATGGAACTTGCATCTGGGAAACTTGTTGCAAAAGGCCTTGCAAACCATCATGCAAAATTCCATGAGTTTTCCCATTTTGTGGCGGATGCAAAGCCCACCGCACTGCTGAATCATGGAAACGAAGTTAGTAGACTGTGGCATGAGAGGTTCAGCCATCTCCACTTAAAATACTTGTATCAATTACAGAAAAATTCCATGGTTGAAGGCCTCCCAGTCATCAAGGAAACCACTAGAATTTGCAAGGGTTGTGTTGTTGGAAAGCACCCTGAGCACAAGTTCAATCGGGGGAAGGCAAGCCGAGCTACATGCATCTTGGGACTGATAAATTCTGATATCAGTGGTCCCATGCCTATAATATCCATGAATGGATCAAGGTATGTTCTGAATTTTATTGATAATTTTTGGAGGTACACATGGGTCTTCTTTATCAAAAAAAAGTCTGAAGTCTGTGAAAAATTCACCAAATTGAAGGCCTTGCTTGAGAATGCATCTGGACAAAAGATCAATACCTTGAGATATGATAATGGTGGGAATTATGTAAATAATGAGTTTCTATACATATACTCCCAAAGTGGTATTGAGGTCCAGCATTCAATTCCCTACACTCCCCAGTAGAATGGTGTAGTAGAAAGGAATAATCAGTCTCTCAAGGAGATGACCACCTGTATGTTGGAATTAAAGAAGTTGGATACAAATTTATGGGATGAAGCCATGCATGCTAAAGCATACATTACAAATAGAGTGCCACACTCATCCATGAAAGGGAAGACCCATTTTGAGGCATACTTCAGACACAAGCCGGATGTGTCAAACCTGCGGATGTTTGGGTCCACTGCATGGGCCCGAATTCCACTTGATAAAAGGAGGGCTTTGCAACCACAAAGCATAGAATGTATGTTTATTGGGTATATTGATGAATCAAAAGGTTTCAAGCTTCTAGATATCAAAACAAAATAGATCATCATCGAAAATAGTTTCAAGTTCGATGAGCCTCTTCAGGAGGTGGAACTAGTGAAGTAGAAAACTATTGAATTTCCTTCCTATTCTACTGAATATTTGGATGATGAAATTGGAGGTGATGACCCTGATTTGGATCCTCTAATTTATAATATCAATTTACAACAAACATCATATTCTCAATTAGAACCTGAAGTACAAAATCATCTCCCAACTTGGGCCCGATAGACACTCTCCTCCATAGGAGATAACATTGGAAATCTTGATGATCCAAGGAGAACCCGATCTGATTTCCAAAGAGCAAGTATTGTGATATCTTGTCATGATATTTTTATCTCTAAATATTTTTATTTGACGATAATTTTAGACACAAATTCCTACTACCATGCTTGGAAGGATCTGAGATGGCAATTTGCCATGGATGAATAGATGAATTCTCTTTAGAAAAACACTACTTGGTAGCTAGTTTCTCTTCCTCCGAGAAGGAAATTGGTTCAATGAAAGTGGGTGTTTTAGAATAACGTTACTGTATATGGAAGAAACTGCAAATATAAGGAAAGGATGGTGGAAAAAATTTTCTCCCAGGTCCAAGATGTGGACTACCATGATACTCTTGCACTGGTTGCAAAAATAGACTCCATCCACCTAGTTTTGGCAATTTCATCATCTAAGCACTAGGAAGTGCATCATATGGATGATAAGTCAGCCTTTATGCATGGATATATTCATGAGGAGATATACATGAAGCAGCATGAGGGCTACATCTCTGATCCATCTTTGGTTTGCAAGTTAAAGAAGTCACTATGCAGGTTAACCCCAAGAGAGTGGTATTCCAAGATGGATGCCTTCTTTCTCTCGCAAAACTTCCAAAGGTGTAGATCAGATCCAAATGTGTATATGTAGTAGTCTGATGTTCATTTGATTATTATTTTTTTATATGTTGATGTCTTACTGATCACAGGTAGCATAGTTGCTTCTGTTTCAGTCATCAAAACTTCTCTCCACAATGCATTTGAAATGAGCAATTTGGGGCTCTTAAAACAATTTTTGGTGATTGAAATTGAGAAAAATTCTAATGGGATAATGGTAACTCAGTAAAACTACATATCATACCTATTAGTCAAGTTTAAAATGGCTGAATTTAGGCTTGCATCATTCCCTTTCCTTTCAGGGATCAGCGTTGAAGAAGGAAAAATCACACCTCCCATGGACTGCACTATTTATCAACAACTGAACGGTAGCTTGTTGTACTTGACTCATTCTCAGCCTGATATATGTTATGCCATGAATTCTATATCAATATACATGTAGTATCCCCATCATATTCATTGGAATGCAACCAAGAGGATCCTCCAGTACATTCAGGGAACCAGGACCTATGACATTCACTATGCTGCAGACTCCGAGCTAGAGCTGGTTGGATACATAGATTCTAATTGGGTGGGTGATTCTATTGATCAGAAGTCTGATTTTGGATATGTCTTCATGTTTGGTGGTGGCCCCATTTTCTGGTCTAGTAAAAATCAGGCCGCCATAGCATTGTCTTCAGTAGAGGCCGAGTATCCAACAACGGTAAATGCTTGCATCCAAGCTGTTTGGTTGCAAGGAATTCTTTTAGAGTTTCATATTGGTAGTAATTTGTCCACTGTCCTCTTTTGTGACAACAAAAATTATATTAAGATATGCATAGATCAAGTTACCAAGCAGAGGACCAAGCATGTAGAGATACAAATGCACTATATCAGGGAGCTACTGAATGACAGTACCATCATTCTACAATACTACCTGACTTATGAGCAGATTGCATACATATTCACCAAGAGCTTTTGAGAAAATAAGTTCACTTACCTCCGTTCACTGTTGGGGGTGAGTTCATTAGGGTGATCCAACTACTTTCAATGTTCATCTTGAGGGGGGGGTTTTCCCACTGGGTTTTCCCTCTTTTCCTCACTTAGTTTGTTTTTAAGCATTGTTTGAGTTCATTATTGTATAGGGTGACCTATGGCCTTAGATGTCAGGGCCCTAGCATTCCTATGCACTTTATGTTTTCTAATACTCCTGAGTATAGTGTACAGGGGGTGTTGGAGACATTTACCACCATACACACTCATTTTGGTCAATTTGGCCTAGTTAAACCACTATCCTAAGTTTTTTTTACTTAATTGATATCATAGGAGCACTATATGACATTAGCATGAGCACACCCACACCCACCTTTAGTCAAGGAGGCTAACTTATCCTTCTCATTCATTCAAGGAGGCTAACTGGAGCACTCTGGGGGTGATCTGAGTGTCATAAATACCCCATATTTCTAAATGATCATTACAATTAGTTAAATAGAGAGATGAAGGTGCCTCCCTTCATTAAATTGATTATTTAATGAACTGGATTCAATAGGGGCACCTCCAACTACTTCTGATGGTCAGTTACACTTTAGTTAACCTCATCGGGGTTCATTGGAGTCATTGATGTGCTACCACTTGTTGGTTGGCTTGCAGTGACATGTGTCTGAGCTACTTTCAGTTTGAATCAATTATTTATTGCACTCCAAATTTAGTTAGGGCTCACTTGAGTCAATTAGGGTTTTGATCAGTGGTTAACTTGAGTGTTGACTATGGCTTACATTCAGTTAAGCTAGACTCACTCATTGAATTCGAATGACCTCTTTGGGAATTCGAATTGTCTTGGTGTTCATGATTCTAGAATGATCATTGTATTGTATTATTCATTACTCATTTGATTATACAGAGCTGCTACTTCCATTGTAGCACCATTTTGCCAATTTTATGATTATCTGTCTATATTCTTTGTGAGACTGTGTTTTTAGTTCCTAGACCACTATGACAAACTAATATCCAATTCCTTTGGCAATAAGGCAGTCCATGTATAAATATAACAATTGTTTGCACAAAAAATTTCTAACAATAGTGTATGTAATATTTAGGACTTGTCTAACCACTAACCAATGATGTATTTGTTTTTTTTGTAGGGTGTTTGCAGGTGTAAATGAGGAGTGTTGTAATAACAAAGGATGGCTATGAAAAATTATCAGTGACATAAAAAGCAAGCTGGGGGTTTTGGAGAGGGGAGGGTAGTTTAGGTCCCTTTACTTAGGTATGATTTTTAGGAAATTAGGGCAGATTTTAGGTGTTTTGGAATTTTTAAGGTTCCTATAATTTCTCCTTAGGATTTTTAGGGACAAAAAGGGTAAGATGAATTTGTAGGAGGGAGTTCCGAACTTCTAGGAAGGTAAAATATTCACGAAAATTATTTTTTTGATTTTTGATATTTATTTTTTTAGGTTATTATTTTTTATTTTTTATTTTCTAGGGTTTTTAACATAAAATTTCAGACCTAATTCTAACCCTAATTCTACCATGAAAATGAAAATTTACACATGAAAATGCAAGAGATTTGAACGAAATTTGTATCAGAATAAAACCAAGGGTTTAAAAGTTTTACCCCAACCCTGGGGAATCAAGGAAGGTGACAAACCTTCCTCTTGAGAGGTCTTTCAAAAGTTTGGCAAGCTAGATTCTTCTCCAACAACCACAAAGGCTCATAAAAGGAATCCTAGCTAAGGAATAACTCAGATACCTTATTAATTTTGTCACAACAATATTGGGACAAAGTATAAACTCATAAGTGATTCAAGACAACTTAGACATGAAATGATGTAAAGGTAATGCAATATGAGCTTTCAACTTTGTATATTCAATAATACAATGAATGATACAATACAATGTCATGCAGAATGCATGAATGCCAAGCCAATTTGAATTCTCTAGGAGGTCATTCGAATTGCATGGGTGAGTGTATCTTAACTGAATGTCAACAACACTAGATACGCTTAGTTAACCACTAATATATCCATAAGTGACTCTCACCGAGTCCTAACTGAATCGGAGTGCAATAGATGATTGAGTCTAAGTGAATGTAACTCAGACACATGTCACTACATGTCCATCAATAGGTGGTATCACATCACTAACTCCAATTAGATTTGATGAAGTTAACTGAAGTGATACTAGTCATCATAAGTGGTTGGGGGCACATTCATTCACTCCAGTTCATTCCAATCAATGCAAAATAGATAATTACATGATGCAGGCACCTTTACAACTCAACTTAACTAATTTTTAGGTGAAACAATAATCAGTTAGCTATTAGGTACATTTATGACACTCAGTTCACCCTAGAATTTCTCCCTGGTTAAAGGAGGAAGCTGAGTTAGCCTCCCTGAAGGAGGAATCCCAGTTAACCTCCCTTATTGAAGGAGAATGCTTAGTTGGCCTCTTTGATTGAAGGAAGGCATGGGTGTGCTTATGTTGATGTCATGGTGCGCTCATATGATGTCAATTAAGTCAATTAAACTTAGGATAGTGGGTAATTAGGACAAAATTGAAAAAATAAGTGTGTATGTTGGGTAAATGATTCCAACACCCCTGTTAAGCTATACTCAGGAGAAGTAAAAATAAAATTCATGAAATGAATGGGCCCCAACAAAAAAGGCCATAGGTCACCCTATACAAAAATGTAACTCTAACAATGATAAAAAATAAAGCTAAGTGAGGAAAGAGGGAAAACCCAAAGGGAACCCCCCTCCCCCACCCTCAAGTTGAACACTGAAGAAGTAAACTAATCACCCTGATGAAATCAACCCCGACGGTGAACGGAGGTAAGTGAAATTTTTCTATGCAAAGATCTTGGTGAAGATATCTGCAATCTGCTCATCTGTAGGGAAGTATTGCAGAACAATGGTCCTGTCATGCACCATCTCCCTGATGTAGTGCATGTGTATTTCAACATTTTTGGTCCTCTTTCTGGTAACTGGATATATGGATGTCTTAATAGAATTTTTATTATCACAAAATATTATTGTGGACAAAGTACTGCCAATCTCAAACTTTGAAAGAATGCCTTGCAACTAAACAACTTGGATGCAAGAATTCACTGCTCCCCTATACTTGGCCTCTGCTGAAGACAATGCAATGGCAGCATGATTTTTTCTATACCAGTGAATCAGGACACCAAAAAACATAAATAAATACCTATATGTGGAATTCTAATCTATGGAATCCCCTGCCCAATATAAATCTATATAACCAACCAACTCTAGTTCAGAATCTATAGTATAGTGAATGTCGTAGGATCTTGTGCCCTGAATGCACTAAAGGATCCTCTTGGTTTCCTTCCAATGCATGTCATGAGGCTGATGCATGTATCTTGATACAACTTTCACAGCATAGCAAATATTAGGCCGTGAATGTTTTAAGTAAATCAAGCTACCAATCAGCTGGCTGTAAATAGTGTAATCCATGGGTGGAGTGTTTTTTCCTTCTTCAAGGGCGATCCCTGAGAGGAAAGGAAATGTGGAAACCTTAAATTCAGCCATTTTAAGATTAATTAATAGGTATTATATGTATTTAGAGTGAGTTACTATTATCCCATCAAAGTCTTGTGATATTTCAAGCCCCAGAAATTGCTTCAAGAGCCCCAAATTGCTCATCTCAATCGCATCATGAAGAGCAGTTTTTATGAAAGAAATGGAAGCAAGTGTGCTTCCTATAATAAAAATATCATCAATATATAAAAATATGATAAGTAAATTACCACAATACTGCTATAGACACACATTCGGATCTGATTTACACCTTTGGAAGTGTTTTGAAAGAAAAAAGGCATCCATTTTGGAATACCATGATCTTGGGGCATGTTTCAACCCATATAGTGATTTCTGCAATTTGGAAACCAAAGAAGAATCTGATATGTACCCCTTGGGATGGTTCATATATATCTCCTCATGAAGCTATCCATGCATAAAGGAACTCTTGACATCCATATGATGCACATCCAAGTGCTTGGATATTGCAATGGCCAAAACTAGGCAGATGGAGCCCATATTTGCCACCGATGCAAATGTCTCATGATATTCCACACCTTAGACCTGGGAGAACACTTTTTCAACTGGCCATTACTTATATTTTTAGGTTTTTCCATAAGAAGAAACATTTTTCCAAAAAATCCACTTGCGTTGAACTGATTTCCTCTAAGGTGGAAGAGAAACTAGCTCCCAAGTAGCTTTTTTCGAAAGAGAATTAAACTCTTCGTCCATAGTAGCTTGCCATATCGGATATTTACAAGCATGGTAGTGGTACTTAGGATATGAAATAATCCTTAAATAATAGGTCTTGTAAAGTTATGGATCATGATAATAGAGAGAAATTCCTGCTCTTTGAAAATCATATTGGGTTCTTCTTGGATCAGCGGGATTTCCAATGTTTTCCCCGGCGGAAGAGAGTGTCTTCTTGGCCCAAGTTGGGAGATGTGTTTTCACTTAAGAATATGATTCTGAACCTAATATTTTTTGCTGGATGATATCATACATAATATCAGAAAAATAAGAGCCACCACTCCCAATTTCATCATCCGAATAATGAGCAGAACAGGAGGGAATTTCAACAAATTTCTCCTTGACTCATTCTACCTCTTGGAGAGGCTCTTCAAATCAAACACTTATTTCAATGAAAATTTCATTTGTTATGATATTCAGTAGATTTAAAACTTTATATTATTCTGGATATCCAATAAACAAGAATTCAACACTTTGCGGTTGCAAATCCTTCCTCTTGTCATGACGAATTTGGGCCCATGCAGTGGACCCAAACACCCTGAAATTTGACACATCCTCTTTTTGTCCAAAATAGGCTTCAAAAGGTGTCTTTCCTTTCATGGAGAAGTCAGGTAATATATTCTGAATGTATGCAGAAGTAAATATGGAATCATCCCACAAATTTGCAGCCAATCCTTTTACTTCTAGAATGCATGTGGTCATCTCCTCGAGAGAGCGGATTTTCCTTTCCACTACACCATTTTGCTGAGGAGTGCAGGGAATGGAATGTTGGATATTGATCCCACTGTCTAAACATATTTGAAGCAATTACTTACTGGTATATTACCCTCCATTATCATATCTTATAGATTTAATATTTCTCCCAGAGGCTTTTTTCAACCAATGCTTTCAACTCAACAAGTTTCTCCAAAACTTCGGAATTTTTCTTAATGAAGAAAACCCAATTGTATCTAGAAAAATCTATGAAGGTGAGTACATAGTGATATACATTCATTTATTTGGTGGGAATCAATATTTTGATATCATAATGAATCAACCCCAAGTTACTTGATGCACTACTTGCCTTTCCCCGATCAAACTTGTGCTTAGGGTGTTTTCCAACAATACAACCTTTGCAAACTCTGGGGGTAGCTTTGATGGCTGGGAGGCCTTCAACCATGGATTTTTTATGAAGTTTCTGGAAGTACATGAAAACTAAATAACAAAATATCTCATTTCATATTCTGCTGACCTCCTTTCCATGAGTGAAAAGAGTGGTGGGCTTTGCATCTGTCAGAAAATGGGAAAACTCATAGGCTTTTTCATGATGGTTTGCTAATCCTTTTGCAAAAAGTTTACCGGATACAATATCAGTGATTTATAAATCATTGGGGCTGAAGGTTACTCTCTTGGGAACTCTGGTATGGGTCATTTGATATACACTCAGGAAGTTGGAGGCCAAGGAGGGTACATACATAACATTGAAAAAACTGCCATGTTCAAGATTTATTGTACCTTGTCCCTTCGAAATAATGGTAGAATAATCTCCCATCTTGATGGAAATGATTTTATCAGTTTCCAGAGAAGAGAAGGAATCTCTTCTGTCAATCATGTGATTCAAAGCTCCAAAGTCTATTAGCAGAGCCTTGGGCTTCGAGGTGCTTTCCATGAGAGCATGTCCTCTTTCTTGTTGGGTATCTCGATCTTAGTGATCTCTCTTTTGAACATTCTCTAGAATATTGATATTGTTTCTATCAAGTAGAGAATCAATCTCATCAAGATTCTTCTTCATGAAAGCATGTTCAGGGTGGAAGCCCTTCTCGTACTATGAACACTTGACTTTATCTTTGCCATGGTTTCCTTTGTTCTTGTGCTTCTTTGATCCAGAACACTCTTCTTGGTACCGGATCTTTTCTTTAGGATTTGGAGCTTTGAATTTACTCTTCTGATTCTTATTCCCTTTCCATTTCATGTCTTTGGGCCCCAAAGCAAATAGGGCTTGATCTTTTGAGGATCGAATGATCCCCATTTGAACAAGCTTGTGATGCTCATTTCTTAGGGACTCAATGAAGGAATTTAGAGAAGGAATCTTCCATCTATGGGTTGTGAACTTTTCGGAATGGAAAGTGGAAACCAATATAGAGTAGTCCACACCATGTTTTGAGAGAATGGCGAGGATGAGCTAATCATCCTCCTTCTTCACCTCACACTACTTCAATTGTAGGACTAGATACTTGAATTTTGTGAAGAAGTCATTGAGAGTCTCAAAATTTCCAGGTTGAAGAGAAATCAACCCATTCTCCAGCTAATAAATCCTTAAATCCTGTTCGTCATATAGGGAGGCAAGTTGGTCCCAATTTTTTTTCGGAGTCTTCAATCTCAAGAGATGGAATAGAAGGTCCTTAGAGATGGAGAGACATAGAAACCCAAAAGCTTCATACATTTTGTTGAATAATATAGCCTTGTCCACAACATGGTTAGGATTTTCCTTCGTGTTCATAGTGACTCTATAGATTATTTTCGCACATAGTTGGATATCCATATATCCTTTCCATTGGTGGTAATTGAAAGGAGTTAGAAGCTCTATGGAAGATTCCATACTTATGCTATAGCGAATGCAGTGAACCTGTAAAAAAAAATCTTGCAATTAACACAAAAAAGTCACCATAAGGTCGAATTGCTTGCACACTTCAGTTTTTCATCACACCCAGCATAATTGATCAAGAAATCTTTATCAACAATTCCTTAACTTGGGGTATTAAGTGGTAAACCTTCTACTTCTAGTGCAGTGCTGGAATTTGATATTTCGCTCAATTTTGCATGCAAGATCCTTAAAAAATCATGTTTTTGAATAATGGAGCTTCATCCCACAATGGTTATGTTACCATATTAATTCCTTCATAGCAATATTGGGACAAAATACAAACTCACAAGTGATTCAAGACAAATTAGACATGAAATTATGTAATGGTACTACAATAGGAGGTTGCAACAATGTATATTCAATAATATAATGAATGATACAATACAATGTCATGCAGAATGCATGAATTCCAAGCCAATTCAAATTCTCTAGGAGGTCATTCCAATTGCATGGGTGATTGTATCTTAATTGAATGTCAACAACACTAGACACTCTTAGTTAACCACTAATCTAACCATAACTGACTCTCACTGAGTCCTAACTGAATCAGAGTGCAATATATGACTGAGTTAACTGAATGTAACTCAGACACATGTCACTGCATGTCAATCAGTAGGCGGTAGTGCATCATAACTCCAATTAGCTCTGATGAAGTTAACTAAAGTGATACTAGTCATCAGAAGTTGTTGGGGGCGAATTCATTCACTCTAGTTCATCCCAATCATCCCAAATAGATAATTAAATGATGGAGGGGACTTTACAACTCATCTTAACTATTTTTTATTTGAAACAACAATCAATTAGCTACTAGGTGCACTTATGACACTCAGTTCACCCCATAATTGCTCCCTGATTGAAGGAGGAAGCCCAGTTAGACTCCCTGATTGACGAAGAATTCTTAGTTGGCCTACTTGATTGAAGAAAGGTGTGGGTGTGCTCATCTAATGTCAATTAAACTTATTATAGTGGGTAATTAGGCCAAAATTGACCAAATAAGTGTGTATGTTTGGTAAATGACTCTAACATACCTAAGCCCAAAGATTCTAAGGACTCATTCTAGAGGATTTCCTTCACAATACTATGGTAATAAAAGGCTGAAAATGACCTAGTTTAGACAAAATTCAACACTAATGGATACCATTCAACCACAAACAAGCATCATCCATCAACATTTAACATAGATAAATCAAGAGAAGAACACTGATACCTCATTGTGCATCTGTTAAGAAAACAAATCTAGCATCACCTTAGCAAAGAGCATGAACCAAATATACTTCAAGATATTTTCCTTTAAACGAGAAAATATATCCTCCTCAAGAGGTGTGCATCACCACAAGAGCCCTAAGAGGGGTAAAATAGTAACATAATGTTTTATCCCATAAGTTTTGTCTTTAAAATGAAAGTGAGGAGATCTATTTATATCATCTCACACCCACTTTTTAAAATGTCCAAGCCTACATGCCTTAAAATAAGTCAATTTGAAATTATAAAATGTCAACTTAAAATTAAAACAAAATAATAATAACATATAGCCTAAGGTAGGCTACCTGGGGTATTTGTATCCACGGGTACCAAAACATACTCAAATAAGCGAATCACTTTGAATGGAAGGGTGGAGTAAGCTAGAGGGAGGGCGTTATACCCCATCTAACCCCTTAATTGTTGTAAAATCCCTCAACACCCTCCTCAAAGCATTAAAAGGCTTGGTACGGAGGATGAATTCCTCTGAGAAGATAAGTATTTGTTATTTCATTTAGGTTGGTTGTTACTATGGGTTGTTGTTAAATGCAAATGATACATCATACATTATTCTTGTTGAAAA
Organism: Pseudotsuga menziesii; assembly: GCA_001517045.1. NCBI lineage: Eukaryota > Viridiplantae > Streptophyta > Pinopsida > Pinales > Pinaceae > Pseudotsuga > Pseudotsuga menziesii. The sequence continues at coordinate 9,498 of LPNX010370171.1, read as the reverse complement.
TATGTCTTTGCACCTAACTCAATTGTTCAATACAATTGAAATTATATTTTCATGGTATGATTCCTACATGTTAAGCAATAGTGCATCTCGCTATTTTCATTTGACAATGTTAAGTAATGATATATGCCTTTTCATCTCAATGACAATGTTAACTAGCACAGGTACATGTAAAGTGGCCACTAAATGCCCATAGGCACAACCAATCACTTAGTTTTGTGAAGATAGCTAGCTATTAAACAAAGGCTAAAATAAATAAAATTATATCCATTATTCATACCAGTTTGTTAGAGTTAATATAAGCGCAAAACAAATACTATTTGATAAAAAAAACAAAAACAAAAACAAAAGTTGTTCCATGAAAAAACAAAAACAAATTGTTACATACTATGACCATGAAATGAATCTCTGTTGTTACACTTGGGTTAATCTTGTTGATGGCTCAATCAAGTCCGAAATTCAAGATAGCTAAAATATAGAATTTTACATCCACTATTCATACAATATTGTTAGAGTTAATATATAAACACAAAACAATATTATTTAATAAACATAACAAAAAAGAAAAACTATATGAAATAACAAAAACAAATTGTTATTATTTAACAAGTGTTTAAGTGAAGCTTATTTAAATTTTAAGCATGATGAATTTAAGCAATATGAATTTAAGCATAACAATATTGGAGAAACATAAAATGAATCCATGATATATACCTATTACACTTAGGTTAATTTTACTAACCCTATCAATCAACTTCAAAATTTAAATTAATTTCTAAATAACCTAATTAATAATATAATACATTTTTATATAATTTTTGTAAGCCGGGATTCTCCAAAATCTGTATCTTTCTCTGGTAAAGAAACTTTAACCAACAACCAAGCACAAGAACATTGCCCCTATATGCTCTTGTTACTCTAAATTCCTCCAAAATTGAATCAATTCCAAATTCCATGCATTATTGATAGTTATAAATTCAAAAAAACTAGGAAGAACGCTCGGTCGGAAATGGCAATAAAATAAATGTCAGCTTTATGCTCTCTGTCTATGTCTTTTTCCAATTATTAAAGTTAAAATATAGAATCGATGTTATTTTCGATTCGATTTATGACATAAAATAAACGCCATACATATGCTGTCTTCAAGAAAGGATTAATAATTGTCGAATAGCTTGAAGATGGTAAAATTTATAAGAAAATATCTTCCATCCTTGGGATTTTGATGAAATCGCAGATATTCAAAGGTCATTACTTTACTTTATTGAAGTAAATGATCTGGAATCGAATATATTCTCAGAGATCACACGTCTTTGAGCCGATTCCATGTCACCCATCGCTGTAGTCTCTATATAATGCATTCGAGGATCCACATTTATAACCATATCGGCAGGCAGCGATTTCTACGAACTAAGAAGAAGAGCAGGCGTGCTGAGAACTGCAAGAATGAGCAGCAAAAAGTCTGGTGGAAAGTCCAACGGTTCGAAAGGTTCTGCGGGGATGTCCGGCGCCGGCGGAGCTTCTCAGGGAAGCATGGCAAAGTCCACGCCGAAGCCAAACACTTCCGTCGACACCAAATCCGGCGTCCCGCCGGCTGAGGTGAAGGCGAAGTCCAGTGACTTGAAGTCTCGAGGTGTTGGGCGGCATACAACGAAGGAGAAGCTCACTGAGCCCAAGCTTAAGGCTTCGGGTCAGTGACGGACCGGCATAGATCTAGGTTTAATATAGTAATTATATCTGCACGTAGATCAATCTACAGATCGTGTGCATGGTTTAAAGTGTGCTCTGGTAGGTTTAGGGTTTGAACGTTATGGATTGTGAAAGTATAAATATATCAATATGAAAGGCCTCTCGTTAGTGGTGGCTTTATAGCCTGATATGCTTATTATTCTATTTCTCTATTGGCGTTTACTTTTTCAATGCGTAGTGCAGTGAATAGTTTATCATGTTTTGGCAGCCTTTCAATATGGAGTTTCTGCAACTTACATTATGCTGGAGTTTCCGTAGCTTCCATCTGATTTGGAGTTTCTACAACTTACATTCTGTTTGAGTTTCCATAGCTTATATCTGATTTGAATTTGATGGAGTTAAATTTGGTTGTGAAGTTCAATATAGTTTTTGAAGAAAATTAAATATAATGTTCACTTATGCCCCTTTCTCATTATGATGTAAGACTGTTTCTCATTATGATCAAACTTTTTTGGGGGGTTCCATCATGCATGCTATCTGAATTCTGGGTAGTTATGTAAATTGTAAGTGGCTAAGGCTTGGAATTAAGATATGAAACAACACTATATCAACCATATAGACCTTATGTAACAAACAAAATCTTAATTGGTAAAATAAAAAACTTAATTATATGGTGAGGTCTTTAATTAATTAATCACAAGTTTTACAAAATCTTATTTGGTAAAAAGAAAACCTTAATTATATGTTGGGGTTGGGGTTTTCAACTAATGACATGCCCTTAGAGGAAAATCTTATTTGGTAAAAAGAAAACTTTAACTATAAGTTGGGGTTAGGGTTTTCAACTAATCACCGGTCCTAAGAGGCTGATTACATTAAAAATCTAATGAGCTTTATCACTTAAGTTTTGCTTCTTTGTGTTTTTTTTTTTCATTTGATTTTTTTAAAGATTATGAATTGTCTTTAAGACTTGAAATAACTTTTGAATATCAATGTTTATTTTGATGGATTACTCATTATTTATGCTCTCCATGCAAGCTATGCTCTATGATTTGAGTGGAATCTTGATTTGATATTTGGTTTCATTTTAGTTTTAATATGTTGTTTATTGCATGAGAATAGAATTTAATGATCATATCATTTGGGTTGGTGCAAGCTAATAAGGATTTGTTTTGATTCATTAGATTTCTTATTTAACATGGTTTTTTTGAGATTATTATATAATAAATATTAATTTGAGTAAATGTAATAAATTGAATCTTTTCTAAAATATAAAGTTTATCAATTGAAATTATTTATAATTATCTCAATTTTGATATTTCTTTCCAAAATCAATTTAGTAATTTTTATTTTTAATTATCTAAGTTACCAAACCTCAAAAGAGTATATCAAGTGTACATGCATCTTTTGAAGGTCTTAATGGAATAATCATGAAATGGATTTTTTTATGGCATGTAGACCTTCTAGTAGTGCATCTTAGATTTTTTTTAATGATTGAGAAATGAAATAGATATGGAAGAAACACTAAAAGTGTACTTCTTGAGTTAAAGAGTTATGAAAAAAAAATAGACAAAAAAAATTAATATATTTTTTAAATTACATATTTGGAATATGTAGAAACAATGCTATATCCAAATGTCTAAAATATCATAAAAAATGATAGTGTGTATCATATTGTAATTAGTGAAAAAACATAGGCATAGTGAGAAAATGGATGAAAAATTCCAATTAGTTATGGTTTACGGTATTCCATAGCACAAGTTTCGTTAATCTTAAGCTAACTCAACAGACACATAGAAATAGGGATGACATGGAAACACATGAGGATGTTCATTTTAGATGGTAAGGAATGTGTGAGAAAGTTATTTTTAAATTCAAATTCCCTTCCCATATTAAAAAACATGGTGTCATACAAATTGCATGTGTGATTTTCCTTTCTGAAATGTGTGCATGATTTTTATTTATAAAACATGCACACAATTTTTATCATTGAAAATATTGAGCAATACTAATCGCATTGAATTAACCTTGGAAAAAAGAGTTGAGAGAGGGGATGGGGGGATGGTTTTAGTGTGAAGTAGTTTGGAATGTAAAACAAGCTCAAGATGATGATGTTAATAAGAGTCAGTTGGCGACGAACTTCTGAGGTCATGTAGTGTATTGGTACATGAAGTTTGTAGAAGTTCCTCTCGGCACTCTAGGGAAAACTCTGGCTGAGATCAGAAAAGGATTGATATGGAAAGGGTCAAAGGGTTGGGAGTATTTACAAATTTTAAGTGGGGAGGGATGAATTGAATCACGATGAGTTACAAGGGAGAAGGAGAGTGGGGATTGAGAGCATCGTTTGGAAAAGAAAATTTGGTGAAGAGGTATAGGGTTAGGAGGAATAAGTGAGATGTGATTGAAAAAATGGGATAATGTGGAGGGAAGAGAAGAAGTGGATGATAGTTTGATTTTGATAAGCTGTCAACATTGAAAAACAAAACCAATAACACACAAGGAGACACATAAACATGAGATTAAATTTGTCATACATAAATGTATAGATAAATTCAGTTAGAGTGACCCTTGGATTCCAAATTCTAAGTTTCTATTGAACTTCTAAAGATGACTCATCATCTTCACCTATCTTAAAGTATTAGGTTCTAACAAACCCCCTTAATTTGAAGGGGTGTATGTAATTCCAAGTAGATACCTGAAATATCCAAAAGGATGTCTGCAAAAAGATGAATAAAATATCTAAATCAAAGGTTGGAAAAAGCTCAAGTATTCTCCTAAATGGGTGGTTTTAAATTTGTAACTAGAAATTCAAATGATTAAAATTATGATATAGCTTATGAGTCTAGAAAGATTAAAGAACAAAAAAACATAATGCTATGCATGATCTAGAACTAGTTCTATCATTCATGCTTTTAAGATGTGGTGACGTTATCTTATGGGAAGAATATTTTTATTAATGTCCAATAATACTAGTTTAAAATATTTATTCAATCAAAAATACCTCAATGCTAGACATGATAGGTGGTTATCCTTTTTAAGTGAATACAAATTTGAGATAAAAACATGTTAAAGTAAAAGTTTGAAAATAAAATTGAAAATGCAGCAATGTTTGATAAATATTATCAAAACTTAAAATAAAGCACAACAAAAAATGAAGTAAATCATGTAAAAATAGGATTCATGTTAAACAAAAAGGGATTGTTATTACATAAAAGAAGACTATATATACCTAACACAGAAGAAATTAGAAATTAAATTAATAGGTATGCATGAATTACATAAAATCCTGTATTTGGAACATCCTCGATATCATAAAATGATTACCATCATAAGAAAATATTTATTTTGGCCTAACATGAAAAATGAATTTACAGAATGATTACCTAGATGTATTAAATGTGAGCAAGTAAAAGTTGAACATCAACATCCAACTAGAACTCACGTCGCAGATACTCCAAGCAGTATCAAAGTTGGACCTTCCACAAAGAGCAAGTAGAAAGTATCTAAAAAATCATGGAACCAATTAAATAAAAGAGAGTCCAAATCTTTAACAAATACCTTATCCGTGTTCAAAACCCCTTGTTGGGTGCTATTTTGACACCTATTTTTTATGCCTTAACCCTTCGAGCCATCCCTTCATACCATTATGATCATCCTTAAACCCTCATACTTCAATCATAAAACCTTGAAGGTCATCAAATAAAGGTATAATTGTTGCTACTTTTTAATGAATTGAATTTTGTATTTTTTAAAGCATTTAAATCAAAATTTTAATAAATTACAAGATTGACTTCCCATAAACACTCCAAGGTTTGGATATTTGCAAGATCACTGGGCGAGATTTGAAATATGCGGGAGAATCCTTGATGTCCAAGGATGGATTTATTTCCAACAACTTCATGAGATAGGCCTCATAGGTGTCAAGTCAATGCAGGTCAAATACGACCTCCTATGCTTCCAGGAAGCATTAAAACGGGACTATTTTGATATTTCAGAAATTTTCTCCTATTTTTGCGGATCTAAGGGCGAGCTCGGGGTTATGGAAAGTTTTCATTATGATCTGGAGCAAGATTGTAGAATTTCAATTTGAGAACAATTACTATAAATATTTGTATTTTTCATGTAAATCCATGCGATAAACTAAGTGAGACTCTATGTTTTTAGTAATAAGAACACAAAATTTCAAACAAACTGCAAGTGTATTTGCTTTGGAATTTTTATGAAATTGATTTAGTTATTGGTGATTTTTTAATTCGTTGTGTGTGAGAGGAGTAGTGGATGGCCCACTCTACTAATCCTACATACCCTTTCTTTTGCTGATGCGTTGGTATGTTTTAATTTATCTCCTGTAGATTTTATTTATTTCCTATAGATGCATTTTATATTTTGATTTTCCTGTAGATGTATTTCCTTTTTCTATAGGTTCTAATTAAATATGGAAACCACATTCAGCAATACCATTCTATTTCAATTCGAATGCAAGAGAGTTTTGAGACTATGTAATCCAGGTAGGGTTCATTATACACTCCTTAGATTATTGTAAAAAAAATTTAGTTTTATTCTCGTGTAGAAAAAAATTAAATACATTGTGAGCTCATAGTTCTTGTAAAAGAACTCAATGTTTTATGCTTTCAGCAATAGAATAGCACTATTCTAGTTTTATAATTTTTACATTTTATGATTCATGTTTAGATGTTTAGATGGGCCTAGTGCAGCACTATTT
>LPNX010370135.1:265552-285072 GCA_001517045.1 Pseudotsuga menziesii | reverse complement strand
CAATAGAATTTCAATAAAATGAGTCAACCATAATGGTTGAATTGACATATTTGTCATAAAAGAAAACTACTATTTTTGTTCGTATTTTCAACATATCTCCCTCTGTTTTTACTCAAATTTCAAGCGGGAGAGCTTGTTGGATACGGAATTTAATTCCGCATCCGCATCCAATGAGTACCCAAACTTCATACTTTTGATGGACCCCGCTACCCCCAAAAAAAAATACCTGAAAAAACGTGATCATGACATCATCATCACATTTTTTTAGGTATTTCTTGTTTTTGGGGTAGCAGGGTCCGTCAAAAATATGCAGTGTGGGTACTCATTGGATGCGGAATTAAATTTCATATCAAATGAGCTTTGCCACTCAGAATTTGAGTAAAAACATAGGGATATATGTCAAAAATATGAAAACCAAAAGTAGTTTTTTTCATTCTTCCTCCAAAATTAATAACTATTATTTTGTTATTTTAACTATTATTTTATTATTTTCCTTAGGAGGCCCATTTTAGACCTCAAATTTCCTATAATGTTAACCCTTTTTTCATGATGATTTAACTTTATTGTTATGTGCTCCTTTTCATCCTCCATGAGGCTGCTACTATGTATGAAAGTGTGCAACAGTATGATGGACATGCTAAAGTGTGGGTTAAGGATGCCTCTGCACATTTGAAATGAGCTTCTAGTTGCTATATGTATGCTTGTCCTAAAAGGATGTCATTTATTGCAACAATTGTATTGAAAATTCATCCTCATTTCTAGAATTTTTTGACTAATACCTTGCAGTCTGTACTTGTCCAACTCTTCCCTACAGCTACCTATATATCTCTCTCTCAAGTATGTCCATTGTTTCGTTAGTGACTTCTCTCCTAAGAGACAAAATGTGATCATAATATATAGTTGAGTATATAAAGAAAGGTCTAAACCAGATTGTTCTATTCTTTATGTATGTTAGTTTAACTTGTTTATTAATTTATTACTACTGTTGTTATTATTGTCCTTGGATGCTTCAACTTTAACACAAGGACCTTTGGAAGTGTTAAGTTGAAAGAAATGAAAATTATGTTTTTACTTTATCTTGCATTGTCATAATTGTACTATTTTTGTTTCTAGTATTGTTTTAGAAATCTATGCATTGAAGTACAATTTTTTTTTTATTTTTCGTCTCCAAACCCAAATCTGTGTACTTACTAACAGGTTATAGATGCATGTTCTACATGTTTTAAGCAAAGGGTTGTGTTCACCAAAGGACCTACTGAATATGGTAACCTTAAACCATCCATCCATAAACGAATCAGAATTATATTCAATTGTTTTTTTTTCCATTTTGTCAATTTTATAATTGTATTGCATGTGCAAGAGTAAAATTCTTCCAAGTATTTTCTATTTGAGCAGGTTGAATAGACACCAATTCCTTTGTTTTTCATGCAGATATTTATTCAAGTAATTGGTGGATTTCCTATGAAATTGAGTCACAAAAATCTTGAGACTAAAGCATAATCTTACAAAAGATTCAAGACAATTTATGCACAAAATGACATAACAGTGCTGCAATTAGAGGTTGCAGCTATATATTATCAATAATCAATAATCAAAGATGATACAATGTCATACAACTTGCATGAATAACAAGACAATTTGAATTCCTTGGAGGTCATTCGATTTGCATAGATGACAGTAGATTAACTATCTGTTAGACACACTAAACACACCAATTAACCACTAATAAAGCCATGATTGATGCTAATTGAGTCCTAACTGAATCAGAGTGCAATAATGACTAAGTCAAACTGAATAGAACTCAACTGCATGTCAATTGGTAGGTTGGGGCGCATATCTAACTCAAGTCAGCTCCGATGAAGTGAATTGAACTGAAAATAGTCATTAGAAGTTGTTGGAGGTGCCTTAATCCACTCTAGTTAACCCAAATCAGCCCAAAATAGAAAAATGGATGAGGAAGGCACTTTTCCAACTCAATGTCATTGATTGTTAGATGAAACAACATTCAGTTAGCTAATTGGTGCACTTATGACAAGCAGATCACCCTAGATTTGTTCCCTGATTGAACAATGAAGCTTAGTTAGCCTCCCTGATTGAAGGAGAAGGCTTAGTTGACCTCCCTGATTGGAGTGTGATGGTGTTGATGCTAATGTCAAGATTTTTCTGGTGTGTTGATGTTGATGTCAGTAATTCGAGTCAATTAAATTAGGATAGTGGGTAATTAGGAAAAATTGACCAAATAAAGGTGTGTGGGTTGGATAATGACTCCAACAAAATCCCTTAAGCTATACTCATGTGGAGGAGTAAAAATAAAAATGTTAGGGCCCCCACAAGAAAGGGTCACCCTGTATTAAAAGTAACTCTAAAATGCTCAAATAAAATGCTAAGCGAGGAAAGAGGGAAAACCCAGTGGGAACCCCCCCCCCCCCACCCAAGTTGAACATTGAAGAAGTAATTGCCTTCACCTTAATTAACTCACCCCCAATATTGAACAGAGGTAAGTGCCTTCACACTGATTAACTCACCCCCAATATTCAACAGAGGTAAGTGAACTTTTTCTCAATAAATTTCTTGGTGAAAATATCTACAATCTGCTCATCTATAAGGAAGTATTGCAGAACATATGTCATGTCATTCACCAACTCCCTGATGTAGTGCATGTGGATATGAACATGTTTGGCCCTATGCCATTGAAATGGATATGTTGATATCTTGGTAGCACTTTGTTTGTCACAAAATATGACTGTGGACAAAGCACTACCAATCTCAAACTCTAAAAGAATTTCTTGTAGCCAAACTACTTGGATGCAAGCATTCACTGCTCCCATGTACTCGGCCTCTGCTGAAGACAGTGCAATGGAAGCCTACTTTTTGCTGGAACAGAAAAAGGGGATACCACCAAATATAAAAAATAATCTAAAGTGTACTTCTGATATACAGAATCTCCTGCCCAATCTGAATCTATAAAACTGACCAATTCCAGTTCAGAATCTGCAGCATAGTGAATGCCGTAGGATCTAGTGCCCTGAATGTACTGAAGGATTCTCTTGGATTCCTTCCAATGGAGTTCATGAGGATTTTGCATATATATTGATAGAGCATTCATTTCATAACAAATTTCAGTCCTTGAATGTGTCAAGTATAGCAAGATTCCAATCAACTGGCGGTAAATAGTGGGATCCATGGGTGGAGTGGATTTTCCCTCTTCAAGACTGATTCCTGAGAGGAAAGGAAATGGTGTGGCCTTGAAACCAGACATGTTAAACTTAATTAACAAGTCTGAAATATATTTATACTGATTTACCATTATACCATCAATGTTTTGTGTGATTTAAAGCACGATAAATTGTCTCAGCAGGCCCAAATCACTCATTTAAAAAGCATCATGAAAAGAAGTTTTTATAAAGGCAATAGAAGCAAGTGTGATTCCCGTTATCAAAATATCATCAACATGTAATACTATGATCAAAATATTACCATAATACTACTTCAAATATACATTAGGATCATATTTTCATCTTTAGAAGTCCTTTGAAAGCAGAAAGGAATCCATTTGGGCATACCAAGATCTTAGGGCATGTTTCAAGCCATATAATGATTTCTACAATTTACAAAACAAGGAATGATCTGATGTATAGCCCTCGGGATGATTCATGTATATCTCATCTTTCAGGTATCCATGGATAAAAAAACTCTTGACATCCATGTGATGCACCTCCTAGTGCTTGGATGTGGCGATGGCCAAAACTAGTCTTATGGAATCCATCTTTCCCACCGGTGCAAAGGTCTCATGATAGTCCACTCCTTGGACTTGTGAGAAATATTTTACAACTAGATGTGCCTTATACTTGCAGGTAGTTCCATATGCAGCAACATTTTTCCAATACACCCACTTGCATTGAACTAATTTCGTCCCAGATGGAAGGGAAACTAGCTCGCAAGTTGCATTTTTTCGAAGAGAAATGACTTCTTCGTCCATGGCAGCTTTCCATCTCGAATCATTCTGAGCATTGTAGTATGAATTGGGATCAAAACCAATCATCATATAATAGGTCTCGGACAACAATAAATCATGACAATATAGAGAAATACCTACTCTTTGAAAATCAGACCTTGTTAATCTTGGATCAGTAGGATTTCCAATGTTTGTCCCAACGGAATAGAGTGCCTTTTTGGCCCATTTGGGAGATGAGTTGACAGATCAGAATATGATTCTGAACTTGATATATTTTTCTCACTAATACCAGAAATCATATCTTCAATATAAGATCCTTTACTCCCATTTTCATCATCAAAATGATCAGCAGAATAGGAAGGAATTTCAGCATTTTTCTCCTCGACTAGTTCTATCTCTTGGAGAGGTTCTTCAAAACGAACACTTCTCTCAATGAATATCTGTTTGGTTTTGATATTCAAAAGTTTGAATCCCTTTTATTCTTTTGGATATCCAATGAACACACATTCAATATTTTTCGGTTGCAAATATTTCCTCTTGTCAAGTGGAATTCGAGCCCATGCAGTGGACCCAAAAACCTTGAAATTTGGCACATCCAGTTTGTGTCCAAAATAGGCTTCGATAGGAGTCTTTCCTTTCATGAATGAGTGAGGGAATCTGTTATTAATGTGAGGAAAAACATTCATAGCCTCGACCCATATTTTTGCATCCAAACCTTTGGCTTCCAACATGCAGATAGTCATCTCTTTGGGGGCCCTATTATCTCCACAAATAAATTAGTCAAGTTTTTTTATTTTAGGTGATAGGAAGTCATTTAAAAATACATTTCTAAATTTTTTAAGGCTCATTTTTTAGAGCTTTAGGTTTGTAATAAAGTTTGAAAAACATTTGATTTGGTTTTTCCTTGAAAAAATTCAAAACTTAGGTTTCGGTGGCTTAGGCGTACATTTCAACTGTTCATTAGCCACAGAAAGAAGAGCTTTTGGCAGCTAAAGCATGAAATTCGGGGCTATTTTAGCCACCAAAAGCACAGAAGCTTGGAAATGGTGAGCATGTTTTAGGAAAACTCAATTTTCTCTACTGCGGAGAGGTCGTTTTACATGCTCAAATACTCGATCGACAACTAAACAATCTCATATTTCCAATGGTACTTTTACATCTTCACTTATATCTTGGTAAGGTAGTCAAAAGTCCCCTATAATATGAGGCAGTGTTTTCAGGAATGTGGCGTTTTTACTATGTTGAGTCATCATTTTCAAATGATGATATTGGGCAATTGGAGGATCATTTTGAGAAATGGTTAGAGGATTTTGTGCCTGACATGTCAAAGAAAAATAGCCTCTCTCAAGTTTCCTACAGGTGACACATCATGGGAGAATCGAATCCATCTTTGAGCCCTAATTTTTGGATCTCAGAATTTTCCTGTTTGACACATGTTTTTGACATACAGATGTCGAGAAAATGAAAACGAATCTCAAAGAACTGAGAGAGGTTTTTTCTCATAATAAACCAAAGAAAAATAAACTCTTGTATTTTTTCCTATATTTTTCATATATTTGGAGAACGAAATCCATCTCTCAGCACCAGATTAGACCAAAATTTCAGGGTGCTCCAAGCCACCAAAATTGGCATTTTTACTATGAAAAGTCATCATTTTCAAATGATGATTCTGAGCGACTGGAGAATAATTTTACAAAATGGACAGAATTTTTGTGCCTAATATTTTAGATAGCAATAACATCTCTCAGTTTTCCTACAGGTGTTTTATATTGGGAGAATCAAGTCCATATCTGAGCCCTAATTTTCGAATCTCAAAATTTCCATGTTTGACACATTTTTTTGAAATACAGATGTCGGGAAAATGAAAACGAATATCAAAGAACTGAGAGAGGTTTTTGCTCATAACAAACCAATATACAAAAACCTCTCTCATTTTCTAAAATATGTTTTTATTTGAGAGATATATGTCAATATTGGAGCATCATATTTCCAGAAATTTCTGCATTTTCCAATCACCTCACAAATTCAGATTTGAGATAGGAAAATAGGTGATCAGATCCATCTTTTGAAGATCTTGAAACTGCTTTGTAAATATTATTTAAGCTCATTGAAGAATTATTATAAAAGGTTCAACTTTTGGAGACTTTTAGACACTTATTGTATTCAAGCTTTTCATGTGCTTTGTCACCTAATACAAGCTCTTTTGCCATTACATGTTCAGCTTTCATCTTCTTTATGTTATGTACTTGTGCTTGGATGTTTCATTCATGTTTATTCTATTTACTTAATGCAAGATAGTTTTCATCCTATCTCTGTGTGGGTTATTGGAATTACAAGTATCTTTTCTTTGTTATGATCATCCATTCATATGTGAGTGTCTTATGTGTGAATCTGCTAGCATAGTGAGTTCTTCATCTATTTACCTTTATTACAAACCCTCTGAACATTTACAGTTGGAATCCTTGTCTATTTGGTTGAGTACTATGCATGTCTTGAGTGAGTGACGTCTTATTGGTCATCTGACTTGATCCATTGAGTACACCATTTTAAAATATTGAAGTTACCAGGCATCTTCGAGCTACAACCTAGAAGAGTTTCCTAGAGAGCTAAAAAATTGGCGCCATTGCCGAGGAGAGGAGATTGAAGCTCAGCTTCCGTAGGAGACAACATAATCTCCAGCTTTGATGATAGACAAAGAATGGGCACATTTTTGGTTGTAATCATCTATCTGGTGACTCCATGAAGGATAGATTTAGTGGTGACTCCATTGCTCAGAAATTTGTTGGTGACTCCATTGGTACGAAATGAACAAGATCTTAGCAAAGAGGTATGCATTTTGTGATTTCTCAAATATTTCTGGTTACCCTAATCCAATGCCTAGTAGAGATGAATGGGAAAATAGTCTTCCTAGATTTTGAGGAGAAGAGTAGGAAGTGCCAGCGGCTTGCTGGATTTTTATGAATTTATTCATCGGTTGCAAGTTGTGCATGAGGATGTTCAAATCAAGCTCTTTTGGTATTCTTTAGAGGGGATTTCTCATGATTGGTATCGGTCCCTTCCTATTTCTAGTATCAGCTCTTTGGCAGATTTTCATGCTGCCTTTCATTTGTTTTGCAAAGGAATATTTTCAGCTGATATTTTATATTTTGAATGCTGTCATGAATTCAATTTATTGAATAAAGAACTAAACATTCATGAAGAGTATGCTGCAAGAGGGGAAACCTCTTATTGTGCCCAAGATATTAATGAACTTCAGGATGGTAACCATAGTACAGATGCTTTTGACATTGTATCAAATGCATCTACTAACTTAGGTTGTCTTGAAGATGAGATTGTCCCCTTTGGCAACCCCAAAGATAATGAACATATTTTTATATCAGCATGTGAAAGATTTGAATATGCAGTAGATAGTAAGGGCATCCCTTAGTTTTCTGATTTGCAAACAAAGAAATAGTGCAATGGATATGAGGAGGAAGATGATGATCTAAAAAGTCCATATCAGCAGTTCATCACGCATTCTTCTCAGTCAGAGGTTGAGCAATCTACATTTAACATGGAGATCACTGAAAGCATCCAACAACAACATTTCATTCAGTTGCAACAACAACATGGAGAGGTATTTCTTTGTGACATTTACGACCCTATTGCTGATTATTTGGAATCTATAAACAGCATAAATGTCAAAATATTTTTGTCAGATGATAGTTGGTTCTGTCACCCTTTCAAACTACATTGCTGCATGCTATGGCTTCATTTATTTTTGGGGTCAAGATCAAGGATAAGTTCAGCAGATCAGTTTCTGACATGGCTTCATTGGAAGCATGATGTCACTTGATAAAAGGCCTCTACTAATTAGAATTAGGAGTAGGAAAGAGAATAAGCTCTTTATATGAGCAAATAGACTTTTCTAGTTATTGGTTGTTAAATAAGCAGGACAGGATACAAGCATGCTACAGGTTTGCAGGGGATCAGTTATAAAGGTAGCTCTTGAAAGGTGTTCAAAAGAGGATTGTACTACTGACTCCATGCCCAATAGAACACTAGACTAGGTTCTATATTTTGTTGTCCAGGAAAGGCATCAGATTTGTGGTTCTTGGAACATCACAGGGAGGATTCCATCCCCGAGTAGGAGCCAGATGTTATCTCCCCAAATAAATTAGTCAATGTTGTTTATTTTAGGTGATAGGAAGTCATTTAAAAATATATTTATAAATTTTTTAAGGCTCATTTTTTAGAGCTTTAGGTATGTAATAAAGTTTGAAAAACATTTGATTTGGTTTTTCCTTCAAAAAATTCAAAACTCAGGTTTCGATGGCTTAGGTGGACATTTCAACTATTCATTAGCCAATGAAAGTAGAAGCAGCTAAATCGTGAGATTCAGGGCTATTTTAGCCACCGAAAGCACAAAAGCTTGGAAACTGTGAGCATGTTTTAGGAAAACTCAATTTTCTCAGCCGCGGAGAGGTCGTTTTACATGATAAAATGGTCAATTGACAACTAGAAGTCCTCAAATTTCCAATGGTACTTTCATATATTCATTTAGATCTTGTTAAGGTAGTCAAAATCCCCCCACAAGATGAGGCAGTGTTTTCAGGAATGTGGCATTTTTACTATGCTGAGTCATCATTTTCAAATGATGATCTTGGGCGACTGGATGATCATTTTGAGAAATGGTTGGATAATTTTGTGCCTGAAATTTCAAATAACAATAACCTCTCTCAGTTTTTATACAAGTGTCACGGAATGGGAGAATAAAATCCATCTCCGAGCCCTAATTTTGATCTCAGAATTTCCCTGTTTGACACATTTTTTGCAATATAACTGTTGGGAAAATGAAAATGAATATCAAAGAAATGAGAGAGTTTTTTTCTCATAATAAACCAAATAAAAATAACCTATCTCATTTTTCCTACAGGTGTCATATATTTGGAGAACCAAATCCATCTCTGAGCCCGATTTTAGACCAAAATTTTAGGGCACTCCAAGCCACTGAAATTGGCGTTTTTACTATGAAAAGTCATCATTTTCAAATGATGATTCTGAGAGACTGGAGAATAATTTTGAAAAATGGTCATACATTTTTGTGCCTAACACGTCAAAGAACAATAACCTCTCTCTGTTTTCCTACAGGTGTTTCATATTGGGAAAATCAAGTCCATCTCTGAGCCCTAATTTTCTGATCTCATAATTTCCTTGTTTGACACATGTTTTTGAAATACATATGTCAGGAAAATGAAAATGAATATCAATGAACTGACAAAAAAATTTCTCATAACAAACTAAAATAAAAAAACCTGTCTCATTTTTCCGAAATATGTTTTTATTTGAGAGATATAGGTCAATATCGGAGACACTGTATTTCCAGAAATTTCTGCATTTTCCAACCACCTCACAAATTCGGATTTGAGATAGGAAAAGAGGTGATCAGATCCATCTTTTGAGGATCTTGGAACTGATTTGTAAAGATTATTTAAGCTCATTGAAGAATGATTATAAAAGGTTCAAATTTCAAAGACTGTTAGATACTTATTGCATTTAAGCTTCTCATGTGCTTTGTCACCTAATACAAGCTCGTTTGTCATTACATGTTTAGCTTTCATCTTCTTTTTGTTCTTTTCATTCATGTTTATTCTATTTACGTAATGCAAGATATATTTCATCCTATATATGTGTGGGTTATTGGAATTACAAGTATCTTTTCCTTTTTATGATCAACCATTCATATGTGAGTGTCTTATGTGTGAATCTGCTAGCATAGTGAGTTCTTCATCTATTCACCTTTATTACAAACACTTTGAACATTGATAGGTAGAAGCATTGTCTATTTGATTGATTATTATGCATGTCTTGAGTGAGTGAGGTCTTATTGGTTATCCTACTTGATCCATTGAGTAAACCATTTTAAAATATTGAAGTTACCAGGCATCTTCGAATTACAACCCAGAAGAGTTTCCTGGAGAGATAACAAGACCGATTTTTCCTTTCTGCTACACCATTTTCCTGGGGTGTGTAGGGAATGAAGTGATGGATTTGGATCCCACTGTCATCACATATTTGAATCATTTTAGACTTGATATACTCTCCTCCATTATCAGATCTGAGATACTTTATCTTCCTCCCAAAGGCATTCTCAACCAATGCTTTAAACTCAATGAATCTTTCAAAAAAAATCAATTTTTTTCTTTAGGAAGAAAACCCAAGTGTATCTAGAAAATTCATTGATGAAGGTGAGTACATACCATGAACCACTCATGGGTGTTGGAGGCATGGGTCCATTGATATCAGAATTAATCAGCCCCAAAATATTTTTTTCACGGCTTGCCTTTCCCCGATCAAAGAAGGTGAGTACATACCGTGAATCACTCATGGATGTTGTAGGCATGGGTCCATTGATATTGGAATTAATTAGCCCCAAAATAATTTTTGCACGGCTTTCCTTTCCCCTATCAAACTTGTGCTCAGGGTGTTTTCCGATAATGCAACCTTTGCAAATTCCATTCGAAGTATTGATGGTTGGGAGGCCTTCGAACATGGAATGTTTCTGAAGTTACTGCAAGTATTTGAAGTTCAAATGATCAAATATCTCATGCCAAAGCCTACTATCCTCATTCCCATGACTCAGAAGAGAGGTGAGCATTGCATCTGCCACAAACTTGGAAAAATCATAGGCCTTAGCATGATGATTTGCTATGCCTATTGCAACACGTTTCTTGGATGAAATCTCTGTGATTTCAACATCATTTGCGCTGAAAGTGACTCTCTCCGGAACTCCGGTGTGTGTCATTTGATATACACTCAACATATTGGAGGCTAAGGATGGTACATACAGAACATCAAAAAATCTTCCATGTTCAAGTTTTACAGTACCTTTTCCTTTCGAAATGATCTGAGAATCATCTCCCATTTGGATGGGAATTCTTTTGTCATAGTCCAAGGATGAAAAGGATTCTTTGTTTTCCATCATATGGTTCAAAGCACTAGAGTCTATGAGGAGAGTTCTAGGCTTCGAAGTGCTTTCCATGAGGGCATGTCCTCTTTTTGGCTGGATGTCTCGATCATGATTATCTCTCTTTCGAACACTCTCCAAAAGATTGATATTGTTCCTCTCAAGGCAAAGAATCATTTCATCAATATTTTTCTTCATGTAGGAATGTTCAAGGTGAAATCCCTTCCCGCAATAGGAACACCCTTTTCTTTGCCTTGGTTTCCTTTTTTCTTGTGCTTCTTTGAGCTGGAAGGCTCTTCTTGCTGCTAGTTCTTCTCTTTTGGATTCAGAGTATCAAACTTAGTCTTTTGATTATCTTGATTTCCTTTACCGTTCATATATTTGGGCCCCGAAGCAAACAATGCTTGATATCTGTAGGATCTGATGGTCTCGGTCTACACAAGCTTATTATGCTCATTTGTGAGGGACTCAATGAAGGCATTGAGAGAAGCAATTTTCCAATTCGAGGTTTTCAGCTTCCTGGTATGGAATGTGGAAACAAATACTGAGTAATCCAATCCAATTTTGGAAAGAATTGATAGAATGAACTGATCATCCTCTTTCTCCACCTCACACTGCTTCAACTGGAGCACTAAGTGCTTGAATTTGGTGCAGAATTCATTGAGAGTTTCAACATTACTTGGGTGAAGAGATATCAGCTCATTCTCTAGCCGATAAATCCTCATGTTATCTTGCTTATCAAAGATATCAACAAGTTTATCCCAAATTTCCTTCGAATTCTTCAAACCAGTGACATGAAAATGATTATTTTCTGAAATTGATAGGCACAGAAACCCAAAAGCTTCATCCATCTTGTTCCAGTATCTTGCTTTGTCTACAACATGGTTTGTCCCTACCTTGGTATCCACTCTGACTCTATAGATTTCCTTAGCATGCAATTGAATCTCCATATCTCCCTTCCACTGATGGTAGTTGAAAGGAGTAAGAGGATCCACAGAAGAGGCCATTTTTTTCTATTGTAGTGAATGCAGTGAAAAACTTTCAAAAACTTGCAAAAAACACAAAAAAGGGCACCGTAAGTTCAAACAGCCTGCACTTTTCAGGTTTTCATCACACCCATCTTAGTTAATCAAGCAATCTTGATCAACAATTCCTTTGCTTAGGATTTATGTGTTAAGCCTTCAGCTTCTAGTGCAATGCTGGAATTTTTGAACTTTTTTTTCAAAATGCATGCTAGATCTGTCAAAAATATTGTTTTTGAGAAGAAGAGCTTTGTCCCGCCATGCATCTGATACCCTATGAAATTGAGTCACAACAATATTGAGACTAAATCATAATATTACAGAAGATTCAAGACAATTTACACATAAAATGACATAACAATGTTGCAATTAGAGGTTGCAAATGTATATTATCAATATCAATAATCAGAGATGATACAATGGCATACAACTTGCATGAATAGCAAGATAATTTGAATTCCTTGGAGGCCATTTGAATTGCATAGATGATATTAGCTTAACTTTCAATTAGCGACACTAAGCATGCCATTTAACCACTAATCAAGCCATGATTGACTCTAACTGAGTCCTAACTGAATCATAATGCAATAATGACTGAGCCTAACTAAATAGAACTCAACTCCATGTCAATCAGTAGGTGGGGGCACATATCTAGCTCAAGTCAGCTCCGATGAAGTGAACTGAACTGAAACTAGTCACCAGAAGTTGTTGGAGGCGCCTTAATTCACTCCAGTTAACCCAAATCAACCCAAAATAGACAAATGGATGAGGAAGGCGCTTTTCCAACTCAGGTTAACTGATTGTTAGGTGAAACAACATTTAGTTAGATAATCGGTGCACTTATGAAAAATAGATCACCCCAGATTTGCTCCTTGGTTGAAGGAGGAAACCTAGTTAGCCTCCCTGATTGAAGGAGAAGGCTTAGTTGGCCTCCCTGATTGAAGGAGTATGTTGGTGTTGATGTTGATGTCAGGAGTGTGCTGGTGTGTTGATGATGATGTCAGATATTCGAGTCAATTAACTTATGATAGTGGGTAATTAGGCCAAACTGACCAAATAAAGGTGTGTGGGTTTGATAATGACTCCAACATTTCCTGCTCTGGTGAGTGACATGTCTATAGTTTTGCATCCAGTGGACTAGGTAGGGTACTTGATTCTTTTTATATGTTATTGCAAATTATCTAAAGTGTTACTTTATTCATTTACACATTTCTATTGCATCTCTAATTGTTGATAGATTATCAAAAATAATCTTTTTTAATGCTGGTGTAGTTAGTTTTGACAAGAACAAAAGTGTTATAAATGGATAAATGGGTTTCCATGCCTAGGCTTATTTCTATATGGAATGCGTTTTTAGCATTATCAAATACATAAATTCATTTTTTTGAAAATCTTGTAGAATAGTTGAATTTGTTACTAATATGTTGTAGAATGTTATAGATTATGAAAGTTTTAAATACTATAAGGTCCAAGGTATTTTTTCATTGATTGTATCGTACAACAAGATACAAACCTTATGTCGGCTATGATATCTTGGTTGGGTTTGTGAAGGTATTGAAAGGTCTAAACCACATTGTTTTCTCATTTATCAATGCTAGTTTAAGTTGTTCATTAATTTATTACTGTTGTTGTTATTTTGTGTCCTTGGATGCTTCAACTTTAACACACAAACCTTTGGGAGTGTTAAGTTGAAAGAAATGAAAATGATTTTTTATATATGTTACCACATTTCTTTTATCCTTTACGTATGCTAGTTTAACCTGTTTGTTAATTTATTACTACTGTTGTTATTTATTGTCCTTGGATGCTTCAACATTAACACGAGGACCTTTGGGAGTGTTAAGTTGAAAGAAATGAAAATTATGTTATCTTTTTACCATGTTGTTTTCTCGTTTATGTATGCTAGTTTAACTTGTCCGTTAAATTAATTACTATTGTTTTTATTGATTGTCCTTGGATGCTTCAACCTTAACATAGGGACCTTTGCTAGCGTTACGTTGAAAGAAATGAAAATTATGTTATATATGTTACCACATTTTTTTATCCTTTGCGTATGCTAGTTTAACTTGTTCATTAATTTATTACTACTATTGTTATTGATTGTCCTTGCATGCTTCAACTTTAACACAGGGACCTTTGGGAGTGTTAAGTTGAAATAAATGAAAATTATGTTATATATATTGTATTGCGGTCACTTGAAGTGTTTCATAGTTTGGACATTCCTTATAGGATGATGATAAAACTTATAATTATTGTATAGAACACCTATGGACTATATACCTTGAGAGAGAAGATAAAAGTTTGACCCTTGGTCTTGTGGTGAAAGGATTTTTTCCCCACCTTGATTATACACCTCGGTCTTGTGGGTCTTGTCTTGTGAGTCTTGTGGGTGGGTCTTGTGGGTATTGTCTTCCAAATTTGTTATGACCACTCTTTTTGACCATCGATCTTTTGTTGAAAATTGTTGTTCTTTATGCTAGCGCCTCCCTCTCCTAGCGTGGTACCTTAACCCTTTTCACGATGAATTTCCATTCACATTTGTTAACTTGTTCCAAGATGGAATGGAATTACACTACCTTCACTTCAATGTTTTCCAAAAAAACTACCTACGTACCTTAAGAACTACACCTAGTCTCCCTATACCACTTATTTCATGAATTATTTCTAGGTTTTCAAAAAAACCTACCTACCTACCTACGCCTCATAATTATAACCAAGATTAACAGGAAAAAGCTAAAATTTCACATTAAACCATGAAACTTACCTATGAATTTCTAATGGAAGAAGGTCATCTTGACTCTAGAGCTGTAAAATTAGTGGCATTCCTCTTCAAGAGCCTCTAGGTTCTCTCCAGTTATCTTTTATCCATGGTAGCACTGCTAGTTAAATACCAAAATTCTAAACGCTCAACAATTATCAATATGCATCACAATTTCCTCAACGGGTATAAATTGTGTCCTAATAAATACACAAAAATTGCCTCCAGTCCCAATTCACAACTACTTTCCCCTCAGAACCCACCAAAACCTCCTCGCCACCAATCAACACAAACTATTTGGCGTCGACAATCTAATGGACCGGTTATTTACCGCCAACGGTCTTCTTGGACTAGTTATTTGGATCAACGGGCTATTTGAATAGTCATATATGGAATTGGAGGATGTAATAACCATGAGTTTAGGAAAAATGACCATGAATTCCATCAAATAGAGGTGGGTAGAGGGTTTCATTTTCATATAGATTTTTGTTTTAGTTATATTTTCATGTATGGTTTTTATTTTTATTATTATTATATTGTGTTGGATTTTGTTGGAATCCTACTAGGGCAGGCCATGTTCTTTACTGAGCCTATTATGTTGAACTATGACCACCTTTGACGTTGACAATATTGATCCATGATCTTGTGGGCTTCCTTGGACTGATTCGTAATCATGTGGTTTGCTGCTTTTCATCCTATTTGAGGCTGCTACTATGTATGGAAGTGTGTCGCAGTATGATGGATGTGCTTGAGTGTGGGTTAAGTCTGCCTCTGCGCAATTGAAATGAGCTTCTATTTGCTTGATGTTTGGATGTCCTTAAATACTATTATTTATTGCAGCAATGAGATTGAAATCTCATCCTCATTTCTAGATTTTTTTTATTAATACCTTGAGGTCTATATTTGTTTCAATCTTCCCTACAACTACCTATCTATCTATCTCTCAGGCATGTCCATTGTTTTGTTAGTGAATTGTCTCCTAAGAGACAAATTGTGATCGTAATATATATCTGATAATAGAAATTAAGGAAGGTCTAAACCACATTGTTTTGTTCTATTTGTCCATTTATAATTTTATTGCATGCGCTTGACTAATTATGTTGTACATATTTGGGACCTTGCATCCCATAGACATGTATTATTACTAATATTTCATCTAATTTCATTTCCATTTCATTTCATTTTAATGGAACTGGAGAGAAACATATCCTGGGTAACTGTAATTGACGGATGTACATAGCGTTGATATGTAGTAATCCTGGCTTGGTTTGGAAAAAAATGGGTCATAGCATCAACTGAATGGATATTTAGTTTTGACATTGAGGAATCATGCACATTTCCTAGCAATAATTGGTATTTAGGTGGCCCTTGCATGACACTAGACATTTCTGCAGAACGCAGTGACATCTGATAGGGACCATATGTGCAATATGAAGTAGTTGGAAGAATGTTGAAAGTAGTTCCCTGCAAAGTATTGACACTATGGTTATACCAGAACCATTATTATTAGAATAAGGATTATAAGGTAGTGACGATACAGGCCTATTTGGAGCACCCCATGATGGATGTGCATAATCACCAGAATGGATGGTTAATATTGGTGGTTTCTTATCAAAAGTGTAAATACCTTCTACAGGTCCCACCTAAGAACCAGAAGGAGGTTGTCCTACCACCCTTACAAGTAAATTTTTTCCTTCCAACCTGTAACCATTCATACGTGAAGTAGCTTGAACAACACAATATATGTCATCAAATTTTACAAAACCATAAACTTTGCTTGAACCATTCACATGGTCCTTGGTAACTTTGGATTCAAATATTCTACCAAAATAAGAGAACAAATTAATTAGTTCTTGTTCATCTATTGTGCACGTCACCTTCTTTATCTGTCAATTGGTTTAATGAAATTATTAAAAATGGTTTCACAAACATTGTTCGATGATCCCATATATTGTTCAACCATCTGTCCAAGAAGACACTCATCATTAACCTATTAATGTCAGAATGATATGATTCAAGTTGTTTCCATAGACTGTAGACATAATTTTTAAGGCCTGAGTATGTTTTTACAAAGAATACCAATCATTCCTTCATAGATTGCGGTTATTTCAGGAATTTTCCCATCTCCTTCAAACTCTTATCAACCTCCTCCGTGCATTTTTAGTTAGTGATGCGAGAATTACAAATTTATTAGTATGCTAGAAGATTTCTTCTTGTTTGTATGTAACTTGATAAAGCCTGCGGGCATAAAGAAATTATATTGGACACACCTAAAAAATAAATTATATTGATTTATTCTAATCTCCCAATTCCTTAAAGAGTTTTGGCTTCTCAACCACGACGTTTTTGGGAATTTCCAATTCCCAGTGAGAATGAACACCGACAAGCATCCCATTTAACCGTCGACGTCTATTTTGAGTGTTTCCTGCATTCTAATCTCATTCTCCAGACTCTGCAGTCTTAATTTGGATTGATATTATGCAGACATGCATCTCTTCTAACCAAGCAGGCATTTCTTTCATATATTTCTGGTAGCCTCACTATGCACGTGGGTACTCTTCTTCTTCCAAGTAGACAGTTAATCCTGCGGGCATAAATCCTTCTGCAATGTTTGAAAGAGATCATGCATCTATAGCTTCACAAGTTTGAACCTCGAATGAACCAACTCCAATGATATATCTGTAATTCCAAAGTGCATGCCTTTGACTACATCCACTTCCCAGGAGGGAATATTGTGTGCATGCTTCCTGCGGGCATCTTCTTTTAGCCTAGAGACAATTTTAATAGGTATGCAGGAATTCTTATGGACATTTCAACAATTTGTATGCAAGCATTTTCGAGTTCATGTTTAGTACTCATATTGATGGGAATTTTCAGATTATGTGTTCAGGTCATTCAACAGACAAAGGAAGGCATTACTAGAATGTCTGGAGGGCATATTTTTGTGAATATATTCTCTAGGTGTATACCTCTATCTTCATAAGTTGTGGGCATATTTTCATATTGTCTAACATCCTTTCCAATCATATCTAGAGATAATAGGTCATGGTTATATATGTTACCACATTATTTTCTCCTTTACGTATTTAACAGTCTCTGAAGAGGTATTATCATCTAAACCTCCAAAGAGATAGTCTAGTGGAGGAGGGTAGTCTTTCTTCTATAGAACTGATTAGCTGAGAGCACAAAACATCCACCTTCCATAACTATATGGAGCATTGATTCCTTCCATGACTCTCTTTGTGAATATTATGTGTGTAGGTCATTCAACAGACAAAGGAAGGAATTACTAGAATGTCAGGAGGGCATATTTTTGTGAATATTTTCTACAGGTGTATACCTCTATCTTCATAATTTGTGGGCATATTTTCATATTATCTAAAATCCTTTCCAATCATATCTAAAGATAATAGGTCATGGTTATATATGTTACCACATTATTTTCTCCTTTACGTATTTAACAGTCTCTAGAGAGGTATTATCATCTAAACCTCCAAAGAGATAGTCTGGTGGAGGAGGGTAGTCTTTCTTCTGTAGAACTGATTAGCTAAGAGCACAAAACATCCACCTCCCATAATTATATGGAGCATTGATTCCTTCCATGACTCTCTTCCATCAATAGTTGGTGAACATTAAAGTTCCACCCTTGTACAAACAATACAACATAACTTATAAGTGTGAATTAAGATGATTTTAGGAACTCTAAAGAGGTGCATTAAACAACAAATTACTAAAGACATAATACGTTAAAAAGCACCTTAAAAGGAATCCTTTTATGATTCCATACATTGCATTTTCAAAAATTTGTTGAAAGTCACATGGAAAAAATAGAAATATCTGGAGATATCATTCTTAACTGTTCCAATTAATTCAATGAGTTTTCAGTGATCATGATTTCAAATATTTGAAATTAAAAGATAAGTATACACACAAGTAAACTAATCCACAACACAGCTTGAAAACTTAAGATGCCAAAGAGCAGTTGTAAATGCATATTTGACCACTTGAACTTAATGTCTTAAAGAACTCCTAAAAAACTCATATAACCTGCAAGGTTTATTCTTGTCATTAAAAAATCCAACACTTTGCCAAATTTGCTGAAACATAACAGTTTATTGCAATGTTTACCAAAACTGAAATCAGCAAAAAATCGATGAGATAAAAGAGTGAAGAGTCTGAATTGGATTAGGAAAAAATCAGAAAATACACATATTTTGAATTAAACAAGCATTTTTCATTGGTATTAAATTGTTGTAAT
This sequence comes from Pseudotsuga menziesii, assembly GCA_001517045.1. Classification (NCBI taxonomy): domain Eukaryota; kingdom Viridiplantae; phylum Streptophyta; class Pinopsida; order Pinales; family Pinaceae; genus Pseudotsuga; species Pseudotsuga menziesii. The sequence goes on along the minus strand of LPNX010370135.1, from coordinate 266,133 downwards.
GTGTTAAATTTTCCCTTTACCTCGTTTTTGGAAAATGACTTGCTCATGTGGACTCTAAAACATCCACATTATTATGTTGTTTATAGATATTTTTTAGATAATCTGTCTTGTCCTATTAATTTTTTTTTAGTTATTGAATAAGATTCAATGTGAAGGCAGATCCATCTAAAAAATGCCAAAATATTTGTTAAGTTAAAAAAAACTATATATCATTAATACAGTTGTCAGTAGAAATAGGTTCATTTCCTACATTTACATTCTTTATTTTGCTCATGCCTCTCAACTAGGATTCCTCCTAATCTGAATTTGGAGATGTTTCATTCTTTTTCTACATCATCACATTTGCATGTTGTTGTAAGTTATGACATTTAAACCTAAATTGGTTTTTCTTTGAAATTAAATAAAACATTTTAGTTGATGAAAGAGAAATTAGCCATTCAATATGCTTCCATTCAACATGCATCTAGCATAATTACTAGAAGTTCCATACATGTAACATCATGTTTTAAACAATATCATTTCAGGTACTATTCCATGTATGGACATGTGGAGAAGCTTGCAGAGGAGATTAAAAAAGGTGC
>LPNX010370135.1:208025-265247 GCA_001517045.1 Pseudotsuga menziesii | reverse complement strand
AAACCCCCCCCCCAAAAAAAAATAAGGTCCTTCTGGAAAAAATAAATTTGCGGGGGGGCGGGGATGGGGGGGGGAGGGGGGGTGTTGTAAATAACCCCCCTTAAAGGTTATTTTTAGGCAGTTTTTAAACCCCCCCTTCCAAAGTAATGATAAATGAACTATTGGGGGTGGTTCTTTTAAATTCGCTCCCAAAATTTGTAATATCCTAGAGAAGCTACACAAATTGAGGGAGAAGATGTCATGTTTCATTAAGGACTTAAGCACGGTAAGATAGGTATATCACTATATTAACATGTTTCATCATAGGGAACATAAAACCACATGTTGTTACCACAAGCAATGATATATTATCACTAATATAAATAATGAAGAATATCTTTCTAACTAACTAATACTATTCATTGTTGTTAATGAGTGTAGGAATGACAACTAAATATTGACATGTTCATGTCCTCAAGGCCTAAACTAAATATGCATAGAATATACTAACAAGTGTTAAAATGACTTCTTGTACAACACTATCTTTGTGAAATTTTCAGGGCTATTGACATTGGGAAAATGAAATACAAAATGAATATGGGGGATTGCGCAAGTGCACCATCAAAAATAGAATCATATAAACCTGAGAGGGAATAAATAATCCACTCTAATATTTGATATACAATATTAAATCCTAAATTAGGTTTCAAAGCACATCAATGTATGCCCCATTAAACAATAAAGGGGTGTTGTTCTTCAAGTAATAGTTCCCATATTCTGTTGTAAAGACATACATCTTTCATTTCATTCTTCCTTGTTATCATCATTAAGCTTGGTTAATCTTTTCATAATTCCTATGACCAATCCTTTCAACTCTACAGAACTAGGTCTTTAACTATTAGAATTTGAGGAATTACCAAGGTGATTTGCAATGTGTGGAGGCAACTAGGATAGAGAGTTGCACTAGGATGTAGAGGTTCATCTTGGTTATATGCATAATGCAAGCATTAGAGAAACTAGTCCTTAACAAGTGTGATACAATAAAGAAACCAATGAACCACTTTACCACTGAGAACCATTTCTTTGGAGTCATCCATGCTATTGAATATTGAGGGAATTTATTTTTTCTCAAGCGATGGAACATGCATGGAAACTCTAACCCATAGCTATAATGTTTTGATGACACATGTTCTTTCACAAGTGGTGAACACTTTTTCAGCATGAAGGTGTTTTAGAAACCACAAGTTCATCCATAGTGTAAAACAAAACAAGGTGAAGATAAACCGGTTAAAAATATTTTATATGTGCATTATAACTTGCAATTGTTGTCCCATTATTGTGACAAATCAAATATATATAACTCATGCATGAATTGGTGCAACAATTGAGAGGAGGGAAATTTGGATATGGAGCATTGTTTTTGGAACAACTCATGAATGCTCCTTTTGATGATGATTATTCTGGTGTGATTCCACCCCGTCTATTTCCCCTGACCAACACTCCAAAATTAGGGGCTTCATGATCATTTACATCCACATAATCAACTCAAACTTCACATCCAGCTCTATTATCGCATGGAATTTTTATGGGGAAATCATTGTGGTGCAAAGAGGAAAGAAAAGTAGATAGAAATTAGAATAATTGTTTCATGTTTTTCCCTAATTTATATGTCATGGATTTTACCTCAATTTAGTGTTTTGGGCCTTTCTCTCTTCCTTATAAAATTATGATTTTAGATCTTATGCAATCTGCCTATTTTGCAAACATAAGTCTTGGTCATGTCAATAGTTGACAAATAACCTATTTCATTCAATAATTAAATGGTCTATTTCCTAAAAATAGTTTACAAAATTGTAGGTTGGTAATGGTGGAATTGGATATTTAAAGTTGGCTCGCAAATCCAACCAATAGTTCAATCAAAGATATTACTCTTATCATAGATTGGGGTATTTTGATTGCTAGAGACAATTCAATCTTTTAGGATAAACATACTTGCCCATAAGTGATCCCCCTGAATAACATTGAAACCATATCCTTATCTCTGCAAGTAAATGGGGCATCAAGTGCAAGCATTATCTAGGAGGAAACCATTAATAAGTAAATGTCATAGAAATTATCTAGGAGGAATCCATGGGATAAACCAAATTCAATCTTCCATCTATTTCCAACAAAGAGCACGTCTGACTTGCATACCGACACAAGACGAACCTTTTAAAGTTCTTGGCCACTTTCATAATCCATGGGATAAACCATTTTAATCTTGCACCCATTCCCAAAGTGGATATTGTTCAAAAAAAATAAAGACCATGTCTGACTTGCATATCGACATAACAGAAACCTTTTAAAAGTTCTTGGCCACTTTTTTAACAATGGAATGATGAATTTCAATCCTACACATTTTCATTAATTGGAACTAATATCTCCTATTCCTCTTGGATCCTTAAGCCATAACACCCAGCAACATTGTCATACTAAGTTGCACTAAAGGAGATACAAAAATGGATACGGATATGGGGGGGAAATAGATACAGAAAATTTTCAAAAATGTTAGATACAATACGTCGGGAACACAAAATGTGTGTGTGTGTGTGTGTGTGTGTGTGTGTGTGTGTGTGTGTGTGTGTGTGTGTGTGTGTGTGTGAAAATGTGAAAACCATGAGACATTAAAAAATTCAATTTTTATATTACCATTTATCATTGAAAAGAAAATACATTATTCAAGACACTTGCAAAAAGTAATCTTATTTAAATATCATTATTGTAAATAATATTATTTAGTAAATTGTATTTGAAAAATCCTAAAAAAAGGAGAAGTATATTAAATTTAGATCATTTTTGGAAAATATGAAAAAAGAGTGTGTGACACTAATTAGTGACTTGTAGTTTTGGTGTAGTGATCGACTTGCACATCCTTAGCATTCAATCCTAATCATTGTTAAATTCATGAAGTAAAATGTGATCCATATTGACATTTGCTAATATTTATTTGTTTCATTTGATCAATTTCTTTTTAAAATATATTTTCTTAGTTAAAAAACTAACTGGAAATTTCTTTTGAGGACGAGATTAGGTAAAAATTATCCTTTTTAAAACAAATCACTTATCCTATGTCACTTAATACCTACTTTTTTCCTCAATCAATATACCAATCTCATAGTAATAAGTACATAGCCTTACTAGCTCTATGCCAACATGTGTAACTAAACCTTAAGTATGAACACAGTTTGATTGCTTATGTTTCTCTAATAGTTTATCTTGTATGATTGGTTAAGCTTAAAATTTATTTGAGTGAACCATTACTATTCATATATAACATGTGCATCAATGTTATAGAACAGAGTATTTGAAACTAATACACATACTATGTGTATCGCTTTAGGCTATGAGTATTACTCTCCTTATTATGATCACTAAGCAGGTTATTATTATATTAGAAATAGAAACCCTTTTCTAACTACAACTAAGATTACTATAATATTTATACATATCCAAGTATTATCCATAATATAGATGGTATTAAATCTCTAAGCTTAAGCAATAGGTGAAATACAAGCAATAACATATGTAAGCTTTACGTATATCATGGGTATACTATGTTACTTGATCACTTGGAATCGCTCTAATGAATACATGGTTCTTACTCTATTTATATTGTATGTGCATGCATATTGTATCTCCCTAATGTTTGATATGATGAAGATGTGGTATTAGTTCATATCCAACATCTATCTAATATAACATGTTACATGTCATTGTTTGTAATCCTGAACAAAACGACAGATGACAAACCACAAATGACTTCCAAATTATGCATTTTCATACAATCACCAAAAATCAATTTAAAAAATATTTAAAAATATTTAAAATTGTATAACCTTGTCATATTGCTTTCCTAATATCATTACAATATATCATGCTATGTCTAACATAAAATTGCATGCATGACCTTAATACTCAAGTGAACCAACGATTTGCTCCACGTTCTCTAATTGAACCTTAATGTTCAAACTTTCCCACTTGTTGACAGGAAAATGTGACTTGCTCGCAATAGGGAGAGATAGCCCAGTCAGGGATCCTTAAACAGGCTCCAAGTTGTTTGGGATGGCTATCATCGATGGGTTTTATGGCTCCGTTAGACAATGAGTTGATCTAAATGAAATCTAAAAGATAAAATAAAATCTAAAAGATCAAACTAAATCAAATCTATAAGAAAACTAACAACTAATCTAAAATAAATGAAACTAATAAACTAACTAATACTAATATAAATCTGATTAATGAAATATAAAATCTAACTAAATAAAAGATCACAAAACATAAGATTATAGAATCAAATACTGTCTGGAAGTATGAGAGAACTTTTTATGACTTTTTTCTATTTTTTAAATAAAAGAAAAGATCAAAATCTAACTGTTAATCTGATTATTAGATACAAGTAGAATCATCTTCTTATATCCATATCAAAGCATAAAGATAATCTAAATTCTAACAAAATAAACGAAAGACAGAACTTGGCCAATATAATCTTCTTTTACTGGTTTCTTTACCTTAACAGATGCAAATAGAAATGATTATAAATCTGAAACGAGAAATCGTTCAATCTTCAGATATTAATAATATTTCTAGTTGAATAATAGCATTAAAGAACCAATACTTGACAGCAATATTTTAATATGTGAGTCAAATCTGAATAAAATGTATTTAAATGAAAAATCATTCTTTTAAACAATTTATTCAAATCTCAAAATCAGATACAAATAATTGCATGTGATAAAACTCAGTATAACAATTAACTGTCATCAAATTCAGGTAACCAGAGACAAGATGAATCTTTTCAGAATAAATGACAAAAGGGAAATCATTCACTTTGCATTAACTGAAAAGAAAACATTACAGTTTACCAACTGTTTGAAAGTCGAAAGATGAAAACAACCACAAAATCATTTGATAGCTGACTCATCTAAATGCACTTCCAATGTGACAAACTGTATCTTCAAAATGTGCTCCCGCTAACCCAAAATTCGACCCCTGGCTGACAAAAGAGAACTGCTCCAGCTTCTAAAACATAAACCCCAATTCCTAAAACTCATTTTCAGGAAAAAAAACAGAGTTACATATTCAATCAAAAACATTTGATCTTCAGAGACTAGACTTATGCGATCATGCATTCAAATTCCTCTTGAAGAAAAAATTATTTAATCTAACAGAGAAGCCTTGACCTCTCATCCATTTCTTTCCCCCGAGGTCCCCTCTTCACAAATGATCCTATGCCTCATTAAATATGAAACATAAATCAAAAGTACAAACATAAAACGTTTTGTTGGGTGCAGCTTGAAAAAACGTTTCCAAAGATCCATGAAAATGTCCCACAATCCCTCACTTTCTGAGTAAATCGCCATGGAGAAAGTTAAATAGGCCCGTTCTGAAAAAAACCCATGTGGTGGATTTTCAGTATCTATCTCCATTTGCTCACAATGTGTCCCGAAAAAACGTCTGTCTGTTGAACCACGCATTTTCTCTTGCCAGTTGGAAATGAAATTCGTGCCAAGTCTTTCTTCCTTTGACTTGGCATCCAATCTTTCCCGTGAGTTCCAAAAGATGACAATCCTAAATGTGCAACCCTCTTAAACAGTGACAGAAGGGTAAAGATAAGCTTTCTTTCAGTTAAATGTATTATTGACTATTCAAAGATAGCTGAAATTTTTAGATTCATTTATTTAATCTTGACAAAAACAAAAGCTTTCAGAAAAACAGTGAGTAATAATCCTATTATTTTTCCTGTTTTCATCAATTTTGTGAATAGCAGAATTCAGAACTGTTTTTTAAACTTGACTCTTCATTATTAATTTTTTTTCATCAATTCTGGAAGTAATACTCAGAAATGTTTTCTCGTCTTGACTCATCATATGACTGTTATGTTCATCAGATTAAGATCCCTATTTCTTAGAAGACTCAAAATAGACTGTTTATTAATCAGAGGTATATCATTGATAACAGTTTGATAATGAGACATGAATAGATCTTAGAAAAAGGGAACGTGAAGTCAAATAACAGAAAATGAAATTTAAATGTGACTGTCTTTTAATAATAATTTGAAAGATTTGAACTTCAATTTTCTAAACAATCACAGAGCTTTTCTCATAACATGAAACAGTAGGGAAAATCAATTCATTTGTTTCATTTGATATCAAATATTTCCTGTTTTGCATTATCATCATTCTCGGAATTGACTATTCATACCCATAATCACTTCACATGCATTTATGAAATTCATTTGAACTATGTCAATCGAGTTAACAGTTGAACATGAAACAGAAGATATAATAATCTCAACTTAGCCATTTGTTCACAAAGTAGGAACAATATGAAGATAATCATTTCAACTGTATATTACAGAACTTCAGAATTTTTCAAAACTTATCTCTAGGGGGTTCCCTTTCCTCTGCAGCTTGGAAAGAGATCTTGTTGGGAGGCCAACAAATGGCAACTCACGGGGTGAAGCAGTTATCTCTGTACAAACACACCATCTGATCAGATATCTTGAAGCACGAAGAAAAAAACTACCTTCAAATCAGATTGAAACTTTTTAATACAGAAATCAGAAAAATGTGCCTTTTTTGATAACACTAAATGTCAGACTATGCTTTGATTTCAAGTCTTTTATGATTATCCAAAGATTACTTTCAGGAATACCACGAATTTTAAAGTTTTTTCAGAAAATTCAAAACTTGGAAAGAAATTAGCTCTGGGAATTCAAAGAACTTCTGATAACTAACCAGTGTTTATAGATTTAGTCCCAATACTACAGTTCTATCCCTTCAGCCAGCAGGAATCCATAGCCTCGAAAGGGTTAACTTTTAACCGTCAATCCCAACATTATTGTCCCAAGATAAAATTTCAACATATGAGCATTTAGGACTTCTGAATTTATTAAGGGTAAGCAGCATTGGAAACTCTTTACGAGTATGGGATGACTTATGGATTCTTATAGTTTTGTACAAATGTAGTACTTATGATTTGGAATCCAAATTGGTCACAGACGGAGCCACTCCAGCCAGCAGGCGTCCATAGCCTCGAAAGGGACCATCCTTTAACCCTTTTTACCCAATGGCTTATCTCCCTGGACAAATAAATTAAAGAAGGTTTCATACCCAAAATCTTGAGTGATTATCTATTTAAAGATCTGCATCTTATAATGGGGGAATGTATCTCGAAACTCTTTACGAGTAGGACAGCGTAAAGGACCTAGAGATTGTTGGTTTCGTATCTGACTTTCAATTGTTTTCCCAAGGCTGATTTCTGATTGAGTAATGATATTCCTAGTAAGGATGAATTCATGATCTATCAATTTCAGCAAATCTGGGATAATAATAAAAGAAATAAAACACAATCTCAGTCTTTGCCTAGTGTTCTTCTTTTCTTTACAACAGTTTCAGTTTCTTGTGTAGATTTTTCAAATCTGAAATGAAGACATTTTTCTAACTGCTTGACTGTTTTCTGCAATCAAATTGTGAGCTTGTGACACAGCCAACTTCCCAAAATTTAAAGATTTTTCTGGTTCTGAAGAAATCAAAAGTAAAAATTCAGCAGAAAATAAAAGAAAAGAAAATCAATCAAAAATTTACAAAAATACAATATATACAGTATTTACAAAAATTTATTTTCAGCGGGTTACTGAAAGTAAATTTTCAGAATTTGATCATTCACTGAATAGGTTCAAAATCACCTCCCAGTGTCTGCAATTAACCAGGACCAAATGAAAATCAAAGTCTCTCAACTATACAAATAACTTAAAGAAAAGTTAGTGATGACAGTGCTTTTTTTTTTAAAATAAATCGTGAGAAATTTGATTTAATAAGGTCTTTATTTAAAAAGAAAGAAAGAAGACTTCTACAAGTTCAACTAAAGTTTTGAAGTTATGAGATCAAAAAGTTTTTTAATTTCATCCAAGACATTTCATGATAAAATTTTATAATTTTGAAATTAAGAATACGGCTGGGACATGAATGTTTTGAAAATTAAAGTAAAGAAAAACAAAAATGAGAGAGGGTAAGGAATACATCCCTGGATATGTTTGTGGCCGTCTCATTTTAAGCTTTGATAAATTTTTTATCTTCATACCTGCATTTATTGAAAAAAAACAAACATGAATTAATCTAAATCTAAAACTAGCTTAAACTAATTAAATATTTGCAAATTAAGTAAAAGTATATTTCCAATGAAGCCATCGTAATAACTCCAATCCTGCAAAATCAAACAAAATGAAAGTCAGCAATAAGAATTGAGGTATTTTGAAACCAAAAATAAACAAATCAGACTTACCCTTTTGACTTTCAAAAAACAAAGTAAATGCAACCTTACCATTCTCCAGAAACTTCGCAAGAAAAGATCTCTCGAGCCAATCTGCAATCCTATCATAATATGTGTGATTAATAAAATAGGATTGTTAGAAAGAATATGGTAATGAGAGAGATATATCATGACAGTCTTGTGCTAAAGTTTTGTGCACAGAATCATGTGAAAGAAACTCGAAGTTCAACAATCCTTCCTATAGAATTTTCTCTCCATGAATATCATCTTGTAAACAAACACATCGTTTAAAAAGATCATCAAATTCAGATTCAATTTTCTTAGATTCAAATTCGAGAGTGTTTTCTGCATTATGATTAATGTCCTGATCAACTTGATAGGGATTAAATTCCTCATAATCACTAACTTGAGATGAACTAAAGAAATCCAACAAGGTAGGTGGAAAATCATCATCAACTGTAAGATGTAAATTATTAATATGATGACGATAATCATTGAATTTACCTGTTTCATATTGATTTTCAAACTCAAGTGACTGATCATGATAAGATTGTTGATCTAAGAATTTTGATGAATCATAAGAGACTTCTTCAAATCTGCTTGTTTGAATATTTCCTAATTCCCATGTAGATAATTAGAAAATGTTTCATGGGAAGAAAGATTAATTTCTTCATTTTCTAAATGCAAATCATGATTGTATTGTACCGCATAATATTGTAATAATGTGAAATCAAAGTCATAAGAATATGAACTATGAATTGCCTCTTGATTCAAAATATCAGGGTACAAAGAAAAATATGTTGAAGCATTAAGAGAATGAAATTCTTTTCATGGACAAGAAAGATTATCACAAGAAGACTCTTCATTGAATAGTTCCTCTTCAAAACATGAGTCTATGGGTGGTTTGGTTTCTTCTTCTAGGATAGACTGATTAATATCCATGACACGATCTATGGAAAAATCTGAACATAACAAGTTATCTGAGACCTTACTATGTTCATCATAAGAATATAAATGTGATAGAAAGTCATTGGATTCTTTAGAATAAGAAGAATCAGGAACTAATGGAGATGTGATAAAATGATCAATGATAAGATCTCCACAAGATGAATCTCGAATCTCTTTAGCCAAACTAGAAGTTTTAGATTCAATTCCTTTCGTTTCTGAAATAGAAGTAGTATATTTTAAAACATGACAATTTTCTTCATAAACTTCATTCTGATTCAATGAAGATATGGACATATCATAATTTGAAATGTCATGTTCTTTAAAATCCACATCCGTCAAAGTGAAAAACGTTGTCATACAAGGTTGGTTTTCTTCCACTTCTAGATTTTCAGAATTTTCATGAAAAGCAAAATCAACCTGTGAATAATCATTTGATAAAAATTCAGATTGATTAGCTTTTAAATCTTGTTCATTTGAAAGAAACAAATGATGAAACCATTCACATAAACGAGGAATATATTTCAAAGGAAACATATAACAAAGATGAAGAAATCTGTTAATGAAGTCTTCCACTGATTCATCTTTGTCTTTCCTTAAATTTTTTAATTCAGTGGTCAAACTAATGAAATCATAATCCCCAAAAGAAACTAATAATTCACTAATTAAATGTTCAAAAGAATGGATAGAAGCTACCGGCAAGGTTTCACACCATTTCTTGATTTGTCCTTCAAAAGTAAGAGTCAAACATATGCACAGGACATCTTTATTAGTAATCTTGTGAAAGATACATTGATCAATAAATTGTAAAACATGTTCATATGCAGATGTTACTTCCTCACCATTAAACTTGTTTTCTGTTAAAAGATCAACTATCCTTGCTGGAGCATCAAAAATGATTTTTCGAGAAAAACATGTCCAAATCGGAACAGAAGCCATTAATCAATGATATAGCTCCAGTAGATTAACTTGTCATCTACTCGGCCCTCCTTCTAGCACCAATTTGTTGACAGGCAAATGTGACTTGCTCACAACAGGGAGAGATAGCTCAGTCTGGGATCCTTAAACAGGCTCCAATATATTTGGGATGGCTATCCTCGACGGGTTTTATGGCTCCGTTAGCCAATGAGTTGATCTAAATGAAATCTAAAAGATAAAATAAAATATAAAAGATCAAACTAAATCAAATCTATAAGAAAACTAAAAACTAATCTAAAATAAATGAAACCAATAAACTAACTAATACTAATATAAATCTGATTAATGAAATATAAAATCTAACTAAATAAAAGATCACAAAACATAAGATTATAGAATCAAATACTGTCTGGAAGTATGAGAGAACTTTTTATGACTTTTTTTCTATTTTTTAAATAAAAGAAAAGATCAAAATCTAACTTTTAATCTGATTATTAGATACAAGTAGACTCATCTTCTTATATCCATATCAGAGCATAAAGATAATCTAAATTCTAACAAAATAAACAAAAGACAGAACTTGGCCAATATAATCTTCTTTTACTGGTTTCTTTACCTTAACAGATGCAAATAGAAATGATTATAAATCTGAAACGAGAAATCGTTCAATCTTCAGATATTAATAATATTTCTAGTTGAATAATAGCATTAAAGAACCAATACTTGACAGCAATATTTTAATATGTGAGTCAAATCTGAATAAAATGTATTTAAATGAGAAATCATTCTTTTAAACAATTTATTCAAATCTCAAAATCAGATACAAATAATTGCATGTGATAAAACTCAGTATAACAATTAACTGTCATCAAATTCAGGTAACCAGAGACAAGATGAATCTTTTCAGAATAAATGACAAAAGGGAAATCATTCACTTTGCATTAACTGAAAAGAAAACATTACAGTTTACCAACTATTTGAAAGTCGAAAGATGAAAACAACCACAACATCATTTGATCGCTGACTCGTCTAAATGCACTTCCAATGTGACAAACTGTATCTTCAAAATGTGCTCCCGCTAACCCAAAAGTTGACCCCTGGCTGACAAAAGAGAACAGCTCCAGCTTCTAAAACATAAACCCCAATTCCTAAAAACTAATTTTCAGGAAAAAAAACAGAGTTACATATTCAATCAAAAACATTTGATCTTCAAAGACTGAACTTATGCGATCATGCATCAAATTCCTCTTGAAGAAAAAATTCTTCAATCTAACAGAGAAGCCTTGACCTCTCAGCCCTTTCTTGCCCCCCAGGTCCCCTCTTCACAAATGATCCTTTGCCTCCTTAAATAGAAAACATAAATCAAAAGTACAAACAGCAAACGTTTTGTTGGGCGCATCTTGAAAAAAAAAATTCAAAGATCCATGAAAATGTCCCACAATCCCTCACTTTCTGAGGAAATCACCGTGAATAAAGTTAAATAGGCCCGTTCTGAAGAAAACCCATGTGGCAGATTTTCAGTATCTATCTCCATTTGCTCACAATGTGTCCCGAAACAACGTCTGTCTGTTGAAGCACACGTTTTCTATTGCCAGCTGGAAACAAAATTCGTGGCAAGACTTTCTTCCTTTGACTTGGCATCCAATCTTTCCCGTGAGTTCCAAAAGATGACAATCCTGAATGTGCAACTCTCTTAAACAGTGACAGAAGGGTAAAGATAAGCTTTCTTTCAGTTAAAAGTATTATTAACTGTTCAAAGATAGCTGAAATTTTCAGATTCATTTATTTAATCTTGACAAAAACAAAAGCTTTCAGAAAAACAGTGAGTAATAATCCTATTGTTTTTCCTGTTTTCATCAATTTTGTGAATAGCAGAATTTAGAACTGTTTTTTAAACTTGACTCTTCATTATTAATTGTTTTTCATCAATTCTAGAAAGTAATACTCAGAAATGTTTTCTCGTCTTGACTCATCATATGACTGTTATGTTCATCAGATTAAGATCCCTATTTCTTAGAAGACTCAAAACAGACTGTTTATTAATCAGAGGTATATCATTGATAACATTTTGATAATGAGACATGAATAGATCTTAGAAAAAGGGAACGTGAAGTCAAATAACAGAAAATGAAATTTAAATGTGACTGTCTTTTAATAATAATTTGAAAGATTTGAACTTCAATTTTCTAAACAATCATAGAGCTTTTCTCATAACATGAAACAGTAGGGAAAATAAATTCATTTGTTTCATTCGATATCAGATATTTCCTGTTTTGTATTATCATCATTCTCAGAATTCACTATTCATACCCATAATCACTTCACATGCATTTATGAAATTCATTTGAACTATGTCAATCAAGTTAACAGTTGAACATGAAACAGAAGATATAATAATCTCAACTTAGCCATTTGTTCACAAAGTAGGAACAATATGAAGATAATCATTTCAACTGTATATTACAGAACTTCAGAATTTTTCAAAACTTATCTCTGGGGGGTTCCCTTTCCTCTGCAGCTTGGAAAGGGATCTTGTTGGGAGGCCAACACCGCTGCAGATTGCAAACATGGTCGCAACAGATTGCAAACATGGTTGCCGCAGACTGAAAACATGAAATTGTAGCTGATAAATTCGTTTCAGTGATTTATTGTATCCTTTTGATATGAAATGTGGCAGATTTAGCAAGAAGGAGGGTTCAAATTAGACATTTAAAACAATTACTAATCCATTTTAAGAATTGAAATTCGCCTGAAACGTGCCCCCCTCCTTGAGATATGTATCACTAGTTACCGAAACTTATCAAAATTAAGCTAAAACACATTACTCTAGCACTAAAATGTATCCCGCTGAAAAATATACTAGTGGGAACAAAGGACCTCAATATACATTGTAGAAAATTTAAAATGGTATCAACACAAGTAGATAGACGTTTGTAAGGAAAGCTTTGATCTCTAGATGTAAATTTAAAAAATTGTATCTAAACTAGACCAATATACATCCGTGTTGTGATGGGAAAAGAATGGACTAAAATAATTTAACCAATCTAACACATTCAGTGAACTGATGATCCACTGTCCTTGGGCCACTTTGATTTTAAGAAATCAGATATACTTCAGTATCATCACCATGAAACAGGGAAATAACATATGTCAATTGCAAAGAAATTTTGTAACCTTTGTTACATACAAGATATGAAAATGATTTCCAATTGGATTTAAATGCAAATGTTGTAATTCCATGGACCCAAAAAATGTTAAGTCACACAATTATATATCCCTTTGAAACAAAAAATAAAACCCTAAAGTAAATCGTGAAACAAATACAACTCCCACATTCTTTAAGGTATTTACATAGCTACAGAGATGTCTTTTTCCAAGGGAAAAAAAGACAAATGTAGGGGTTAACCATTTCAGGAAACATTGTCATCTTTAGAAAATTTACAAATCACTAGTTTGGTCCATGATATAGGCCACTTCTTTCACAAGCAAATTCGTATAGGCCATGATAACAAGGTTAAATGGAAGGAAATGGCTTACCCCGGATAACCCATACAAAAACCGAATTCACCACATATCGGATGAGGACCCAAGCTCCAAATTATAAAATGATTGTATTGTATCACAACTCCTAATAAATATATGAATATAACTCCAAGGAACTACATAAATAAACAACATCAAGTACTCACTCTATCTTTGCCATGTGCATGTGTTTCCTAAATAAGTATATACATATGTATGCAAAATGAGTTATACAGTAATTCTTAGTCATTATCCATGTCTATGTGTAGTACCATTGATATATTAGATTAGGCATTTGAGATATAATTTCGATTTCCCAAAACACCAATCTAATTTTAATGCTAAGTAGACGCCAAAGGCACAAAATAAAAAATACCCTACATTCCCAAAATCTTTAGACCTCTAAGCTCAGCCAAGGTTTTGAACTTAATGAAAATATGATAGACAGACTGCTCATTCCACATAATCACAACCCAACATCGCATTTCACATGCAATGAAGATTATATAATATTGATGTGTTACAAAATCACAAATTGTGCCCATGGCATATAATGGAAACTTGTGCCCAAAATTTTAAGTAATTGTAAACATTAATCCTGAACTACAAAAAAAGTATAAACTATGTCCTGATCTAAGTATAAATATTCAATAAATCAACTATTCTTAGTTGATACAACATCACTGAAATCACTAGCCACATAGTATAACCACTAGTTACATAGTTCAATGTCATCCTTATGCCAAGGAATGAAGCTCCACAAAGTGTCTTCTATATTACATAATGCACTACTAGGACATGGTAGAGCTATATTTCCAAATAGAGGATCTAAAATTTCTGTCGGATTCACAATATAATAGCCTTTTCCAACAGGGACACAGTGTACCATTACATTTGGGTTTGTCATATGTATTGTCTCCCTTGCAAATTTAACCCTCAAGATTAATGCAATGAGAAAGAATTTCTTTCCTTCCAGCCCCAATTGGGAAGTTGGTGTCAACTCATTAGTATTATCTTGACCCTGCAAATAAATGAGACAAATAACTTAAGATGCATGGAAATAAGAAGTTAAACATTAGTGATCCTGGATTAAATAATCACAATCTTACTTGAATTGGTGTTTTCATTTTGTCGATTTGCACTTTCGATGGAATCATTGGTGTTTTCTGTACCAAATATTAATCATATTTTGATGCATGAATATGCACCCAATAGATAATGATTTCTAATATATTGATAAAATAAAATAAATTGAACCAAATTACGAAATGTTTCAATACTTACTAGGAATGATGGAGTCTGCATTGAAGTTAATTTCTTTCATATTAGTCCATTCATAGGGGTTGTTCTATCCCCTGTATTACTCTGCCAAGGAAACAAAATGTAACACACACACACACATATAATCAAAATATGAAAATAAAATTTTATTTAAAATAATAATTAAACAACTAACCTCCAGCACGGGCGTGATTTTATTATGAGCATTTTGTACAGTAGGACAATATTCATATGAGCAATCAGATATTAGAATTCATATCATTAGTGTAAAAATATGTATATTGAGACAAGAGTAAATAATTGGACACTAACACTTTCATTGTTGACCACATGTTCTCTCTCCATATATTCTACTCTTTCGAGTAGTTCAGTTATTGTTGTTTTCAGAGATGTGATTTCTTTTGTTTTTTCTTTCATTCTAGCTTGGATTACAGCTAGCATCTCCTTGTATGGATTTTGTCCAAACAATTTAGTTGGAATAACTCCTAATCCAATGCCATGACATCATCCTCTTGCATCAACCCCTAGTACCTTAGCAAGGGTATCATCCCTAGCTGCAAAGTCTTGAGATGAAATTTCTACTTGTGCTTGTTCAATTTTTTGCTAACATCGACATACAATTAAATCAGATCATAGAAGAAAACCTTTCCAACATGTAAAATGAAATTTTAATCAATATCTAAATTAAAAGGTTCATAACATATTATTTTGTATAGTACATATGGTGTGATTTGAGTTCCTTCCTTCTTTTGATGGCACTTCTTCCATGAGTTTTCCCTATTACAATTGCTAGTTTCAATCCCAGTTTAAGGAGTTCACGATTGTAAGGTCGAACTACGATAAGCCAATCATAGTATGAGAGGACTGGGTTTTTTAACCTTTTCTATTTATATATACCATAACGTAAGAAAGAGATTTCTTGTTTACCAAGGTCTACTCCACAGCAAGATCTATCCTAAGGTGGAAAGCAATACAGTGAGGTTATAATTATTTTTTCTAGTATTCGTTTAGTACCTCAATGTCGACTCATCCTTGGCCTAATAAGCCTAATAAGAAAATGTATATGTTGCTCTGGTCCCCACCCTCTATATAACTCAGCTTTTTGCGAGGCAATCTTAGGGGGGCACTATAAAAAAGATACTCACTTGAAAGGATGGAGCATTTTCACTTGAAGGAGGATTACGTATACATGCTTAACACTCACTTGATGACCCAGCTTTTCACAAAGCATTCTAAAGCCAGCTGCTGAGGAGGCGCTAATGCTTGTAGTTGTATCATCAAAGGCTATATATTTTTTCTAGTTGCACAAGTAAAATAGTATGGTTAAGTTGTGACATCACAATGAAAATTATATATGCTAATATTTCTCATATCAGATAAAATATCATCACAATTATTTACCACATCATCTTCGACCCATTGATAACCTCGACGTCTAGAGGTATGCAAGTCCCTCTCCATTTATCTATTTTCCTTTTTTTCCCTTATATCCTAGAAATCAATTGAAAATAACATATATAAGTCAACATTACAAGCCAATAGGAATTCTAAAAACCTTGATTATATAACATATGTGAACTTTTTCCTTACCTGGAATTCAGTGGTGGTTCGTGATAGGATGAATTATCTCCACATTGTCTCACTTATCCTAATTGGAGGAACCATTTTTAATATTTCCTCTATTGACTCATAAGGGTCAAAATATTTTTTGGTCAACCAATATCTATGACTGTTTTCCTTATGGCCAATGGATTGCATACAATATTCTTCAAGTACCGGATGGATTATGAATTTTTCTTGCAAAATACTAGAATTGCATTTTTAGATGGCATACATGGTTTGAAAATAAACTTCAAAATCATCCAAAAATAGAAATTTTAAAACAAATGCACGTAATGTCTAATACTCACATTAATAATGTTCCGCAAGTCCTCCTTTAATTGATATGAAGCCTTCCTCCAATCAGAATAATTTATTGGAACCATTTCCCTTGCGAGCAGACCTAGTAATAAAGATAGCTTCATGGAGTTTGGAACAATTGGTTGGTTCCTTTCATTGATATGAATTTTGATTTTTTCCTCCAAGTTATTGATATCTATACATTTAGTTGCTCCTCTACCTTTCTTCTTGACTTTCTTTATCGATGCTTGTGTAGAGGGATCTTCACCTTGTATACTAATATCTTGTTGGCATTGTTGTTTGTGAACATTTTCTATAAAAGAAGGGCACGTGAATGTGTTATGGATTTCTAAGTCATAAAATTTTATTTATGAAGAACTACAAAATTATACATTAATGGGATTATCTTGTTCATGTTGCTCCTACTCATGAAAAGAGGAAAATGTATCTTTGTCATTTCCTTCTTTGTTAGTACTAGTAGAGTCATTCAAAGGCATAGAAGGTGTAATGTTCTTTGTTATTGTTTGTATTTTCCTCTTCTTTGTAACTATATCCAAGAATGTTAAAAATATGCCTAATATCATCATAAAATAAAAATAAGCATTATATTGCATAAGGAAATACATTGTTCTATTTCTATATATTTACCTTCTGAGATGCATGTCCCTTTCTTTCCCATTTTATCATTTTGATGCATTAGACATAGCCTATTAGATTGTTATTAAAGTACAAAGTAATGTGTTCCTACAATTTAAATATCCATAAAAATAATGATATACTTTAATCACAAACAATCACTTACCTCCATGTCTCCACTTCTACAAAGCCTGCATAACCAAAAAAATAAAGTCTATCATCACTCAATTGCTAACTAAAGGTACATAACTATAGAAAGATGTTTAAATGATTAATATATCTAACAAGTTTCAAAAGTAAAATGGAAATGCACCATACATAGGGTAGAACATCAATGCTGAAATAATAACTCTGCTATATATCATGAACAACAGCTATCATCATCAAAATTAATTCTGAGAAAACTTATGATCATGTGGAATGAAATTTTACTTTAGCAATGCTAAAGGGATTAAGATTTGGTTCCATCTTGATGGGAGTGTTCTATCACTATGGATAATTATGTGATTTTTCTGAAGAGTGCGGTCAACCTCAATTGCAAATTATTCTAATCCAACAAACAACATTTTCTCACTTCTTGGGAAGTTCGGGGCACTTTAAAAACTTCAGGAAAATCAATCATCAAACTCGGTCATATTTAGGCTCTTAAGAGAAAAAAATCTCAGATACGAGCTATTTTTTGCGTCTTTCTAGTAATAATTGTGCAATAAAACAAGATATCTCAATCACTAAGAGTGAATACCCCTCATCCATAGAGGCTACAAGTAGGACAAGGTTTACATAGGCAGCCCCAAAGGTAAACACGGTAACGGTATTGCAGTAGTGGGAAAGTGCAGTCCAACTCTAGTAGTCGTAGAACAATCACAACCCAGCAAAATTATGGTCAAACAATCCACGACTCAGCTAGGAATAGCCACCACAATCCAAGGTCAACCCTAGAGGGCTTATACAGTCCATATCCCATCCTAGAGGGATTATACATCCCACGACCCATCCCTAGAATGCTTAAACATAGTCACATCCTACTAGGAGGAGTCCAATACAATCACGCCCAACCCAAAATGACTCCCTAATGTAACACCCTAGTTTTGACCCCAAGTGGGAGGGGAATGTAATGCACCAGTTTTGACCCCATGGTATTGAAACTATGACATGATGTATATATTGATGAAAATCATGGAAAGGATCTCAAGGACAAGGCCCTGCAATTGACTTGGAATTTTTTGTATAGGTGATCAAGGTTGATGGATATGGTTCATTGTGTTGGTCAAGCACAACATGTTTTGGAATATCATGTAAATACACCATTTAATAAAAATACCACAACTAGCTATGCACTGCAACATGAAAGAGATGGGCACATGATTTCACAAAGGAACAAAGAGGGACTTAACCAGTAGATGCCAGGTAAGAGATTTCCAGTCCAATCCTCAAAAAACCCAGTCTAATAAGCAAAGTAAACCTTCACTAATTTTTCGTCCTAGTCACCAAGGAAAACGCACGACAGAATAAAATCCTTTTGGATAGAAATTTCGCATCGGCTAGCTGATGTTAAACAACTTGATAATTCAATAAGAAGAATTTTTGTGGGTTGTTGGATCTGTGTCCCCACTAAATGAACAATGCAATCCAAACTTGATGAAGTGGATTTCATTATAATTTTGTGCACATTAAAATTTTGTTAAGTCGCACTAGTTGGATCAGTGAAATCGTTTTGCATCGTTGAACTGCTTGATCGTCGATCCTAGCCATAGATATGCTCAAAAGTTACATGTTCATTAACCCATCTACCATGGTTCGTCCCTGTGATCGCTTTAATCAATTCTCTTGAATTAAATTGGTTGAGGCGGTTAATTCCTTGGGTAAGACATGGAAGTCAATTTCGTAACTAAACAAGCCTACTGCCTGCAGAGGCCATATTCTTGCTTCTGAAGCAAAAAAAGAATAATTGGGTGACTAGTCTGTCAACCCCAGTCTTCATCTGAACATTGAGGTAATTCGATTCATTCGACCATTGGATCCGATTTATTATGGATTAATCACTCTCTTGAGTCACAAAGAAGGTCTTTGTTCATGGTTGTGCAGTGTGGTTCATTGTTCATTCCATCTACATTGTGGGTTGTTCAGTGTTATTCATTGGGGATCCTACCTTGTGGTTGTTAATTTTCACTCATGGTGGTGTTACAGAGTTTCTCTTGTGTTAAAGAGTGTATGAAACCCTGGTTGTGTGTTACACGGTTATCCTGAACATTGTGTTACAAAGTGGTCTTCAAACATGTTTCTCCGTGTTACAGAGTGGACCCTGTGTTGTTGTGTTTTCCCTATGGTTTGATGCGTTTTGCACCTTGGTTGGATCTGAATTATATGCAATACTTAAAAGTGGAGGAGACGTAGAATGTGCTTGATAAACCTAGTGTGGAACCTCACAATAAGATAAGAGTGGCTGATTAATATTCTATGCACATCCTAAAGAGCATTGGAAAGGAAGGTGTAGCCCAAGGGAATGTGAAGCAGAGAAGGGGACACTTCCTTGTGTTGGGTGTGTAGTTATTTTGGATGTCAGGCCATATAGATCTTGTGAAGGTGTCCCTAGCTATGTGGATGAGATCACTATCTTATCAATTCTTCTTGTCCACTTCCTTAGCAGCCTGATAAACGCAACTGGTAGTTGGCTTAGCTGTTTCTTGTTGTGCATTTTCACCTTGGTGTAATCCTTGGTTGGATAGCCTGATAAACCCAACTGCATGTTGGCTTGGCTGAGTGAGACTGATAAACCTAGAAGTGTGATGGCGTGACTCTGGATAGTCTAATAAACCCATCAAAGAGTGGGCTTGGTTGGTCCTTATTATGAAATTTGGCTTAACTGTGAACAGTCTAATAAACCAACTGTTTGTTGGCTTGTATGTGTTCAGTCTGATAATACCTAGCAATGTTTGGCTTAATTTCCTGCAGCCTGATAAACTCAACTTGGTGTTGGATTGGTTGGACAGTCTGATAAACCCAACTAAAGGTTGTCTTGACTATGTGTTATTATCTGGCTATGTGTGCATTTGTTGTTCCCTAGTTCCTTGTGGAAATCATGCCCAGCTCGGGAGTGCCAGTTGTGTTGACAGATTAATGAACACAACTAGCCTATGGTTGGGTGGAACATTGCAGTGACATAGCTAGTTGTGGGAAAACTTCATCATCAATGTAAGTATCTCTCTTATTCTTAATTATGCAATGTGTTTTCTTATGAATGAATTGAATATGATGAATTCTTGTTAATGCTTTAGTAGAGTTTATTGTTCGTTAAATGTTCCTGCATTTGCATCTATATTTTCCTTGTATGTTTCAATGCATTTTTATTATGATCATGGAGGCCAATAGCATGGTTAACAGAGTCAAAAGGCATCTAACTAAGTGTTTCTGCACCCTAGAATCCGCCTGCGAAAGGCAGAAGTAGGGAGGTGGAAGAGAGAAAATGAAACAAAGAATAATGTTGGTTTTTCCGCACCCCAAGATCCGCTTGTGGATTGGCAGCAGGAGGATAGCATAAAAATGGCTGAAAGTTCCAAGGAAGAGTTGGACTTCCGATTTCTGAGGTTGAAAATTCAGAAGTCGGGAATCGGCAAAGAAAAAAAATCCAAAGTAAAAAGTTGATTTTGCGATTTCCAAAGTCTGAGGTCGGAAGGCGAAAATCGGAAGTACAAAGAAAGGTTAAAGTCGAAAGTTGAGTTTTCAATTTTTGAGGTCTAGGTGGAAGGCAGAAAGGTGGAAGGTGGAAAGGTGGTCAAAGGATTTCGTTGAACCTTGGTTCTCTGATTTCTGAGTTTTGGGCGAAAGGAGGAAAGATGAAATGTAGAAAGGTGGTCATAGGATTCCATCAAACATTAGTTCTCTGATTTCTGAGTTCCAGGAGGAAGGCAGAAATTTGGTTGAAGGATTCTGTTGTGTTTGTGTGTTTCCGACTTTTGAGTTTCCGAGTGGAAGGTGGAATGGAATATAAGAGAAAGGTTAATGTTTTCGTCATGTTTTGTGTTTTGATTTCCGAGTTCCACAGAGCAGAAGGAGGAAATGACAAGTTCAGTGCGGAAGAGGTTTTCTAGTCGCATAATGGATATGTCAAGGGAAAACGACTATTACAGTAGTTTTTAAGCCAGGTATTGAATGTTGAAGAGTGTCTTATCATCCATGCCCTTTATTTCGGAAGAAGAAAAAAGGTTCTTGAAGAAAACATTTAAATTATCCGCATTATGGGGACGTAACAGATTGGTATCAAAGCTACAGTTGCAGCACTGGGCCTAAATGGGCCAGCAAGAAAGATGATAATACCCTCTAATACCAACATTGTAGTACACTACATATTAGTATCAAAGCTGTTGTTGCAGCACTAGAGCCTAAATGGGCCAAGTTGAATAGTTAACAGAGGATGTTGGTTACAGCATTGGGCCTAGATGGGCCAAGTGAACAACAAGTAAGTGGTTTTTGAATTCTTAAATTGTCATGCATATAACAATGGTGCTTATTAACACATTTTTCATAGTCAAAGTGCAGTTGAAAAGTGGGTTTTGGCTCCATGAGAACCTATAGCATGAATGATGCATAGGATTGCTATGAACCCAAGGAAGATGCTATGGGGTAAAACGTTCAAGTTGGAAATGCTGAGATAGAATCTAATGTCAGGAGATATCAAGACACTCCCCCAAATATTGAAGCCGTCATGAGAAGCTTGAGGGTGGAGATTCAAATTTAAAGGGAAGATAATGAAAGATTTGTTAAGGCTTAGGAGGAGTAGAATCATATTAATGCATCCATGCTATGGATTTTGACAGATATCCAGAGGAAGATGAACTCTGGACATTAGATAGTGAACCCAGAAGTGAGTAAAAGCAACACTTGAAGAAGAAAGAGGTATTCCACCTGGTCATATGACTCTGAAGGATCCACTAGGGGCTTGAGTTCCTCATCTCCCAGACCTAAGAGAAAGAGGCGCTACAGAAACAAATCGTGTGATCAGTTCAAAAAGTAAATGCCTCCTACCTTCAACGGTGAGGTAAATACGGGACAAGAAGCTGAATCTTGGCTTCTTGGGATGAAGAAATATTTCCAAGTCAAAGACTACTCAGAAAATATGAAGGCTATGGTAGCCATCTTCAATATGAATGGAAGAGAATCCATATGGTGGGTGAACCTCAGGTAGTTAATGAAATATCAATGATAGAAAAATTGTGTGGAAACATTTCAAGAAGTATTTCAAGAAGAAGTACCTCTATGGAGAGTACTATGATGAGAAGATCAAAGAATTCAATGAGCTGAAATTGGGATAGCAGACCATGGAAGACTATGCAAACAAGTTCTTGGAGATGTTGAGTAATGTCAAATACATAAAGGATGATAAAGTGAAAATCCATCGTTTTCTGAGTGGGATTCCTCAAGCATACAGAGACAGAATTGAGTTTTATGAACCTAGAAATATGGAAGAAGCATTAAGGAAAGCTAAGTATTGATATGAGAAAAGTAAAAGAAAACCTGATATCCATAAGGTTTGGAAGGACAAGAAGAAGGAAACGTTTGACCAAAGGAAGAAAGGTTTCAAATCCTCTAACTTCCTAAATCGAAAAAAGAAACCATCACAAGATGTGACTAAGCCAGCAAAATTGATGGGGGGGGATCCAAGAGACCCAAAAGATATCAAGGAACCACTCCAATGTTGGAGATGTGGAGAAATCCATATGCGCAGGAACTGTCCTCGTGAGGAGGGGTATGTAAGGCTAGCTTACAACATCAAAGAAGCTGAAATTGTGGGTCAAATGGCAAGGATTATAACTAGAATTTATGCATCATTAGAGGACCGCCAAGCACATCATCAGTCAATTGTGATTGAAGTGGAAGGTAATATTTCTAAGTAAACCGTTTATGTTTTGATTGACCCTGGATCTACTCACAGTTATATTATTCCTAGAATTGTTGAGATTTGTTCCTTTAAGAAGTTAAGGCATCACAAATCATGGTTAGTTCAACTAGCGACTGGAACCAAGAGGAAAGTTATTTAAGTGG
Organism: Pseudotsuga menziesii; assembly: GCA_001517045.1. NCBI lineage: Eukaryota > Viridiplantae > Streptophyta > Pinopsida > Pinales > Pinaceae > Pseudotsuga > Pseudotsuga menziesii. The sequence continues at coordinate 241,718 of LPNX010370135.1, read as the reverse complement.
TAAGGAAATTCCCATTATTCATGAATGGGCTAGTAACTTGTGAAGATCTGAATGTTCTTCCACTTGGTTCCTATGATATTCTCCTTGGAATGCATTAGTTGGAAGCACACGAAGTAAAGATTGATTGTTACAACAAGAATTTTGAGTGCATAGATGAAGAAGGCAACTTAAGGTTTGTAAGAGGCATTCCAAAGGTGATTTCTGTTAGACAGATTTCAGCAATGCAACTAAAGAAGTTATGCAGGAAAGGTTGCAGAGTGTATGCATCCCATGTGTCGGAGGCAACAGAGAATGAAACTCCTAGGTTGGAGGACTTTCATGTTTTGCAGGAATTCAGGGATGTTTTTCCTGATGAAATTATAGGGCTTCCTCCAAAGAGGGACATTGATTTCACAATTGAACTTGTGCCAGGAGCAACACCAGTGTCCAAGGCACCATACAGGATTAGTACACTACAATTTCTAGAGATGAAGATGCAATTGCAATAGAACTTGTTGGAAAATAACTATATCAGGCCAAGTGTGTCTCCTTGGGGAGCACCAGTTTTGTTTGTGAAAAATAAATATGGTAAACTCAAGTTGTAAATTGATTACAAACTGTTGAACAAAGTCACTGTGAATAAAAAAAACCCTTTACCTTGAATTAATGACCTTTGTTATCAAATGAGAGGAGCAAAGCTATTTTCCAAGATTGAATTGAGGTATGGTTACCATTAGGTAAGAATCAAGGATGAAGATATTCATAAGACAACCTTCAGAACAAGGTATGGACACTATGAGTTTTTAGTGATACCATTTGGTCTCACAAATGCACTAGCTACATTCATGTGCCTCATGAATAGTTTTTTCAACACGTATCTTGACAAGCTTGTTCTTGACTTCCTTGATGACATTCTTATTTATTCTAAGAATGAGGAAGAGAATGAAGAACATTTGAGACTGGAATTGAAATTGTTAAGGGAGCATAAGCTATATGCAAAGTTGAGAAAATGTGACTTCTATAAATACATAATTCATTATTTGGGTCACATTATCTTAGAGGAGGGAATATCTGTAGAACCTGAGAATATTGAGGCCAATATGAATTGGACAACCCCAAGAAATGTGACAGATGTAATATCTTTTATGGGACTTGTAGGATACTACAGGAGGTTCATTGAAGGATTCTCCAAGGTTGCATATTCAATCACTTCTTTGCAAAATAAGGGGATAAAGTTTGAATGGACACCAAGGTGTGAAGAAAGCTTCCAACAGTTGAAGAATATTCTTAAAATTGCACCAGTTCTAAAAACTGCAGACCCGAAAAAATATTTTGTGGTGTGTACTGATGCATGTAATCAGCGACTTGGAGGAGTTCTTAAGCAATACAACCACGTGGTATGCTATGAATCAAGAAAGTTAAAGGAGCATGAGAAGAACAATGCTACTCATGATCTATAACTCGTAGTCATAGTACATGCTCTCAAGATGTGGAGGCATAACTTAATGGGAAGAAAATTTGAGTGAAGGACAGATGACTGTGGTTCGAAATATCTGTTTGATCAACCAACTCTAAATTCTAGGAAAGCTAGATGGCTAGAGTTTTTATGCGAGTTTGATTTTGAAATAAAAAACATAAAAGAAAAAGAAAACAAAGTGGATGATGCACTTAGCAGGAAGGTGCATGAAATACATGTGGCATCTCTTAGTATTTTCCAACCATATTTGAGAAAGTAGATTGTTAATCATGTTGCTTAAGATGAAATGTATGTGCAGATAAAGGACAATTACAGCAACAAACTATTGAGAAGAGGTATGAGGGATATAAATTGGAAGAATATGGAATTCTTACTTATAAGATCATAATTTATATTAAAAATGTAGCATAATTGAGGAGAATTTTTATGGATGAGATCCATTAAGCTCCATATTCTGGTCACCCAGGATATCAGAAGACAATTTCTACAGCTAGAAAGCAGTATTTCTGGACAGGAATGAAAAAGAACATTGCTGAGTATATTTCAAAGTGCATGAAATGTCAGCATGTGAAGGTTGAGCATCAACACCCTTCAAGTTTGTTGCAACCTTTTCCAGTCCTAGAATGGAAATGAAAAGTTGTTTCCAAGGATTTTATTACAGGATTTCCAATGACTTGGAGGAAACATGATTCCGTCATGGTCGTGGTTGACAAGTTGACAAAGGCATCACACTTTATACCGATCAAGTCCACATATAAAAATGATGCCACTGCAAAAATATTCATGAAGGATATTTTTAGATTACATGGATTTCCTAAGGAAATAGTCTGTGATAGAGATCCTAAGTTCACTTCCAATTTTTGGAAAGCTATGTTTGCAGATTTGGGTAAAAAGCTGAACTTCAGTACTTCCTACCATCCTCATACTGAGGGGAAAATAGAGAGAGTGAATCAAGTGCTTGAAGACGTGCTCCGCATGTATGTGATGGAAAAACTATCCAAGTGGGAAGATTACTTAAACTTGGTAGATTTTTCTTATAATAATGGACAATAAGAATCATTGGTAATGAGTCCAAATGAATCCCTATATGGAAGAAGGTGTAGGACACCAATGACCTGGGATAATCCAATGAACAGGATTGTGCTTGGTCCAGATTTGCTCAAGGAAATGGACCAAGAGGTTGCAAAGATCTGGCATAATCTGGAAGCAACCCAGGATAGACATAAAATCTATGCAGACAAGCATAGAGTGCACATAGAGTTCAATGTTCTGGATCGTTTTTACCTCATAGTGATGGAAATAAAGAGTTCCTTGAATATTGGAAGTTGTGCCAAGCTATCACCTAGATATTATGGGCCTTTTGAAGTGCTTGAAAGAATAGGGTCAGTTGCATATAGACTTGCATTTCCTGCTAACACTAGAGCTCATAATGTTTTTCATGTTTATTTGCTTAAGAAATATGCACATGACCCTAACAATGTGATAAATTAGGATTTGATTTAGGTGGATCCCAAGGGAGAGTTCCAAACCGAGCCATTGTGCATTCTCGACATGAAGGTCATCGTGCTCTGTAATTGAGTCATTGGATACAGAAAGGTGTAGTGGGAGCACTACAGTCCTAAAGAGGCTACATGGGAGCTAGAGGATGCAATGTGATTGGCACATCCATCCTTGTTAAATTTTGTAAATAACTGAGGACAGTGCTAATGAAGGGGGAAGGGGATGTAACAACCTGGTTTTGACCCCAAGGGGGAGGAGAATGTAATGCCCTGGTTTTGACCCCATGGTATTGAAATTGTACATAACATATATATTGTATGAAAATCATGGAAAGGAGATCAAGGCCAAGGCCCTACCATTTATTCGGTGTCTTTTGTATAAGTGATCAAGGTTGATGTCTATGGTTCATTGTGCTAGTCAAGCACATCATGTTTTGGAATATCATAGAAATAAACAATTTAATAAAAATACCATAGATAGTTATGCACTGCAACGTGAAAGAGATGGGGGCTTGATTTCACATAGGAATGGAGAGGAAATTAACTAGAAAATTCCAAGTGAGATGTTGTGGGCCCAATCCTCACAAAACCCAGTCTAACCTGTAGAGTAAACATTCGCTGATTTTTTTTCCTACTCACACAGGTGGACGCGCGACGAAATAAAATCCTTTTGGATAGAAATTTCACTCCTGCTAGCTGATGTCAAACAAATTTCTAGTTGAATCAGTGGAATTTTTATGGTTTGTTGGATCTATATCCCCACCAGATCAACGGTGGACTCCAAACTTGATGAAGCAGATTTCATTGGAATTTTGCGCACATGAAAAGTTTGTTAAGTCGCACTAGTTGAATCAGCAAAATCACTGTGCATCATCGATATATTTTATGGTCGATCCTAGATGTATATCTTCTAAAAAATTACCTGTTCGTTAACCCGTCTACCTTGGTTCGTCCTTATGCTCGATCATTCAATTCTCTTGTGTTAGATTTTTATCATTTAAGCTAACATTATCTTAGGATCTTTAACTGAGAGAATAAAAAGAACATCAATCAAACATAAGAGACAATGAACACAAATTTTTTCCTCGGGGAAACCATAAATGAGAAAACCCCACAACTTCCTTACAGATAGAATCAACACCAAAAGAAAAACCCCAAAAATAGTAAGATGATCCCCTGATAGCAGTAGTCTCTCTCTTTCTTGTCCTGACAACTTCTTCTCTCTCAGTTATGTGCTACAACTGAGTGTGAGTGAATGTATGATAAATAGAGAATATCCCTCTCTATTTATACTAATTTCCGACCTTACAATAGCTCACTAGGGCTGAATTCTCTAGGAAATTCTAATAACCCTAGGGCCCCACAACTGCGGGGACTTTAACCCTTGATCAATACGATGGATACCCACAATGACTTTACATGACTTGTTTACATTATTGCATCTCTTGATAGGAACATTAGGGCATGACATGACTCAAGTACATTATAGACACTTCCTGGAATAAACATCGGGGTACAATACATAAGATATATAAGTGAATACATTACGAAGTTACAAATACATCAACACTCCCTCTTAACTAGGAAGGAATTCTCTCGACACAATTTATCAGCACAAGTCTTCTTCTCTGTATCATATGAATCATCATCGTGTTCTCGTCATATTCATCTTCAAGTAATCTTTATTTGGATCTGGATCATCACCACTGGATATGGATCATCACTGCTGGATCATCAGTTTTGGATCATCACTCGATCTAGATCATCTCTAGGTCATCATCACTGGTGCTATCTATTGATTCTTCTTGTCGCGGGAAGTTCTAAAGAGCCATCCCTTTTTCATGTTGGTTGTAGGCCTAGCCTTCATGTAGGTATTTATCATCTTCAGTACTTATATCTGACCATGGAATCAACCATGTCATAAAGGCCCACCCATCACTTACATATGACCATGGGAGAAACACATCCAAGAACCATGTTAGAAAGGCATGCCAACCACTCACATCTGACCATGAGAGGAACACATCCAAAACCCATGTCAAAAAGGCCCAGCACTCACATTCAACCACATCTTGTCAGAAAGGCTCTGCACTTACATCTGACCATGTGTAAACACATTGCGTCAGAATGGCTCTACACTTACATATGACCATGTGTAAACACATTGCGCCAGAATGGCTCTGCACTTACATTTGACCATGTGTAAACACATCATGCTAGAATGGCTTTGCACTTACTTCCGATCATGTGAGAACACACCGCATCGAAATGGCTCTCAGTCCCAGACTGAGTATTCCTAGTAACTGACCAGGTACCTCCATTCTCCCATAGAATGGAATATAGCACGTATATCTCATCATGTGGGAACACATCCCATAGTCACCTCAGAATGGTTCAGCACTCACATCTACCATGGAAGTAACCAATCCTCTCACCATGAAAAAATGTCTCAGCCCTTACATTTGTCCATGGAAGGAACCAATCCTCTGACCATGTCAAAATGGCTTACGGACTCATCACTTCCCCTTGGAGGGAACCTCGATCTGGAGAACACCAAGTTTCTCCCTGAAGTATTCAAACTTCACTCTGGCCAATGGCTTAGTCAACACACCAGCTATATGTTCATCCATCGCAACATACTGGAGCTTCATTGCTTCTCTCTGCACTATATTCCTGATATAGTGATATTTGATATCGATATGCTTCAACTTGTCATGGAACACCGGGTTCTTAGACAACTTCACACAACTCTGGTTGTCCCAATATATACAAGTAGCATCCAACTGGAGATCAAATAAACTAGATAGTAGCTTCCTTAGCCATACTGCCTTGCAACTAGCCAAACAAGATGCAACATACTCTACTTTGGCTGTACTCAGTGCCACACAGGATTTCTTCCTGCTAAACCAGGAGATCACACCTGATCCCATACTGAAGCAACATCCTAAAGTTCTCTTTATACCAATGGCACTGCCTACCCAATCTGAATCAACATAACCTTCCAGGTTAATATTTTGATTTGCCTCATACTTGAGCCCATAATTAACTATACCCTTTAGGTACCTCAGAATATGCTTTGCAGCAATCAAGTGAACATGTCTCAGATTTGTCAGGAACTGACTCAAGGTGTTCACAACAAATCAAATATCTGGTCTCGTATTCGTCAGGTACATCAAGGACCCAATCATCTGACAATACATTGTGGCATCAACAGCTTCTGATGAAGCATCACTCAATAGCTTCAAGTTTGATGCCATAGGTGTGGTCATGGTTTGCAATCCATCATTTCAAATCTCTTCAGGATCTCTACCACATACTTCCCTTGTCCCAGGGAAATTCCATCTATATTTTGCCACACCTCCATGCCTAGAAAATAGTGCATCATACCCAAGTCCTTCATTTTGAACTCAATAGCAATCTTCCTCTTTGTATCAGCAATCAACCGATACATACCTGTTACAAACAAATCATCTACATATAGTAGGAGTATCACTGGGTACCACATTCAACCTTTTAGTAAAGTTTGGGATCTTCTTTACTCTTGGTAAAGCACAAACTGGAGATAGGAAGCTATCAATTATGTCATACCATGTCCTGGGTGCCTGTTTCAAACCATACAGGGCTTTCTTTAGTTTACACACATGAGTCTCCTTGTCATGTGTCTCAAAACCGAGTGGCTGCTCCACATACACTTCCTCTTCCACTACACCATTCAAGAAGGCGATCTTGACATCCATTTGGTGTATCTTCCATTTCATTACTGTAGCCAGAGCAAGTATTGATCTAATGGAAGTATATCTGGCTACAGGTGCAAAAGTTTCTTCGTAATCTATTCCTTCTTTCTGGGAGAATCCACGAGCCACAAATCTTGCTTTATATTTTTCTATGCTGCCATCTACAGCATGCTTGATCTTGTAGATCGATTTGGAAGTTACAATAGAATTCCCTTTTGGTCTTGGAATAATGTCCCAAACATCATTCTTCATGATATATTGGTACTATTCGATCATATCATCCTTCCATTCTTTTCTTTCTACCGCTTCTTCATAGTTGGAAGGTTTTTTATCGATGAAGTCACATAATAAGGCTACCTAACTGGAGCATGACCTAGTTCTTTTCCTTTCTCTGTGATTTTCTTCTGGAGCCCCATATCTTTCTACACCCTGGATAGCTTCTCATACCCAAGCAGGTTTTCTCTTGTGAGGACTCTTCTCCTGAGGTGGATCTACAGATTCTTGAGGTTCTTCTAATTATCGATATTCTTCTTGAATTTCTTTTTTCATGGTTGTGTCATGAATTCTGGGTACTTCTATTTCTTCAGTTTCTTCAGCAGGCCTCTTTCTGGATTTTTTGTAAGTCGAGTCTTCGTCAAATGTTACATCTCTGCTGATGTCGATCTTCTTGAATCCTGGGAAGTATATTCTGTAAGCCTTCAATCTTTCGAAGTATCCCACAAATATACCCTTCCTTCCTGAAGGATCTAACTTTGTCCTCTTTTCTTTCGGAATATGTATGTACACTAGACAGTCGAATATTATGAGATGGCTGACTTCTGGTTTCTTGCCGAAAAAGACTTCTTCAAGTGTATTATTCTCAAGTACTCTGTGTGGAGTACGGTTCTGTACATACATCACAGTTCTGGCAGCTTCTGCCCATAGATGCATGGGAAGATCTTGATCATGAAGCATGGACCTTACAGCTTCCATGATCGTTCTATTATTCCTTTCTACAACCCTATTCTGTTGTGGATTATATAGAGTGGTTAACTCCCTCTTAATCCCCAAATCTTTGCATAATACTTTGAATTCATTTGATGTGAATTATCCACCATTATCAGATCGAAAGGTCTTGATCTTATTTTCTGTGTGGTTCTAAATCAAGGCTTTGTATTCCTTGAACTTGTTGAATACTTCATATTTGTTCTTTAAGAAGTATATCCATGTCTTCCTAGAAAAATCATCAATAAAAGAAACATAGTATACATACCCACTTAATGAAGTAAATGACATCGGACCACATACATCGGAGTGAATGATTTCCAAGGCTCCTTTTGCTTTGCTCTCACTACTTGGAAATGTCTTCTTTGTGTTCTTTCCCTTCGCACATCCTTTGCAGACACCATCATGTTTTGTCTGAATTTCTGGAAGTCCTTCAATAGCTTTGCTTGCAAGTGGTAGTGCCCTGTAGTGCACATGTGCAAGCCTTCTATACCAAAATTCATTTGGCTCTACTGATTCATGGACCAAAGCTTGTTTTGGTTGGCCCTTCAATTTGTATAGACCTCCTTCTTGTTCCCCAATCACTATTGCATCATCAATAGTCTTTCCCTTTGGCCACATGACAACTTGGCCATCTACAAATGCAACCCTCATGCCTTTTGCATCTAATGAAGATATGGAGAGGAGGTTCTTATTTAGTCCTAGTACAAACAATACATCCTTCATCTTTATAGACTTTCTAGAATCTATCTTATAGGAGGATTCCCCACTACCTTTTATTGGATACTGGTAGTCATCTCCAAGTTTCACCTTGTGGGGTGATTCATGTTCTGATAATTTCACAAAGGATTCTTTGAATCTTGTCATATGTTTGGAGTCCACACTATCTATAAGCCAATCATTGTTTCCATGTGTGATGTTTCCCGTGAGAGAGGAAATCAAAACATATTCTTCATCACTTGAAGAATCATCGTTGTCTTTTCTGATTCTCTTCTTGGAAGGCTCATCATCTTCTGCAACATGAGCATGATGTCTTTTCTTGTTTCCCTTCTTCTTGAGAGATTTATCTTTGTTTCTAGGATAATCTCTTGCAAAGTGTCCTCTTTCATCACATGTATAGCAAATGAACTTAGACATATCTTTAGACTTTCTAAAGTTACTCTTCTAGTGACAGTGCTTACCTTTGTGATGGCTTGTTCTAGTTTTCTTGGATTGTTCTGTGAGAGCTTGATATTCACTTCCCATCTGTTTGTGCCAGAATTTGTTCTCAGACTATAGTAGAACAAGCCAACACAATCTCAATAATCACAATAAAGTAAAATATGGTTTTCTAGGGTTTTGGTTGAATACTTTGAAGACAAGAGGGAAAACATTCATAAAACCAAAGTAAACAATAAATCATGAGCATTTAAATGACTGATATGCATAACATATAAACCATAATCCAAAAAAATAAACACAGTACTAAGTTTCACCCACAGTTAGAAAGCATTTCAAGAATAAAAACATTAAACAGGAAATGAATATACCAACCGAGTAATTAACACAAATTAGAAATGAAACCAGTCAATAATATGAAGGGCATATAGTGCATATATTTCATAATTCAGTCGTCAAAAACACATAAGAGTCTTTTACTTAGCTCATAAACAAATCCTGATAGCCTCCCCTTACCAGCAAAAAATCAGACCCCCTTTGTCTTCTTTCAAACTTACATTTATACTATTCCTTCAAAATCAGTTGAATAACTAAACCCTAACTGCTTTTAGGCTATCTATTGAATAGTTCAATATAAACTATCATTATACAAAAATAAAATGACTTTCCAAACTTAACTAATAACTGAATTTCTTAACTAACTTTACAAGTCTTTAGCTGCTTCAGCTAGTAAAGCAATCCCCTCCAAGGCCCGACCTTTCCTTCTAGCTTTCAAGTGATCTGCCCAAGTCTGCAACCCTCCTTGTTAACTCCTCGTTCTGCTGAGTCAGCTCCTAGATAATCTGCTTTAATTATCTAAACGGATTCTCTATCTATCAGGTGTTGAATTGCATTCCCCAATCTTCTCTGACTGTTTTGACACTCCAAATGACCACTCCTAAAAGCCCTAATCTTCACTCTGTTTCAAAATTCTGATTTTCAAATACTAATTTTCCGTCATGATCTCTACCTGCTCTGCGTGCACTTCAGGAAAAAACATGATTTGAAACACCATTATCTCATTATGGTCTACCATCATTATTGCATCACTTCTAAAAGAAACTGCCACGATTCGTCTTCATGATGATATTCACACTTGTCACAGTGATTAGCATTTGAATGTTCCCATGGTATCAGTGTCTCCCATCACTACAAACTAATCTTTTCTCAGCATCGGTGATCGGAGGTTCAAGACTGTACAAATCAACACTTCCCATTACTAACCTATCAACGATTGGAAGCAGTAATCTCTAATGCATCGGAACCTCAAGACACTATGCTATTGCAGTGTCGGTGCTTTAAATCACTTGATTTGCAATCGGTGATCGGAAGCTTTAGAAACTATCTTTAAACCATTAGTGTTGGCAACATAAACCACTAGCTTCGCGATCGGATATTGGGAGCTTTATCAACTATTTCATCAGAGCTTTAAACCATATTGTTGTAGCAGTGTCAGCAACATAAACCGCTAGCTTCGTGATCGGTGATCGGAAGTTCTATTGTCTATCTTGTTGGCACTTTAAACAACTATACTGCCATAGTGTCGGCGCTTTAGAGAACTAAATCTCCGCAACGTTGAAAGAGGATTTTTGACGTTACACGACTTTCTTGTAGCGCCTGTGGGCATTGTTTTTTGGCTTGTGCTACAAGAAAATTCAAGTTAATGATTTTCAAAAATTAATCTCATGAGATAGGTTTAAACTTGGTTTAGGAGTCCTAATTAAGCTTTTATGTTATTTTTTAGACTTTTTAATCCATATAAGCCTTATATAATCCCTTTGATCATGAAATCAAACCAAATCTTGTAAAAATAAACTAAAAACAAACATGAAAGCTAAAGGGAAAAACTCAAACTATCCCAACAACAAAATTTTCTAGGAATAAAGAATAAAACCAAGCTTCAAAACATAAATAAATGTATCAAAAGATGAAAAACAAAAACAGGCTATAACACCATCTTTTCTTCTCGTGCTAATATCCGAACTTCTTCTTGTGAACATTCCTCCCATAGTCTGCTAAACTTCACTAGCTTCTTTTTGGCACAGATGCCTTGAATGAAAGAGTCCTAAGCCCTAGGGAGACCATTCAAAGTGGTCATCACAATTTATGCATTCTATACTTCTTCATCTACCGCTTCCAGTTGTTCCTTAATCTGAGAGACCCTTGTAAAGTAAGACTAGATAGTCTATGCATTCAGGATCTTTACATTCTTCAATTAGTTTCTCAGAGTCCTCTTCTGGTTTATGTTCTTTCCTTCAAATAGTTTGGTCAGGGCATCAAACATAGCTTTAGGTGTCTTTAGGGAGGACACTTGTGGTATGAGGTGATCCTTGATTGAATCAGAAATAATTCTCTTATCCATGACCAATTTCTTCTTGTGTAAGGCCTTAACCTCATCTCCCTCTGGAAATGGAAATTATTCATTGATGTAGGATTCCAACTCATTTTCTTCCAGGACCAGGGAGATCCTATACTTCCAGGCTTGGAATTTATCAACTCCCTCAAGCTTTTCATCAAGCTTGGTATCATGAGACATCTTAACTGAGGACCTCAAATGGAAATACAAAATATTTAGATCTTACCAACTTAAGATGTCGAATCTGGATCTAGAGCTTAATTTCTACATAACTGGTTCAAGAGCAGATTAGGGTTTGACTTTCCTATAGTTTTGTCCAACCAAAAAATTTGATCTTGATCTCTAAACTTTGATTTTGGGGAGGAGATCAATCCAGAACTGGGATCACTCAAAAATTCCAATTCTGTGGGAAGCCCTAATTTCCAGCATTAGTGTCGGGTCAAAAATTGAAAAAGCTCAGAATCAGATTCTACTTCGACAGAAAGATGCGCCATGGAGAGGAGATTCAATCCAACCTTATTTTTTTGAAAATATGTGGAGAGAGATCCAAAAAGTAGGAAGACCTAGTTTCCGCAGCTGCATAGTGTCTTCTTCTCAAGTTAGCTCTGATACCATGTTACATTTTTATCATTTAAGCTAGCATTATCTTAGGATATTTAACTGAGAGAATAACAAGCACAGCAATCAAACATAAGGGATAATGAACGCAAATTTTTTCCTCGGTGAAAGCGTAAAGGAGAAAACCCCGCAACTTCCTAAGAGATAGAATTAGCACCAAAAGAAAAACCCCAAAAACAGTAAGATGATCTCCCGACAACAAAAGTCTCTCTCTTTCTTGTCCCAACAACTTCTTCTCTCTCAGTTATGTGCTACAACTGAGTGTGAGTGAATGTATGATAAATAGAGAAGCTCCCTCTCTATTTATACTAATTCTCGACTTGATAATAACTCAATAGGGATGACTTCTATAGGAGAGTCTAATAACCCTAGGGCCCTGCAACTGTAGGGAATTTAACCCTTGATCAATAGGAGGGTTACCCACAATGAATTTACATGACTTGTTTACATTATTGAATCTCCCGATAGGAACATCAGGGCATGACATGACTCAAGTACATTACAGACACTTCCCAGAATAAACATCGGGGTACAATACATAATATATACAAGTGAATACATTCTGGAGTTACAAATACATCAACATCTTGCAGGAAATTGTTCGGGGCAGTTAATGACTTGGGAAGAGCAAGGCATGGCAGTCGATTTCGTAACTGAACAATCCTACAATCTCGAGAGGTTGTGTTCTTTCTTCTGAAGCAAGAAAATTAGAATTTTGTGCCTAGTCTATAAACCCTAGGCTTCCTTTGAACGTTTTGGTCATTCGATTCATTTGACCAGTCAATTTGATTGATTATGGATGGATCTCTCTCTTGAGTCATAGAGAAGGTATTTGTTCATGTTTTTGTAGTTTGGTTCATTGTTCATTCCATCTACATTGTGGACTTTTTAGTGTTGTTCATTGGGGATCCTACCTTGTGGTTATTCATTGTGGTTCATGGTGGTGTTACATAGTTTCTCTTGTGTTACGAAGTGTATGAAACCCTTGTCGTGTGTTACATTTTTATCCTGAACTACATTGTTTTACAAAGTGGTATGCAAACCTTTTTCTCTATGTTACAGAGTGGAGCCTATTGTTGTGTTTACCCCGTGGTTTGTTGTGTTGTGCACCCTGGTTGGATCTAAACTATATGCATGACTTAGGAGTGGAAGAGATGTATAATGGGCTTGATAAACCTAGTGTGGAGAGTCACAATAAGATAAGAGTAGCTGGTGGATCTTCTATGCAAATCCTGAAGAGAATTGGAATGGAAGGTGTAGCCTGAGGGAATCTGGAGTAAAGAAGAGGAAACTTCCTTAGGTTGGGTGTGTAGGTATTGTGGATGCCAGGCCTAATAGATTTTTTGAAGGTGTCCCTAGCTATGTGGATGATCTCACTAGCTTATAAATTATTCATTTCCACTACCTTAGCAGCCTGATAACCTCAACAGGTAGTTGGCTTGGCTGTGTCTTGTTGTGCATTTTGTCCTTGGTGTAATCCTTGGATGAAAAGCCTAATTAACCCAAATACATGTTGTCTTGGATGAGTGAGCCTGATGAACCTAGCAGTGTGATGGCTTGAGTCCGGACAGTATGATAAACCCATCAGATAGTTGGCTTGGTTGGTCCTTATTGTGAAAGTTGGATTGAATGTGAACAGTCTGATAACCCAACTTTTTGTTGGCTTGACTGTGTTTAGTCTGATAAAACCAGCAGTGTTTGGCTTAATTGCATGCAACCTGATAAACCCAACTTGGTGTTGGCTTGGCTGGACAATCTGATATACCCAGCTAAAGGTTGGATTGACTGTGTGTGTTATCATATGTCTATGTGTGAGTCTATTGTGCCCTAGTTCCTTGTGGAAAACATGCCTAGCTCAGTGGTGGAAATTGTGTTGATATATTGATGAACACAACTGGCCTATGTTTGTGTGGAACATTGTAGCGACATAGCTAGTTGTGGGACAACTTCATCATCAAGATAAGTATCTCAGTTATTATTTAATGTTCAATGTGTTTTCGTATGAATTAATGACTAAATGAATTGATATGGATCAATGTTTGGTAATGCTTCAGTAGGGTTTATTGTTGGTTAAATGTTCCTGCATTTGCATCTATATTTTCCTTGTATGTTTCAATGCATTTTGATTATGATCATGGAGGATAGAATCCTAGTTAACATATTCAGAAGGAATATGACTAACTGTTTCTGCACCCTGGAGTATTCTTGCGAAAGGTGGAAGTTGCGAGGTGGAAGAGAGAAAATGAAACAAAGCAGAACGTTGGTTTTTCCTAACCTCGGGATCCTCCTACGGAAGGGCGGAAGGGAGAAATCATAAATATGACCGAAAGTTAGAAAGGAAGAATTGGACTTCCAATTTCTGAGGTCAGAATGTTGGAAGTCAGGAATCGATAGAGTAGAAAATTCCAAGTTAAAAAGTTGATTTTAATATTTCCGAAGTCCAAGGTCAGAAGGTGGAAATCGAAAGTACAAAGAAAGGTTAAGGTCGAAAATTAATTTTCTGATTTCTGAGTTCTAGGTGGAAGGTGGAAAGGTGCTCAAAGGATTTCACCGAACATTGATTCTCTGATTTTCAAGTTTCAGGAAAAAGGTGGAAGGGCAGAAGGTGGAAAGGTGGTCAAAGGATTCCATTGAACGTTGGTTCTCTGATTTCTTAGTTCCGAGAAGAAGGTGGAAAGACGGAAAGCAGAAAGGTGGTCGAAGGATTCCATCGTGTTTGTGTGTTTCTGAATTCCAAGTTCCAAGAAGAAAATGAAAAGGAGGATAGGCGAAAGGTTAATGTTTTCATCGTGTTTTTTGTTCTTATTTCTGAGTTCCACAGGGCGGAAGGTGGAAGGGGGAAATGATAGGTTCAGTGCAAAATAGGGATTTTGGTCGCAGAATGGATCTCTTAAGGGAGAAAATATTGTTACAGTGGTTTCTAGGCCCAAGATTGAATGTTGAATATTTTTTTTATCATCCATGCCTTGTGTTTCGAAAAAATAACAAAAATTCTTGAAGCAAAAATTTTAAATTATCTGCATTATGGGGTATGGGTGCATGACACATAACATCTCGCAAGTACCAAAATTTATCAGAAGAATGGATATCTTTCAAAAATTATGTCAAATTGTTGACAAGCATCCCAAAAATCCATTAAGTTTTCACTCATAACTTTTCTTGAAAAGTATTCATGCATTCAAGAGATCCATCATGTTGAACCCAAGAACTATGATACCATATGTATCAGTCCTATTCACCAATGGGAGAATGAAAGATATTGGTAAAAAATTTCTTACCTATTTCACCTCAATTCACCAAGCTCTCTCCTCAGGGGTTTTTTCCCTGATTGAGACTCTCACTTTGATCCAATAGTGACTAGGAAATTTCTCCTCTTCATGAAATGTACAATGAAGAACATAACTGAGCCATACCAACACATTTAAGGAATAATGAAATTGGAAGTTTGACATGTTCAATATTGGCCTAAGTTTCGCTAGTTTCTAAAATAATTACAATCAAACATAATTCACTAGTTTCTCTGGAAATTCCACAGTTTGTTACTATTGATTTTACTTTTGTCTCCCACTAGAGTACCTTTTATTCAATTTGCAAATCTCATTTGACCACAACGCTTCAACAGAACTAACATGCAATTGAAAATAACTTACAAATTCCTTAGTTCTTGCTTTTTCTTTTCAATCTATAGCTTTTGTTGTAGCAACCTGCAGTCCATATGAAAAAAATTTAATATTTCTCCAACAAAATCAAGGCATTGTTAACAAGACATCAAATTAATTCAAACTGATAAAACTAGTAGAATATGCATTAACTTGTACAAATGTACCTACATTTATAGTACCATAACAAAACATATGGAGGGTAACAAAGCTCAATAATAAACATCAATTTTCAATGGTATACACACATGGATGTTGGTAGAAAAGTGCTTGACACAGGAGATATTGTTGTTGCTCACACCAATGGCTATTTCTCATGATTTGGGCCATGTGACAAAAAATTATTTAGATGAAATATCTTTCACACACACTATCAAATCACTGCAACCTTTCTTGAAGGATTCTTCTTTTCAAATTTTTTTTTTGGATTCATTCATATTTTTCATTGGCTCGAGTTACAAAGGCCATTCGTGTATTCTTGGTTCCTAATGAATAATTTGAAGTATATTTGGGACAATTCATAGGATAATAGTTTTTTGGTGATGAGATGGCTCATGTACATAAAGGCGTCACTAAACTTGTTTTCCATGATGAACTATCTGGTTTGTTGATCAAATATTAAAGCATGATGTTTTTTGCAAAAAACATTCTTGAACTAAAACAATGGTGGAATTTCTTATTAGTCTTGGGAAAACAGAATGCTCTTTTCCTGCCATACCCATAAGCCCCTAAATCAATCTTTGAACTAATCCAATAGGACAATTCAGACTAGTTTGCACTATGAACCAATCTATGGAACCAGTGACATTTCCAGGATGGGAGAAACCCCCCATCCATGGTAAATTGGTAATTACTGGTAATATGAAAAAGGAAATATAAACGAGAATGTCAAATTTTACTTAAATTTTTAACATTAACATTATTTGTTCCAAAATGTTTGAGTGGTTCCAACCTCGTCAAACTTCGTATGAGAAAAGTAGGATTTCAAACCCCATTCAAAATTCAATAGACTTATTGTTTTCAGAATTTCAGGATTGTAGGAGAGCAACATTTCCACTAGAGTCTATCATGTATGAGTGTATGGTATTGGGATTTAATCAAGAGGATCAAGCCTTATTTGTAACCCAATGTTGGTGCCTATGCATGAAATTAGTAAAAAAGTACAATCAAAAGTCACTAATTACACATGCTAAGTTTTTTCTACCTTATGTTAAGGCTTGGATTTGGTAGTTTCTCCAAAATTGAATGGTGTTCATTGATGTCTCTAGAAAATAAAGATAGATGCAAAGGATAAAGGAGGATGAAGAGGGTGTTACTGATGATGAGGATCCAAATATAGGCAATTATTGAGATGATTGGTAGTTACTTTTTGTAGCATAATGTATTTTGGACTCTAAAGGCTATTTAAAACCTTGATATCTATGTATTTTGGTTTAAATTATATGTATCGTAATTTGCATTAGGTGATGTTTTCTATATTCACCTTCAGTAATTACATTCTATTTACATGATTAAACTCTACATATTTGGTGTCTACTCATTTGGATTTGCATTTGTGTGTGTGTGTATTGAATTTTGCATATGTTATCTTTTTTATAATAGACCAGTTCACAAACTGATTCTTAGTCTGGTTCTAGTTCAATCCTATGGAATTTGAATGTTTCTAGTTTTGGTTACATTTGTATAGATGTCACACATAGGAAACTAAGTTCTTTATCAAATTGATATGAAATTTAACCAAATATGTCACCTAGGATACTGAAGACTTCACTAGCAATCATACTTAGCACTTCTTATGAATTAAGAGAAAAGCATTTTAATAGGGAGATCTATTTGATCATTCACAACCCCTCTCCTTTAATTCAAAGCTAGTAATGTAGAATGGGAATCATGATTTCATTATTAGGTAGCCATAATCGCATTTAATTTAGTGGGGTATTCCTACAATAACATGTTATATACCTATTGGATTCAATTGTAATCATCTTGTTTAAGAATTTTGAATCGAGCAACTTTGTAAGTATTTTTGTGTATGTTGTATTTACTATTGTTTTTTCATGGGTAATTTTTATATCTTGCATTGTATACAAAGGGAAAGATACATTGTCCCTACTCCTTGGTGATGGCACACTTGATATGAGGCTTAAAGCAATGAAGCTCAAATATTGGCAACTGTTTGGCCACTTTGTAGGAAGACCTTTGCCCGAAAATAAAACTTGTTGTGCATCAAAATAGTGGTAAACTACACTATAACTCCTATTCTGGACAATTTTTGAGTTCATGGCACCACTAAACCTAATTTTAGGTTGACTTGTGCACACCGCTAGAAAAAAATCAATAAATCTGAGCACATTCTTTGAAAATCCATAATTACCATAAAACATTAACAGGATTATGCCATAGCATTCTCACTAGGGTTTGTTGGTGAGAGCTTGACGCACTTGTTGGAGGCTTAGCAGTTGACTAGGGTTTACCTTCAAGGAATGGTGCACATACTTGAGAGACCTATAACTTTTCTATGGTTTGTCCTTGATTATGGCTCACCTTGTTCATGCTAGTTTAGATATAGTATGGATCTACCTTATACTCAGACACCTTTGGAATTATAAATAGTTACTGTAAGGACTATCTGCTAAAATAAACATATGTCATATCTTTAGAGAGAGAGAGAGAGGGTTAGAGTGTTGTAAGTTTAGGTTAGACACATAGAGTATCCAACAAGATATATCAGTCTCCAAGATTGAAGGCCCCTCAGCCTTAAAGGCTACAAGCAAGACAAGGTTTACACAGGAATCCCAAAATATGAACACGGTAATAGTCTTGTAGAAGTGGGGAAGTGTTGTCCAATTCCAGTGGTCACAAAACAATAACAACCCACCTAAATGAATGCTAAGCAACCCATGACTCAGCTAGGAAGAGCCACCACAATCCACGGTCAGCACTAGATGGATTATGCATTCCATGCCCCCACCCTAGAGGGGTTATAAAACCCACAAACCAACCCTAGGGTGCTTAAATACAATCAAAACCTTCTAGGAGGAGTCCAATACAATCACCCCCAACCCAAAATGACTCCATAACAGATCCAACCTCCTAAGGATGAGGAAAAATAGTCACCACTAGCCCATAAGGAAAAAGGAACAGACCTTACCTACTAAAGAGGAGGAAATCACAATCACAACCTTCTATAGATGAGGAAAAACAGTCATGACCAACTTGTAGGAGTTCAACACAGTCACACCTAGCCCAAAAGGGCTCCAAAAGAAGTCACGACCTACTAGGAGGAGGAAATTACAGTCACCACCTGCTAAAGAGGAGGAAAAGTAGTCACGGCCAACCCATAGGGTCAAATGGTCACCCAAAACTTTAACATGATTATTCCTTAGGATTCTTGATAGGGTTTTTTTTTTATGCTTGACACACTTGTTGGAATCCTACCATTCTGGCTTAGTTTTTTTGGTGAGGCTTGACACACTTGTTGGAGGCCAAGCATTCTGGCTAGGGTTTGTTGGTGAGGATTGACACATTTGTTGGAGGCCTAAAAGTTGACTAGGGTTTACCTTAGAGGATTCACGCACATGCTTAAGAGACCTAGAACATTTCTAGAGTTTGTCCTTAATAATGACACGCCTTGTTCATGGCACTTGTGGTGAGCTAGGGTTTATTCATAGGGTTCGGTGTGACATCTCCTTTGTCTCTTCAGTTATGGAGCACTACTCCTTGTAGTATCTTTGGTTCTCTACATTTATAATAAACTTGTTTAGTGCTACATATGATCTAGGCTTTGGCTCTACTTCTCCTTGGTGATGGCCCACTTGATATGAGGCTTAAAGCAACGAAGCTCAAATCTTGGCAATTTTTGGCCACTTTCTAGGTAGGCGTTTTCCCAAAAAAACATGTTGTGCATCAAAATAGTGGTAAACGGCACTATAACTCCAATTCTAGAAATTTTTTGAGTTCATTACAGCAATAAACCTAATTCTAGGTTGACATGTGCACACCGACAATAGAAAATCAACAAATATGGGAACACTCTTTGAAAACCCATAATTACCCTAAAACTTTAGCATGATTATGCCATAGAATTCTTGCTAGGGCTTGTTGGTGAGGGCTTGATGCACTTGTTGGAGGCCTAGTAGTTGACTAGGGTTTACCTTCAAGGAATGGCGCACATTCTTGAGAGACCTAGAACTTGTCTATGGTTTGTCCTTAATGATGGCGCACCTTTTTCATGCTAGTTTAGATCTAGTATGGATCTACCTTATAGTCGGGAACCTTTGGAATTATAAATTGTCACTGTAAAGACTATGTACTAAAAGGAATAGATGTCATAACTTGAGAGAGAGAGAAAGAGAGAGAGGTTTAGAGTGTTGTAGGTTTAGGTTAGACACATACATTATCCAACAAGATATCTCAGTCTCCAAGAGTGAATACCCCTCATCCTTTAAGGTTGCAAGAAGGACAAGGTTTACATAGGAAACCCCAAAGATGAACATGGTAATGGTCTTGTAGCAGTGGGAAAGTGCAGCCCAACTCTAGTGGTCACAAAACAATCACACCCTACCTAAATGAATGTCAAACATTTCACGACTCAGCTAGGAAGAGTGTAACACCCCGGTTTTGACCTTGTTTGCATTAAATGTATATGATGTATATATGGTAATTAATCGTGGCATGGAACTAAAGGAAAAAAAACACCATGGATTATCGTTTTATGTTTCGGTGATTAAAATCGTTGCCGATGGTCTTTCGTGCTAGCCGACACATTATAATGTTGGTCACCATGTAAATATTCATCTTAATTAAAAATACCCACAAACAGCTATGTCAATGTAACAATAATGAAGAGGGGCATGATTTGCTAAGGATAAAGGGGGGGGGGGGGTATTTAACCCTTGGGATCCATTGGGGAACAACCATGCGTCACAAGATGAACCCATCTAGCTTCCAACCACCTTTTTGTCTTACTCATCCACCAACTGAATTAATTCCCCATGAGATTGTTTGCAGAAGTTATATCCTTGAGGGACATATGCATGGGAAGCCATCTGTGATTGGCAGGACTATCAGTCCTTTGACCACATGCATGCCCAGAGAGGCATATCACATTTCGTTCCTCACATGGGCAGGAAGAACCCCAATTCCACTCTCACATAGTTGTTTTGTCTTCCTCACGCAGGAGAAGCTTGGCCTTAGGCAGATATTGGTGTTTTGCATTTTTCCCTTTCATGATTTGGGTCTGTGTGGTGATTTTGCTTGATGTTGGGGCCATTCTCATTATTCTACGCAGGTTGGGAAAATTGTTGTTGTTTTCTCCATGAATTTTGGGTGTTGTGAGTTGTTTTGGCCATGTTACGGCCATAAATGACTCTAGAGTTCGTGTTGCTCAGTCTGAGCCATTATAATCAATTTCCATACCCGATTTGGCCTCTATGATGTGTTTCCCTTCAAATTCCATAGCTATGACTTGTTGTGTATTTTGCGGTTGTTGGTATTTGAACTGTTTAGGATTGGAATGAATCCTGAGTGTGCTTGATAAACCTAGTGTGTATAGGAGCCTCACATACAGAGCTAGAGGGATGGATTTCTTCTCTACACCCTTTTAATAGCACTAGAAGGGAATTCATGGCCTGAGGGACTATGCAGCAGAGAAGGGGATGATTCCTTGTGTTGGGTGTGTGTGTGTATGTCTGAGAAGTTGGCATAGCTGTGGTCCAGGTGTGCTTGGCTCTTCAGTGAGCCCACTAGCTTAGAAACCAGTGTTTCCATCCCCTGATATCCTAATAAACCCAACTCTATTGGATTGGCTATGTATTGTTGTGTATCCTTGGCTACATGTGAGCCTGCCAGTTTCCCCTTACTCCTTGTGGAATCATGCCTAGCTCGAGGCTGGTAGTGTTGTTGAGAGATTGATGAACACATTGCCCTATGTTTGGGTGGAACATTACAGTGACATAGCTGGTTACGGGACAAACTTCTAATAAAGATAAGTATCTCTTATATGTTTTATCTCTGCATATGTATAAGTGATTATGATTTAATATGAACATTTTAAAATGTTGTGAATGAATGAATTTTTCTTTCATTGTTGATAATAATTTATGCATCTGTGTATTCTTTTATTTCTAATGCATTTTATTTCACGTTCATGGGGCTATAGGGGTTATACATCCCTAGAGGGGTTATACAACCCTAAAGGAAATAACATCTATAAGTCCTTTTCAATCATAAAATAAATAATGTAAGATAGAGATAGGAGTTAGTGTTGAAAAAATCTATCCAAGTAGATATAGAATAGAATCCTAGGTAGTTTCTTATGATTTCAATAAAAGTACAAGTAAAAAATTGTAATGGGGATATCCAATAAAGGGCATGGTATATCACAATAGGAATAAATCATGTTCAGACATGCATGGGCCAAAAAGGTGACAACTAGGATGATTATATAGGTAGTGGAAAGTACAAGTTATTTCTATTTATGTCTGAAAGTGTTAGTTAGTTAGAAAGTGCATCAAAATAGTTAGATTTGAAATTTTGAAAAAATAAAGGACATAGAATAGTGAGTCACTTCATTTATGGAATAAATGGAAACCATTATAGAATATTGGGATTTGGTCACTTCAAGAAATCATGTCTAAAGGAAAGGATATATTGCATACTAAAAAGGTAAATAAAAAATATCATAGGAGTTGCATTGAGAGTTATTATAGGAAAAGGATGTAATGATAACATCGGGGTGGGAGAATGAAAGCACATCTACATTTAAAATCAATGAAGTGTGGGTGACCATTTTAGTTCTATTGAGGAGTTGTGTAGTTATGAGCATGGTGACCTAGTAGAGAGCATACTTGTCATCATGGGGAATTGAAAGGTTGCAGAGACCTATGCTACCATGTCAAAATATACAACACACAAAGTACACCCCAAAGTCAAGGAATTCAAGGAAATTGAGATGTCAGTGACGGACATAGATACCAGGGTGTAAATTCAAGGGTCATTTCTTGGTAAGGTCCCTTCCAAATTTCTATATTTTAATTTGCAGGATATTGACAATTATCTTAGTTTTTTGTTCCCAAACTATACATAAATTTTTTAGGAGCTTGACGGAACTGAGAAGGTTTTTTCTAAGGAATGGGTGAAGAATTTATTCAATTCATGGAATATAACATTACTAGATGTTTCCCACTTCAGGTGCGGTCCACGTAACATGCACTGAATCAACTTTTTTCTTCATAGGATGCACGGGGGTTTCTTATGGTTGGATAAACCATGCTCAATGACTAATGATGTGATACACAATATTTTAGGTTTGTCATGCAAAGGTGAATATCTTACAAAATATATAGCACTTCATGACTAAAATGCAAAAGATGCTTATTAGAAATATGGCACATAGAAGAACGATAAGAACAGTGAATTATTCCATCACTAATCCTGAAGTAACATTCTCTACACAAGTTTAGATAAGAAAAGTGGTTTGAATTTGTAGGAAGTATGAGTTCATTGTGGGGGTAATGTTTGCATTCGAACAATACACTTAAGGAATTAATATGAGTTGGTTGAAATATCTGCTAGAAGAGTTCATTCAATACTTCTTGGAGATATACAATTTGAGCAAGGTTGAATTTCACTTGAGTTGGTCCCTATTGATGGTTTCCATGAGAGAATGGAACCCACTAGAGGGATGGGTGTACAATATAGAAATGACAAAGACATTCTTAGTACAAAAATTCAATGTCTAGAAAAACAACACATATAAGGAAATCTAACAGACTACAAAATTGACGTTCCAAAAACACATGATTTACGTGATATCCAAGTCATATCACATTCCACCCTCATTGGTAAATAAGTATGACTCTCTTCTATGCTTCTCTATTGATGTGAACAATATATTCACTTCACCACTCACCAAACCAGATTTCATAATGGGTGTGTTACCATTTCATGTTATAGATAGTGACATTAAGGAATCTATGGAGGATTGGCTTAAATATTCCAAAGAAAAACCTGATCTAGATGTACAAATTCTAAACACAACAAAAAGTGGTCCAAAGAATAAGGTAGAAGTGAAAGGTTCTAAAATTCCAAGAGTGTGTCGTTCCACAAGACTGAGTGCCAATAAGGAGTGGTAATAATTACAAAAATAATCCCCACAGTTGCAAAATATCAAGTGCACAACCATATTGTCTTTCTATACATAATACCAAGAAAGGTCAAAGAAACAAGTAAAGGAAAAGTATCTATCACGAGACTGAACCCAATTACCAAGAGGCCAAAGGATAAAGACTCTTATATTTTCATAAACGAAAGGAGAGTTGACATAAGATTTGGTGCTACAAGATATCATAAGAACAATTGAAGTTAAAATGGACTCACAGCGGGTGCTTCAATTGGATTTGTCTCAACAATTATATAAGTTTAAATCGAAGCTACAGCTGTGAAATTCAAGCTAATAGTATTTAGATATGGACACAAAGGATACTGCACAAAGGATGGAGAAAGTTTGGGTAAGCACAGTATAAAATGGTAAAGAAGAGGTTTCTTATTATAGATCCTAACGTTGTGGAGTTCAAGTACATGGAGTGTTCACCATCCTTAACTACAAGTTTCTCTGTATTTGATGTAGGCCTCTCAAAATTATCATTTCAGTAGCTGCAAGAGTATGTCTCAATACTAAATGAGGAAATGGGAGTACACCACCTAGAATTAAATAGAGCTTATAGTGATATTCACCATAGATATGCTGGCAAAGAAGTGGTTGAGCATGGTTTCCTGTCAGTAGTGATGGAAGATTTTTTCATGGTAGCACGCAAGGAAAATACAAAAGAGCCTATGCATGATTAAATCAAAGAGAGATGTGAGGAGATAAAGACATTGATCTAGGGATTAAGAGCACAAAACATAGTATTTAAAAAACATTGGATACAACATAGACTTCATAACAATCAAAGTTGAAGAAACCTTTGAGACAACTAAGACTCAGGTACAAGATCTTTCCTAATTAGTAGACACAAGTTTCTAGTTATGGATCCATTTACAAGAAGGACCTAAAGTCTCATACAAAGAACATCAAATAAATACATGGGAAGAACAAGTGAAAAATAAAAATAATTCATCAACAAATTTTCCAATGTCTGCACGGATGGAGGCCATGAAAAAAATTTCATCCCTAACTAGGGAGCAGTCTTCTAGCAGCATTGTAGACCAATTTAGGGACAGTCGGAGGAGAATATCTGTTCTTTGTTTGAAAATGCATAAAAAACATAACTCTTCATCATATTGATACATGAAATTGATGCTTTAGTTTTAAGATAGAAATTTTGCTATTGGGGAGATTGGAAGGTATAAAATACCTGCAAGGCAATAAGAAATTTTTCGGTGAAGCTTAAAAAAGTGCACACAAAACACTGAAAAATAATGCAGTGAAACTTTAGTCCGCAGTTACACCTCACGCCGTTCACCTCAATATATCCCAACAACTTAGCTTCAACTTTCATGGTGTTGAATACCAGAATCAAATCAAGTAAATGCTAGCATTTCACAACAAATAGAAAACGCCGCCCTTTCCCAGCAAAAACATTCACGGGAGATATGTGAAATTCAACTAGATTCTGAATAGGTTACCTTGTAAATTAGGTTAGGGGTCCCATTTCTTCTCTTTTTTTAATTAATTTTTTTTTATTGGTAAGGAATCAATGGAGCCTCTCTCCCATGTATGACTTCTATCCAATATTATAACTTAGCGACTGGGGGAGTACTAAGCACAGATTCAAATTTTATACCATCGATCATTACCCGAGTAGGAGAGTACTATAAATGTATTACCGCTTGTGGTATTTCTTTCAGTTAATTATTAAAAATGGGTGTATGCCTCTTAAAAGTTTCATTTCTCGCCTTAAATGTATAATTTTTCATTAGTTTAAAATTTGCATTTCTCTTCCTAAATGTACAATTTTGATCTTGTTCATTTGTTTCATTTTCCTTCCTAAATGTACAAATTTAACACGGTGTTTTCCATACCTTATTTTTATCGTTGTCTGCTTTCGATATATGTATTTTTTTAGGGACCCCAATCAATAAAAAAAGAAGGCATTTATGTCCCAACCTTGGTCTCACCAGTATTTGGGATGGCCATTCAATCCCAGAAATTAATTAGATGCTATAAGATATTGTAAATATGCCTTTATCCCATCCGAAATATTACCATGAACTCAATGGATAGTTCAAAGTTTGCATTGATAAGTTAGCTCAACCAGTTGTTGTGAATGTTGTTGGGCGTTTTGGCTAGTTTCATGCAAGTAATAGCCTAGTTTAAATACTTCTAGGTTATGTGCATTAGTCTACCCCAAAGGATTTACTAGGAATTCCATCCATGACTGTGAGAAAGTATCCCTTGCTAAAAGAAGTATGTAACCTACAACTCGTTGGGGAACCTACAACATGATGCATTGATTACCATCATCATGAGACAACTTATTGAATTCCTATTGAACATTTACTGGTGGGATTGATTTAATATATCATCATAGTGAAGAACTAACAAAATAAATGGGAGAAGAAATGAAGCCACAAACATCAAAGAAAGTGATTCAGCTAGCAAACAAGGTGAAGGTATGTCCTATATTTTCTAAGGAAATTGTCCAAGACTGTGCAACATTTGGTGGCCAGCCAATTGAGGGCCCTCTTTCCTATTTTGTGGAAAACTCCCATTGTAACAATGGTTCCATTCTTTTCTTCCAATGGCTTCACTTATTTTTTTCTTCTTCTTCTATATAGGGTTTAAACAATGACACAATAATACCCTTCATCTTTGTTTCTCACTTCACATTTTGGCTAATATTATAATGATATAGACAAAAAAACACCCCATTTTTCTCTTCTTTTATTTTCTCCTTCCACCCAGGGTTTCAAGTTACTTTCAACTGTCACCCTATACCCTTACCTCTATTTCTCACTTCACATTTTGGCTAATATTGTAATGATATAAACAAAACTAAAAACCTCATTTTTCTCCTCTTCTTTTCTCCTTCTTCTTAGGTTTTCAACAGTCACCCTATAATACCATGAGACCCTTATCTTTGCTCGTCACTTCACATTTTAGCTAATAATATAATGCTATAGATAGCAAAAACACCCCAGTTTTCTCCTTGTATTTAACTCAAATATTCTTTTTTAGGTCTGTTTACATCCTTTCGTGGAGAAAACAACCTAAATTTCATAATTTATATGATGTAAACTACTGATTGGGAGATTATAATTGCAGCACTTATTTGTGTCCAAATTGAAGGCATGATTGGTCTTATGACCCTTACAAAGCAAGGAACTTCAATGTTTGATTAGGTGGCCCCATATGTTGTTGCCCCTATTTCTTGTTTATTTATTTTTAATGAGTTATGAAAGGCTTGTTATAGTGGTTGTGTGAGTCTATTTTTTTGTAATGAATCAATGGACCCTCTTTCCCATGTATGAGTTTTATCCAATAAATTTGTGTTATTTTGGATGAACATTCAATCCCACAAATGAATTAGATGCCATAAGATATTGTGAATTGTTCTATACTGTGCATATTGTTCTTTGAGAGAGATGTTTGGCTCTCTTTGACTACTTGGGGGTCTTATATCACCTTTTGCTGCTTTGGATGCTCTGTACAGGTTATATGAATGAGAGATTGTCATAATATGTGTTTGGTAGCTTCATGATACACATGGATATGATGTATCCTGGATTTGTATATGTTACCTTTGATTCCATGGAATATCAAGGAACTATTTTTTTCTTCTGGAAAAATAATTCCTTCTCATTGGCATCTTTTCATCAATTTTCTTATGTCTCGGGTGGCTAAGAGAATTGGTATCAGAGCTTAGGATATTGTAGCTAACTCTATCTTGAGGATAACATAGTCTACATGATCCTAAGGTAATGGTTTCCAAAGTAACAGTAAGGACTTAAATTATTGGATCTGAGATGCTTTACAGATCTTGGTTGAAGGAATTCATAAACCATCAAAGTGATAAAGATGGTAAGAGATATGATATCGACATATCTGGTTATTAGATCAATAAAAACTAAACAAAGAGATGTGTTTTAGTACTAACAAATGCTATCAGAAAATGGATTTGATAGATTATGAACATGATGGCCCATTAAATAGGTATATTAATGACAAGTAAGAAATCCCACTTAATTATGATGCCTTAGAGTCAATCATTGTTTTGTGCAAAAGAGTCTTAGGACTCATTAATGGATGCGATCAAGGATTGTTGACACAAGGAAGTTAGAATTTATGATTATATTTAATAAGTGCATACTCATGCTTAAAGGATAGTGGCATAGAATTCTTAACCATTGTTTATGATGCATCAATCAATGCAATGAATCCTAGAGCTTAATCTCTTAGGATTGTGATTTAAATTTTTCCAATGCATGTATATTTTTATAATGTTGATGCTTCTATGGGTACATATTGAATGTGATTTTTGCATAAGAGAAGATATAGTGAGTACTTCCTATCCCACTTCTTATTGACCCTTAATATTATCATGTCATGTGGATTTTCTCTTGGCAACTTTAAGATAGCTGCAGTGTATGTATATGAATGATAAAATCATGTTAGTATGTGAAATTCATGACATTCAATCTTAACTTATAAAGGAGAAGGATGTGACAAGCAGTGAATTTTTACCATTATGTTTATGCTTAAAGTTATCTATAGAGATCAAGAAGGAGTTGAGTACTCATGTATAGAGGGAGCAAGAGGCTCCACAAATTAAAAGACCAGTTATGTGAGATGTTACCAAGCTTTTTTTATTGAAACAACTGACAGATTCAAAGATCAAGAGGGATCAATTTGTACTCTCTAGTCCCAAACCAAGTGGAGTTACAAAAACTATCTATGAGATCATTCTTCCTTCTAAGATGGAGAGCTGTTAGAAGTTCTCAAGAAACCCTGTATTTGACGACATGTTGTAAGACATCGAGATGAGTTATCACCACATAAGGGTGCAGTATGTTAGCGATGTGCTAAGAATGTCCATCTTGGTGAGAGGGAGTGTTAAATTTAGTGCAGCTATGAGACCCATTCTCAGAGAATGGTATCCTATTCAGTTGACTAGGACATAGTAAGACCCTAGAAGGTACCATAGGGCCCCCAGTGGTCTCCTGGGGTTCTTGGTAAAAACCAAGCAGGTTGATGCCATGGAAAAAACCATAGCATGTGGCTATGGGACCTATATGCCTCTAGGGTATTCTGGTCTGGGACCAGGGACACGATGTCCATTACCTTCCACCACAACGCAAACAATTGGAGCTTCTAGTTTCACCTAGGCTTAATTTTCTATATTTTAAAATGTGTATACATGAAGGACCACTTTGACTATGACTCAATTCTAGTTGTTTAATTTGTAATCATGACTCAACTCAACTATATTAGTACATTATTCAGTGGCTATAATTTATTACAATTATATATCTTTAATAATACACAATTACACACAAAAAAACTCTTTTGTTGACCATGGTTTTACTAAATCAAAATGTCGTTGACTAGGTTTCAACTTTCATCGCTTAAAAACCGACCTCCTCGGCTAGCAACAACCTTACATTACAAAAGGAAAAGAGGTTCTCCTACACTCAAACAAGTCTTCAAAGTCATATCAAATATAGACTAATTGGCATGAACTCTATTGTTGTATTGATCCTTTTGTTTAAATGGCATTACGTATCCTTGTGCATGCAACTTTCAAATTCACACCCGCTAAATTGAAAATCTCTATCAAACCCCTAAATTAGAGTATTCTAAACATGAGATAATGATTTTGACTTTTTTTCAATT
Organism: Pseudotsuga menziesii; assembly: GCA_001517045.1. NCBI lineage: Eukaryota > Viridiplantae > Streptophyta > Pinopsida > Pinales > Pinaceae > Pseudotsuga > Pseudotsuga menziesii. The sequence goes on along the minus strand of LPNX010370135.1, from coordinate 212,381 downwards.
ATTCTTTTTTGTAATCCATTTGAAATTGCGTAGATATTTGTTGTTAAGGTTGCAGGATCTACATGCAAGAAGAGTATTTGAGGTCACTAAAGCCATTTTTACTATAACTAGAACATCCACATAATTAGTGGATGGAAAACGTGAATAGGGATCACTTCATTTTAGCAACGTATGTATGTCTAGTATCTAACTTTTCTAACTGACTATGTTAGGGTTTCAAGCCCAAAAACTAAACTTTTTTAACCGACTACACAAATTTTATTATCAAATAAGATATAATGATTATGAATCAAATTAATGGTTGGCCTTGAAAATCGAAACTTGGGTTGCAATATACTTGAGTAAAACTATGGTAATAACCCCTTCTTAAGTGGACATCACCTTTAACTAGAGTCTCCCAAATCGTGGATCTCATGTGGAAATGTGTTAAGACAACGCTTCCTTTCTAAAAAAATATATCTTAACCTTTTAAGGCTTATACTTTTTCCTTAGCATAGGTGCATTTGTTACATCTCAAATAAGGTGCACTATATATATGTGTGTGTGTTTTTTTCGCTTAATGACAATAAAATGATGGGTTGGACATGTTTTTTCTTTTATGAAAATAGGTTCCCCCCTTCACAAAATTTGAACATTTCATTCAAATCAACCTCCTTCCTTTGAATTTTGACTTTTAAGGATAAAATAAGGCCAGAAAAAACCATTGACTTCCTGCTTGATTCACTTTTGAATTCCTATTGGGAGTCATCATTCTTATTCTTATAAGGTGTTCTACTTATTAGGATCTTTGTCATTGATCTGTATTGAATCTTACCTATGCTGATTCTCAAGAGATATATGCCCATAATATCTCTTCATTTTGGTTCACTACAGACTAGAAATTAGGTGATGATGCCCTCCTTTATCAGAAGAGTTCTGATACATACATATTTACTCACTTGAGTGTTATTCATCTATACATGTCCTTTGTTTTTTCGTAGGTTGAGCTGATTGTTTCTGCACAAATTGAGATGATTGTTGTGTGAAAATGGAAGAGGGGTTTGTCGATCTCAAAATGATCAACAGAGAAGTGGTAGATTTGGTGAGTTTAGAGATATTTTGGGCATTTTTAGTTGGCAAATCTATTGTGTTTATGCCTTTGCATATTTAAATTTTTGCTATGGTTGTTATACTATTTGAGTTATGTGTATGGTGATAATGTGGTTTCTTTGGAGATCATCATTGTGTATGTAATGTGACCGCAATAATCAATCTGATACAAATCCAATGTTTATCTTGATTTAGATCCCCCTCCGGTTCATGTGTGTCATTACAAATCCATGTACAGATCCTGGGTTGAATTTCTATGAATGACATGGGAATCTTGTTGAATAACTAGTCTAGATTTTTTGTTAAGAGTCCATGTTCACAGGTGGTTGGTATTGAGTTGTTGAGTCTGACTCAGGCCATTTACTTCTTGTTCAAGGATAAGTTGGTCTTTCATACTTTATTTCAATACATATTGGGGTAGTTGGGAAGTTAGTCTTTTTAATACATGGAAGTGATTTGGGTTGTTCTTCATGCAACTTTATTGTTAATCTCTATTGAGTCTTCTAGTAATTCTTAATCCGTAAGGGGCCTTCTAGTAATTTCGAATAAGGACTTGGCTAATTTTGGGTTTACGACTTTTTAAAAAGAACATATAGGTTTATGTAATCAAACTAGACCCTAAATGTGTTATTGTGCTTTTCTCCAAAAAAGGGTGTAAAAAGACCTAAAAAAATAGATTTGAATTAATTTCAGACCCTAAAAACTAAGTCTAGGTATGATTTAACCTTTAAGTCATTCTAGGTAGCTTTATGAGGTCTTTTCATGATCAAATATTATGTCTTCCAACTTGAAGTAATTCTGGGCACATATTTAACCTCAAACAACGATCTTTTTGAAGTTTTGGGTATAAACAACAAGGAGCATCCCTAAAACCATGAATTTTGGATAAGTAGTAGCAATTATAGGCATGAAGACAACCTTAACATCCATTCTCGGGTAGCATATAGTTCATTTCAAGCCCTAGAACGACAATATATAGACCTGATATTGTCTTTTAAAGTAGAAATTGTGCCAAAATGGTTTAAACGACAATCAAAAACCCCTGAAATGTCATCATTTCGAGCCTTGAGAATTCTTCCAGTAGTATTGTAGACCAATTTAGGGAGGTGAGTTGGAGGAAAATATTTCTTCTCTGTTTTCTAAAGTATTTCCATATAATCGACGTTCCTTTTAGCTTTAATAGCCTCTTTGTTGGGTATCATATTTGGTCAATTTTGCACTTATCAAACAACTCCTTACTTATCTTTACCTATTTTTTCCATCACTTTCATTTCCTTTATTATAATCACCATTTTTATAATTTGAGCACCATCACACCAAATAAGGTAATTATTCATAATAAAGCATGGTTTCTTATGTTTTGGCATGCATTTTGGAGTAAGTTTGGTTTCAGCTAAGCATCTTTGGGTTTTGTAGTCTTTCATATAACCTCTTGGATACACCTAGATATTTAGATGGTAAAGAAAAAAAATATACAAACTTTGCAATAAATATAGAATAAAGTATTTTGCTGATAATATTCAAAGTTTGGTAGACCCCATGTGGTCCAGAAACATAGTTAGTCAACACAGATCCTAACTTTACATGGATATTTAAATTACCCACTTGAAGAAAATATTTAGTTTCTGACCTGGACTAGAGATTTTCCAATTTGCAATAGGAGATTGTGCATAGCCTTCATTGTTTGGTGAATCCATGTTATCAAGAGTAGACACAGGAGAGGATTTCTGATGGTGGTCATCTTGAAACTTTAGGCCAACTGCATAACATAACACTAAAGAAGACAAGGTATTTGAGAGCTCAGGAATTTCTTCATAGTTGAAACCAAATCCTAGATCAAAACACCCTTTCAAGTCATCCAAGTCCACGTGTGTAATATTTATAACTCTTGGAGTTATGATAGTATGTCTCAAACTTGAATAAGGAGAAGTAACTCTGGCCTCTTCCTTGGCTGAATTGGAAGTTGTCTTAGAAGACAGAAAATCATTGAAATAATTGTAATCACAAGAGAATTCCTCTCATAGAGCTTGATCTCTTTTCCTTTCCTAGCCTTCTCACACTAGTCTTCTTTACTATCCCTATAGAGGATTCTTCTAGTTTTCCTATATTGACTTAAATCTATGCATTGATCTGCATCTCCATATACTATATTGATTGAGTTGTTGGAAAGCTTGTTTTGATCATAGAGCGGGGACTACATCCATTATTATTACTAAGCATTGTTCCTTATTGAATGACACATATTTGTATGTCTAGGCCCAAAGAGAGAATTAATTTAAAATTGAGAGATATTGGTTGTTTTTGCTAATGTGATTGGTTTAAAAGTGTTCTCCTATAAATATCATTATTTATATTCATGTGTGAGGTATAGATATATATAGATATAGATATATATCTCTCTATATAGAGAGAGAGATGTATGTGAGAAATATCATTGGGCTTGAATAATTATATCCAATTTGGCAATGCTAGTCTATATATAGAGAAATTTTCGTGTAACAAGAACTCAGATTATTAGTCTTTTCTTAGAATTACAAATGATGCAATATTCGTGTTAATATTGCCCCTTTTCCCAATTCTTAAATTGTTCTAGCTCAATGGTAGAGTGCCTGCTTTACAAGCAGGAGGCTGAAGGTTCGATCACTTCATGCCCTAATGATATTTCAATATTGATGTTTTAAATAAAACATATTTTACTATGATTTTTTATGGCTATGAGGGGGGTTCTAAACTGACTTCATGTGTCACTACAAGGGGGGTTCAAAACTTCTCTTTTGTGTTACAAAGAGGGGGTTTCATAACCTCCCCCAAAGGTTTGTAAAGATTTTTAGGGGGGGTATCGAACCGCCTCTGTATGTACCTACGAGGGGGATTTATAACCTTGTCCAAAGGTTTGTAAAGAGTTTTAGGGGGGGTTTCGAACCGACTTCATAGGTACCCATTTACAACATCCCCCAAAGATTTGTAAATATTTTTAGGGTGTTTTTGAACCACCTCCGTAGGTAACTATGAGGGGGGTTTATAACCTCCCCCAAAATTTTGTAATAAAGAATTTTAAGGGGGGTTTATAACCTCCCCTGTAGGTACCTACAAGGGGGGTTTATAACCACCCCCAAAGGTTTGTAAAGAGTTTTATGGGAGGTTTCGAACTGCCTCTGTAGGTACCTACGAGGGGGGTTTGAAACCGCCCCCATAGGTACCTACGAGGTTGGTTTATAAACGCCCTCAAAGGTTTGTAATAAGAAATTTTTTTTTGGGGGGGGGGAG
>LPNX010370135.1:121884-202765 GCA_001517045.1 Pseudotsuga menziesii | reverse complement strand
CCCCTGACATCCCCCCTCTCTCTATAACACTCTCACTACCCCTAACCTATCCTATTTATCCCTAACCCCTCTCTTGCTTCTTACCCACAACCACCCCCTCCACCACTCTCTCTAATACTCAGATTAGAGGAAATTTGGGGTCTAAAATGGGCCTCCTAAGAAAAATAATAAAAAAAGCCACATCACACTACAAATATGTCATGTCACATTAAATCTAATGAAACTCAACCTAAATTGTCTCATTAATGGTAGTTGAAAAGTGTGTTGAGTTAATGTAGAGTAAAGAGATATTGGTTAAAAATATTAATGAAATAGTTAGGTTCTCCTGCACACATAATAAATGATATAGTGGAATTTTTTTAATTTTATATTATAATTTTTTTAAATAAATGCACCACTACTTTTTATATATGAAATAAAATGCAAAACTCAAATATATTCATATTTAAATTATAATGGAAAATGTAATTACAATAATATTAAAAAATAAAAAATCACTATTATTTTTTAATATAAATTTTATATTAATTCATATAAAAAATATTACATTACATAAAATAAAATAAAAATAAACAATATGTATTCTTATAATTTATATAATCTAATGAACCATATATATATTCTTATATAGTTTTTTTCATATCATGTTGATTTTTAAAAGTTTATATAATATTTATAATAAAATATAAAAATATAATAGTATTATTATTATGTTAATTTAAAAAAAAAAACATTTATAATAAAAATATAAAAAAATTTAAAATATATAAAAGTATGGAAAAATCATTCAATATTTCCATTTATATAAGGATGAATTTGCTTATAACCATTAATAATTTTTTTATAAAAAAAACATTATATTTTTATAACCATTTGTAATGTTTTTTTTATTATTATTAAAAAATATTGAAAAAACATTCTTAGACGGCATAGAAAATTTAGTGTAAATGTAATATTGCAAATTTCTAAATATTAAAAAAACATTGTTAGACGACACAACAAATCTCTAATGTAAATCTAATATTGCAAATTTTAGTGTAAATGTAATATTGATAGAATTTTTTTCTTATACTTTTACCAAAGGGAAATGTAAATGTAATAATGTATTATTAAACTTTTACTATGAACAAAGCCTGAACTACGGTTTATCCCAAAAAAATGGAGAGTAATATTAAAAATACTAAATATTTTTATTTAGTATTTCAAGATAAGTCATTTTTAAAATTAAATACTATTTAGTTTTGTTTTTTAAATATTGATTAGTACATGCTTTTAGTATTTCAAAATGTCTCCACTATGATTTTAATTAATGTGAGAATTATTTTTTATATAAGTTGGAAGTAGTGATCAAATAAAATATTATATATTTATTATTTCAAGTATATATATCATATTTTGAGATGATCGTTTTACAATCTTAACCAAGGTGAGGTTGATATGGAGTTAGCTATGGTTGACCAGAGATATTGAAATTTTATTGGCTTAAAAAATCCAACTCTATCCAACTCATCCATGGCACATTTTTTTATAAGGCCCATTTTAGACCCCAAATTTCCTCTAATAGGCTCGCTCTCTCTCTCTCTCTCTCTCTCTCTCTCTCTCTCTCTCATAATCCCCCTTCCCCTACCACTTACAACCCCTCCCTAATATTTCTTTGTCTCCCTGCCTCTGTGCCTCGACACTATTCTACCCCTTCTCTCTAATTTCCTTAATCTTCCCTAAACCCCTACCCCCACCCCAATTTATATCATTTTCTCTCCCCTAACCCCCCTCATCTCCTCTACCCATAATCAATCTCTCTCTCTCTCTCTCTCTCTCTCTCTCTCTCTCTCTCTCATAATCCCCCTTCCCCTACCACTTACAACCCCTCCCTAATATTTCTTTGTCTCCCTGCCTCTGTGCCTCGACACTATTCTACCCCTTCTCTCTAATTTCCTTAATCTTCCCTAAACCCCTACCCCCACCCCAATTTATATCATTTTCTCTCCCCTAACCCCCCTCATCTCCTCTACCCATAATCAATCTCTCTCTCTCTCTCTCTCTCTCTCTCTCTCTCTCTCTCTCATAATCCCCCTTCCCCTACCACTTACAACCCCTCCCTAATATTTCTTTGTCTCCCTGCCTCTGTGCCTCGACACTATTCTACCCCTTCTCTCTAATTTCCTTAATCTTCCCTAAACCCCTACCCCCACCCCAATTTATATCATTTTCTCTCCCCTAACCCCCCTCATCTCCTCTACCCATAATCAATCTCTCTCTCTCTCTCTCTCTCTCTCTCTCTCTCTCTCTCCTCCACCTACCCCTCACATCCCCCCAACCCCTAATCCTCTGAACCCCTCTCAACCCTTTTGCTTAAACTAAATTCAATATTAATAATATCGTGCTAGAATTTTAATACTCTAAATTGTGTGCATGCTTCGTAAATGAAAATCACACACTCATTTTTTAAAGGAATATCGTGCACCTGTTATGTTTACATACAAAATCCCTAACTCCTAACCCTCTATCTCTCCCAACCCCCTAAAACCCCCTTGTTATCTCTCTCTAGACCCCCTACTCCTCCCTTAACTCTGACCCCCCTCCTTTCTATCTCTCTCACTCCCTCCTAACCCTTACTAACATGCCCCTCTCTCTCTCTCTCTCTCTCTCTCTCTCTCTCTCTCTCTCTCACACTATTCCTCCACCTAAACCTAAACTTGAACCCTCTCTCTCCATCGAATCCCTAACATCGCCTTTCTCTCTCACTCTTAGTAACCCTAACCCCCCCTCTCTCTCCCTCGATTGTAGGAGATAATAGTAGGAGATTCCTCAATTTAGTTCTAGCTTCTCAAAGGATTCAACATAATCCAAATCATGGAAGACTAATCCAAAGGTCACTAGAAAACGTCAAATTTTTTAACAACCTTGAGTTCTATCAAGTTCTTTAAAACCAAAATAGAAGAGCATGAAGAACATTTGTAAGATTTTAAGTTTGGGAGAGATTTTTGTGTTAAATCCCACACACATCCCACATCAACTAATTATTACTACATGCCAACATTTCTCCACATAATTTTATAAGGAATGTTTGCATTAATGCATGTGGGTATTTCATTGAGATATGTTTCTTCCTATTATCACTTAAAGTAGGGATGATTCTCATTTATACGAGTCTTGAGTCCCATGATCTCAAGACAAAGGTTTTCTTTAGAGAAGAGGTTGTAAACCCATCCATCATTTTCACTAAAGTAAAGTTTGGAGAGATTCAAACTTTAGGGGTTTATTCCATCAAATTCCTAAGGATTTCTGACCTAGATATAATAAGTTGATATAAATTTAAGAAAACCCATTTCGAAAAGACCATATGAAAAAACATTTAAATTTTTTCTTAAAGCTTTACATTTATTAAATACTCATATTTCATTACAAACTAACCATTGTGGAGAAGGTAAAGATAAACTAATATACTATGATTTGTTAATCGATATGTGTTGCCTTTAAATTGAACTCTTATAAATTCAAAGATTTGATATTCAAATTTATCTCGAAAACATCCTAAATTTGAAATTACGGAATGGTCATCTAGGTTCTTTGATCACATAGACCAAGAAATGAAATGCTTGGACTCGTTATTGACATCAATCACATCAATATGGAATCCCGGAGATTGGGAACTCTTTCTTCGGCTTAGAAGAAACCAATTCATTCTACATCGGGAGTAACAATTACATTGTTCTTCCACTTTAAAATTCGTCCACTTGAGGTTTGGATTGTAAAACAAGATTAAAAGCAGCATGGCTTTCTTTGTCATTTAACAAGAAGTTGAAGTTGGTATTAACAAATTGTTGTTAACCATTCATATAAAAAACGAAACCAAATTGTTATTAATAATTAATATAAAAATCTAAATATGATAGATAAATGCCTTTGTAAAAATACACGCATCACAAAGGTTTGTTGGCCATACAATATAACAAGTCTGACAATTTTATTGAGAAGTTTAAGTATCAATACAATGGTTTAGCTTGTGAAAAATAGTCATTATTAGAGTAGTTGCAAAGAAAGATCAAAATTATATATCAATAGGAAATTGATTTGTTCCAACCATTCGACGTTCTAGACAATTATAGACATTTATATTGTAATGGCAAAGAAGTATGCTTTCTTATAATGCCAAATTAGTACTTGAATCTTTAACGCTTGAGCATAACATTATGAGACAACACGACGACAGTCGCGTCTTCTTTCACTCCACAAAAGCGTAAATTTATTGTCACAATAATACTTTAACAATATTGTTCTATTTCCAACTATAACATGAAATCGAAACAGATGAAAGCCGTTAGGTAGAAGGATGAGTTGATAAGCCTGGTTGGGCCACTCTGATTTCAGAAACGCCAATGAGTGAGGAGATCAACCGCTCCTCTAACTTGATATTTTTTAGAACTTTAAACTAAGTGAATAGAACTGTCTATGAAACTCAAGCCTGGAACTCAAGTCAGATGCAATTATGGGTGAGACTCCTAGAAATACAGTAATGCTAAAAGCATGCCTTATTATTATTTGCTTATTCTTTATCTTGTTAATTGATGTACGGTGTGAGGCATCAAAATACGACTGTCAAGAAATAGTTTCTATAATAATTTGAGCAATTTTATTGTGATGTTATACATGAGTAACGAACACTCCTATGTGGCTCAGCTTTGGCTTTATTTGGCTTTAGAACAAGCTCATAAAAATATTTTGTGTACAATTGATAACAAGACCTCCTTCCATAAGATCTCTGAGGTCTCCTATTATGACATCGAATCGTCCATCTCTGTTCTCGAGCTCAGCCCTAGGCCGAAGAATTTGGATTAAATATTTAAACTTTAGCAGGAACCTAAGAAGTATAAAATATAGTTTGAGAAAATGAAGCATTAAAAATTAGTTACCTAGCATCATTGATAAAGAGATGAAGGCCAGTGCCCAGAACTGCAGAATGTTTCTCTGTTCACAACAAGGTATTTGCGGCAAAAATCAACAAAATTATGGAAGCAACATTTTATTTAATTCCACACAAAATTTAAACTAAAAACAATAAAACCATAAATTAATAGAGGTGCGGTTATACCTTATCGATGTCACACATCATCGCTTTCTTGATGTTCTTGTGCCGTAATACCTCCAAAGTTGTGGAGCCTTTGCCGCCTCCCATGATGAAAACGCTTTTGAGGCTGAAATCACACATCATGACTACAAATTACCAGATGCAAATTACTTAATTACTTATTATGGGTGGCAAACGAGCGACGGATGCACAAGTAATTTGTGATAGATAAACTCGTCCACTTTTGTGCTTTGCAACTTTCCATCTATAACAAGAGCTTGTCTGCAAGAGAAAGAAATTCTTATTGATGTTCAAAGAAAAGGTAATTCACAATCTTTATTTTATATATTTCTAATATTGTACTGTGTATATTTACCTTGCCGAATGGTTTTGTATCGAGCAACACTATATCCTAGTAATTGCTCACTACGGTAATTTGGAAATGGCACGGCATAAGAAGCTTGAGGGAATGAAGCATTTGAGTTATTTTGAAAGAAATTGTAAGACAACCTGTCTATATGGGAAGTTTCATGTCAAGCGTTGGTTGAGTCACCTCACATGTTACCTCACATTTCAAATAGACTTGTGGGCCAACATCTCATCGTTTTGAGCTTCTGACTATAAATAGAGTTGCACACAAGCATCTCATCATTATCCTTGTCAGTGCAAAGGTAAGTAATGTCGAACTCTATTGTTCTGAAAAAACAACGTTTTTAGATTGTATATCTCTTATAAATAAATAAATTAAATCCCTTAGTATTCAAATTTGATTGTATATCTCTTATAAAATAAATAAATAAAATCGCTTAATATTCAAATTTGATGTGGGTGATGGGTTTAAAAAGGATTAAAACCATTTTGAAAAGCTATATATCATTTCATAACCTTCTAAGCTAATTCTCCAACACCAAAACTTACAATGTTGATTTGTTTTTTTGAAATTAAATACATAAGAAAGGATTAATCCATGTGATGAAGCGTGAACTCTGCTTTAGAATAAATCTGTGAATTCGCACTATATAAAGAGGCCTAGTTTGCCTAGAGAATCTGTGTGAAGAGGCCCACACTTTATAAATGAAAATGACACACTCATTTTTTAAAGGAATATCGTGCACGTGTTATGTTTACATACAAAATCCATAACTCCTAACCCTATCTCTCTCTCTCAACCCCCTAAAACCCCCTTGTTATCTCTCTCTTCCCCCCCTACTCCTCCCCTACCTCTGACCCCCCTCCTATCTGTCCCTCTCACTCCCCCCTAACCCTTACTCTCTCTCTCTCTCTCTCTCTCTCTCTCTCTCTCCACCTAAACCTAAACCTGAACCCTCTCTCTCCGCCAAATCCCTAACATCGCCTCTCTCTCTCACACTCTTAGTAACCCTGAACCCCCCTCTCTATCCCTCGATTGTAGGCGATAATAGTAGGAGATTCCTCAATTGAGTTCTAGCTACTCAAAGGATTCCACATAATCCAAATCATGGAAGACTAATCCAAAGGTCACTAGACTACGTAAAAAAATTTAACAACCTTGAGTTCTATCAAGTTCTTTAAAACCAAAATTGAAGAGCATGGAGAACACTTGTAAGATTTTAAGTTTGGGAGAGATTTTTGAGTTAAATCCCACACACATCCCACATCAACTAATTATTACAACATGCCAATATTTCTCCACATAATTTTATAAGGAAGGTTTGCATTAATGCAAGTGGGTATTGCCTTGAGGTATGTTTCTTCCTGTTATCACTTAAAGTAGGGATGATTCTCATTTATATGAGTCTTGAGTCCCATCACCTTCAAACAAAGTTTTTCTTGAGAGAAGAGGTTGTAAGCCCATCCATCATTTTCACTAGGGTAGAGTTCGGATAGATTCAAACTTTAGGGGTTTCTTCCATCAAATTCTTAAGGATTTCTGACCTAGATATAACAAGTTTGATATAAATTTAAGAAATCCCATTTAAAAAAGACCATGGAAAAAAACAATTAAAAAAGTCTGTTGTTTTTTTTAATACTTTATCATTTATTAAATACTCATATTTCATTACAAACTAACTATTGTGGAGAAGGTAAAGATAAACTAATATACTGCGATTTTTTAATAGATATCTGCTGCCTTTAAATTGAACTCTTATAAATTCAAAGATTTGATATTCAAATTTATCTTGAAAACATCGTAAATTTGAAATTGCGGAATGGTCATCTAGGTTCTTTGATCACATAGACCAAGAAATGAAATGCTTGCACTCCTTATTGACATCAATCACATTAACATGGAATCCCAGAAGATTAGGAACTTTGTCTTCGGCTGAGAAGGACCAATTCGTTCTTACATCGGAAGTAAAGTAACAATTACATTGTTCTTCCACTTTAAAATTCGTCCACTTGAGGTTTGGATTGTAAAACAAGATTAAAAGCAGCATAACTATTTATTCCCTGTTAAGTTTATTGGGCATACAATATAACAAGGTAACATTTTTATTGAGAAGTTAAAGTATCAATACAAAGGCTTAACTTGTGAAAAATAGTCATTATCAAAGTAGTTTAAAGAAAGATCATAACATTATATACTCGAATTTTTAAAATAGTCATAACAAGTTAATAACATAATATATTCCAATCTTTAAAACAATCATACCAAGTTAATAACATTATTAGAGTAGTTGCAAAGAAAGATCATAAAATAGTCATATCAAATTAGTACTCTAATCTTTAATGGTTGAGCATAACATTATGAGACAATGACACCAATGGCTTCTTATTTCACTCCATGAAAGCTTAAATTTATTATTGTCACAATAATACTTTAACAGTATTGTTCTATTTCGCACTCTAACACGAAATCGAAAGAAATGAAAGCCGTTAGGTAGAAGGATGAGTTGATATACCTGGTCGGGCCACTCTAATTTCATAAACTTTAGTGAGTGAGGAGATCAACTGCTCCTCTAACTTGATAATTTTAAGAACTTTAAACTAAATGAATAGAACTGTCTATGAAACTCAAGCCTAGAACTGAAGCCTGTAGCTGTCTATGAGAACTAAGTCTTTGCCGACATTTAAAGGGATACACCTAAGGGACGAGGGATATTACCAAATGCAAATTACTTACTATGGGTGCAAGACAAGGGAAGGATGCACTAGTAATTTGTGATAGATAAACTCGTCCACTTTTGGGCTTTGCAACTTTCGTGTCTACAAGAGCAAGAAAGCCTTATTGGCGTTCAGAGAAAAGGTAATTCACAATCTTTATTATATTTACCTTTCAGAATGGTTCTTTATTGAGCAACACTACTGGTAATTTCTCATTACGGTAAATTGGAAATGGCGCAGCACAAGAAGCTTGATGGAATGAAGCATTTGTAAGACAACCGATCTATATTGGAAGTTTCATGTCAAACATTGGTTGAGTCACCTCACATTTTAAATAGACTTCTTATCGTTTTGAGCTTCTAATTGTAAATAAAGTTGCTGGCAAGCATCTGGTAGGTATCTTTGTTAATGCAAAGGTAAGTAATGTCTAACTGTACTGTTCTGAAAAAACAATGTTTGTAGATTGTATATCTCTTATAAATAAATAAATAAAATCATTTAGTATTCAAATTTGATTGAAAATCCAGTAAATGTTGTGGCACAACTGCCAAAAGCCAACCTAATACGTAATTCCTTCCCTGCTTGCAGGGGAATATTAAAAATCTATGCATCTTCAAGGTCTCGTTATGAATTAAGTGTGGGGAAGGTAGGGGAGTGTCGCTCTCTTCAACAGCAACACTGAAAACTTGACGTACAGCTCAAAAAAAACAACTTACAGGAAAGCTGTGACTCACTAATAGAGATCAGAAACTCAATTTAATTTCTACATGACTGTTGCAGCTCGGTTGCTACTGCTAACAGTACCCAACAGAAGGTGTTACAGCTGGATGTTACAGCCGGCAACACTTTATACATTTAATTCAACTAGATGCGACTGTTTACGTCACTCACACCTCACACACAACTCTGTTGCAGCTCACTATTTTTCACTGACTCGATGACCCCTGCATTCAGAAACTTAACACGAATGTTCTACAAACTTAATAGACAACATTCACATAATTAAACTTCAGCTGCTATAGAAAACTGACATAAAAAAAACCTGAGTTTTTCAAAAACAGAGTGAAACACAGAATTACACAAGAAAATATTAGAGCTTCAACTCTATTTCTATTACGCTATGTTGTTCATATTCAGCGTATCAAATATGGCTTATAGTGCAAGTATTTATAGGATTTTAACTAAGTTGGCCATTAAGTGCTAATTGGCCCTTCGCTATACAAAATGGGCTTCTCTGTTCAAATGATTTACAATCTGTCGATGCTCTATTACAGTCTGATAGAAATATAAACTACGCTACCTCTTCAAAAATAGATTCGCTCTGTTGGCACATAAAAATGATTGTTTATGATTGAATAATTTGTTTTTCAGGCGGTGTGGCGGTGTTGTGACTCTTTAGTGTTGCAGTGGCCACAATCTGAACAATGATGGCTTTTCAAAATTCCGGCAGTTGAAGTTGTCGCTTCAAAATCTATTGCAGCCGATGGTGGAGTAATTAACCGATTCCAACATTCTCCCCCTTAATTACTACACTCAAAAAACAAAATTTTGTAACACTTAATTTCTATTACAGCTTACAAACCCCAATGTTTTTCCCATGAAGCTCAAACAAATCTTTTCCCAATGGTTTTGTAAACAAGTCTGCAAACTAATTTCTTGATGTGGAAAATTCCACACTGATTTCATTGTTGTTTATCAGTTCATGAATAAAATGATACCTTGTATCAATATGCTTACTTCTTTTGTGGAAGACGTGATTTCTTGATAGTGCAATAGCTGAGTTATTATCACAAAAGATTGGAGTCGGTTCATTTTGTTCATGCTGTAACTCAGAAAGAGTTCTTCTCATCCATACTGTTTGACATTCAGCTGCTGTTGCAGCAACATACTCTGCCTCAGCAGAGGATAGTGTCACTATGGGCTACTTCTTAGATGCCCATGCTACTGATCCCGATCCAAAACTGAACACATATCTAGATGTGCTCTTTCTATCATCAATAGAACCAGCAAAATCACTGTCAGTGTATCCAATCAACTTAAAATTTGAATTAGATGTATACTAGATACCAAAATTTGTTGTTTCGGCAATATATCTTAGGATTCTCTTTCCATCTTGCCAGTGGGTACTCTTTGGTGTTTCCATAAACCTTGAAATCAAACTTACTGCAAACATTATATCAGGTCATGTTGCAGTTAAGTACATGAGACTTCCAACCATTCTCTTATACATCGTTGGATCAATTTTTGACCCATCAATTCTAGGTTGTTGACTAAACCCCTGAGCAACAAGTCTTGCTTTATATTTTTCAACATCACAATCAGGATTTAACTTAGTTTTATAAATCCATTTGACACCAATACAATTTTTATCTTCAGGCAAATCTACAAAATTCCAAGTATTATTTTTTTCTATGGCATCAATTTCTCCATCCATTGCTTTTATCCAAACATCATTTTTAACAGCTTCATCAAAATCTACAGGATCACATGCTATAAATGCAAAATTTAAAACTCGATCTACTTCATCATTCTATTCATACAATTATCTTAAATTTCTAGTCTTCTGACCTCTAACTATGTTTCTTAATGATGCCAATGTAGGATTTGATTCATTACTTATCTCCGATCGTGTTCCTTGTCGTCCACCAACACTTGATGGTTCACCATGTTCATGAGTTCTAGGCATTCTGGCAGCTGTCTTTGTTGTTGGTGTATGTAGAGTCAACTGTCCTCCATGTGTGCCTTGTTCATCTTCTTCATCTTCTGTGTGAGGTGTTACAGCTTCCTCACCAACTAATTTATCAATGCTCCCATCCCATGCTTCTTCTTTAAACACCACATCTCTATTAATTACATACTTCTTGGTGATGGGATTATACAGTCTATATGCTTTAGATTCTTCACTATATCCAACAAAAATACATTTCTAACTTCTGTCATCTAACTTTTTTCTCAACTCTTCAGGTACATGTGCATAAGCTACACAACCAAAAATTCTTAAATGAGATACGCTGCTACACTTACCTAAGGAACTTGATCCTTCAGCCTTTTTGTTGGGCTTCTGTTCAGAATGTATACTGAACAAGTAACAACATCTCCCCAATATTCATTTGAAAGATGCTTCTCCTTCATCATACTTCGAGCCATGTTCACAATGGTTCGATTCTTCCTTTCTGCTACATCGTTTTGTTGTGGAGTGTAGCGTGCAGTAAACTGCCTTTTAATTCCATGATACTTACAAAAATCCATAAATTCATTTGACATATACTCACCTCCTCCATCTGATCTCAAGACTTTAATAAATCTATTACTCTCCTTTTCAGCCATAGCTTTAAAACTTTTAAACACATCAAATGCTTAAGATTTATGTTTCAGCAAATACACCCAAGTTTTTCAACTGTAATTATCAATGAAAGACATAAAATAAACATTACCAGTGAAAGAAGGTGTTTGCATAGGTCCACACAAATCTGTGTGTACCAGCTCCAATGGTTCCTTTGCTCTGTTTGAGACTCCATAAATAAATTTCTCTCTGTGGTGCTTTCCCAATATGCAACTTTCACATGAGCCTATTGGCTACACAATACTCAACAATCCTTTTACCATCTGCTTCTTCTGTAGCAATTCTAAACCACCAAAATGTAAATGGCCATATCTCAAATGCCATAACCATGATTGATCTAAACTCTTAGTTTTATAAGCATTCAAAGAGTTAGTCAAATCATTTATCATAGTCAACCGAAACATTCTATTATTTGTCATCTCTACTCTAGAAATCAACTGTTTACTTAGATATTTATCATAAATAGTGCATACCTTTTTCTTAAAGAATACTCTGTACTCTTTTTCCAACAATTGTCCAACACTCAATAAATTACACATTAAACTAGGAACATAATAAACATCATGTATTGTTCTTCTTTTACCATCTTTTGCATACACAACAATCACACCTTTACCATTAACTTTTACCTTACAGTCATTACCCAACTTCACTTCAGACTGAATGCTGATGTCTAGACTTGAAAATAATTCCTTATTTCCAGTCATGTGGCTACTACATGCACTGTCCAAAAACCATATATCTTTTGAAATTTCTTGGGTGACATTACAAGTCAAAAACATAGGTTGCTCTTCATTTTCAGTCTCCTCTGTCATATATGTAGACAACTTATTAGTATCTACTTGTTTCTTCCAACACTTGTTATCAAAATGCTCAAATTTCTTACAATAAAAACATTGAACTTTAGATCTATCATTCCTCTGATTTTCTGACTGTCTTGCTCTGCTGCTACTACCCCTTATGCTAGGAGTACTCTGTTGTAACTTATCTTCATTTTCAGTATCATTTATGTTGTCACTATGACTAGCACTTTGTCCTCCTCTTCCTCTGTTACTAGCTCTTCCTCTACCTCTAGTAACATTTAACTGAGATTTAAGAGCATTTTCTAAAGGATTGTCATCATACTTGTTCATTCTTGATTCATGAGCAAGTAATGAATCAGTCAGCTCATCAATGTGCATTTGACTAAGATTTTTAAACTCTTCAATTGGAACAACCACGGCTTCAAACTTCTTCAGCAAACATCTTAGCAATTTTTCAATGACACGGTGATCTGGAAGGTCTTTACCATACTGTCATAGCTGGTTTACAACACTCATGACTTGTGTCATGAAATTATCAACAATCTCACTGTCTTTCATCTTCAGATTCTCAAAGTCTCTTCTTAAGTTCTGCAACTTAACATTCTTCACCTTGGTCACACCTTGATAGCACGTTTCAAGAGTGTCCCAAGCTTTCTTTGAAGACTCAGCACTTGATATCTTCGAAAAAATATATTCACTCAGGCCTTGTTGAATAAGACCAAGAGCTTTATTATCTTTCTTCTGATTTTCCTTTAACAAAACACGTTCAGCATTTGTCAGAGCCAACTCAGTCGCTTGATCAGCTAGTTCAGGATAGCCAATCATAACAAATTCCCAAAGATCCTGAGCATGCAGGATAGTTCTCATTTTAATAAACCATGTGTCATAATTTATTTCAGACAACACTGGAATTTGTGGCTGCACTACACTGTTGTTAGTAGCCATCCCAATTAATTTCAAAAACAAATGAGCAATAAAACTTAACCAGGCTCTTAACCAAGAGATGAAACTTAACCACGCTCTGATACCACTGTGGGGAAGGCAAGGGAGTGCCACTCTCTTCAACAGCAACACTGAAAACTTCACGTACAGCTAAAAAAACAACTTATAGCAAAGCTGCAACTCGCTAACAGAGCTCAGAAACTCAATTTAATTTCTACAGGATTGTTGCAGCTCCACTGCTACTGCTAAAAGTACCCAGCAGAAGATGTTGCAGCTGGATGTTACAGCCGCCAACACTTTATACACTTAATTCAACTAGTTGCGTCCGTTGATGTCACTCACAGCTCACGCACAGCTCTGTTGCATCTCACTATTTTTCACTGACTCGATGGCCCCTGCATTCATAAACTTAACACGAATGTTCTACAAACTTAATATACAACATTCACACAATTAAACTTCAGCTGCTACAACAAATTGATATAAAAAAAATAAAACTAATTTTTTTCAAAAACAGAGGAAAACACAGAATTATACAGGAAAATATCAGAGTTTCAACTCTGTTTCTATTACACTTTGCTGTTCATATTCAGCGTATCAAATATGGTTTACAATGCAAGTATTTATAGAATTTTAACTAAGTCGACCATTAAGTGCTAATTGGCCCTTCATTATACAAAACAGAATTCTCTGTTCAAATGATTTACAATCTGTTAATGCTCTGTTACATTCTAACAGAAATATAAACTACGTTGTCTCTTCAGAAAATAGATCCGCTCTGTTGGCACATAGAAATGATTGTTTATGATTTAATAATTTGTTATGTCGGGCGGTGTGGCAGTGCTATGACTCTTCAGTGTTGGGGTAGCCACAATCTAAGCAGTGATGGCTTTTCAAAATTCCGACAGTTGAAGTTGCCGCTTCAAAATCTGTTGCAACGCGATGGAAATAAATATATGAGTGTGAGAGATACTTTTGAGAAAATAGAGTGGATGAAAAATCTCACAAGTAAATAAGTAGAAATGGGTATTACCATTGCTTTTGTTTCTGAAAAAAATAAATCTCTTCTTTGTATCTAATGCATTGGCTTCAAGATGAAGAACATTATAGAAAAAAATGCATCTGAACGAAAAATTCACAAACAAA
Source organism: Pseudotsuga menziesii (assembly GCA_001517045.1). Classification (NCBI taxonomy): domain Eukaryota; kingdom Viridiplantae; phylum Streptophyta; class Pinopsida; order Pinales; family Pinaceae; genus Pseudotsuga; species Pseudotsuga menziesii. The sequence continues at coordinate 188,379 of LPNX010370135.1, read as the reverse complement.
AGCTCATCATCCTTGCAAACACCATCCAAATTAAGAATGCCCATGACATTGATCCAGATGATCTGTAGCTTGTCAGATTCGCACCAGTCTACCACCAGCATTAAACATATCAGATGGATTAATAGAGATAAAGTGCAGGGAAGCTGCTCGATATTTACGAATCCGGCCTTTCCATGTTCATATTTCTGAATCTGCCTTTTCCATGGAATTCAAATTTAAATGGGAGTGTGTTACTTGAGTTTAAATTTCAAATTTTAATGGAATGAAGGAAGGATGGATGTATCATTTCCTTCCATTTCATGTGATTTTGTATGAGCTCGTTAAGATACATGTGTGATGATGGGCAGAAAAATTGGTGATGCATGAAGGCTGTCACACTATGCATCGTTGGATCTCAAACAGGCTGAGATCCAACTAGCTCACAGTACGACGGCAGTCTCATTAAATGCCACATTGCATGTAAAGTATGCCATCCATGTTACACGGCAGTCTCATTAAATGCCACATTGCATGTAAAGTATGCCATCCATGTTACAGGTTGGATGTTACATGTTACACTGACAGAAATATTACAGTGCCATTACAGTGTGTCATGTTTAGCAGCTACTCATCAACGGAATACCCTGTGTCAGTGTGTCAGTCAGTACCTCGCTACAGCAGTCTTGATGATTCTCTTACATTGTGTATATTGATTACCGTTACTCTGTATCTCCTACATAATAGTAACATATACATTATAGAGAGTTTTATATAAAACACACAATATAGTTAAAATATCAATTTTTAATTATAAAATATGTTTTTTATACTTAAAATTTACAATTAGCACAAGTATAAAAACATTGCAGATAGTTTACAAACAATCTACAATTGAAAATTGATTTTTTCATTTCATTTTATTCATTTAATTAAAAAAATTTAAAAAATATCATTTAAATTTTAAAATCTTACATATACGAATAAAAAAAAATTAAATATCGTAAATAGTTACAAATCATTGTAAAAGAATCACAGATAATTTATTGTAAACAACCCACGATTATAATTGAAAAAAAGATTTTACCAAATTTCACCTCTTGCAACAATTTAGAAAGAAAGAAAACCGTGACATTTATTCCACAAGGCATCCCTCACTCAACCTTACAACACAACACAAGCGGCTAAATATAACGTACTTATTGTTTTGAACAAAACTGGATAAGAAATACATGAGTACTTATTGCTGAAAACTGTGAAGTTTTACAGCAACACATCAAAACTGCAGCGGATGAAAAATTAAAACGAAAAAATTGTAGAAAGAAATTCAATCGCTTCATAACTTGAATGGCGGCTTCTTTTGTGCGGGCCATTGGGATTTCTCTTTTGATGCATACTTTGCCTTTCATTCGCATCCGATGGTTTTAGATTTTCATTGACATTGTTGCGATTTTCTTTTCTATTCACAATGGTCGGTTTAGGTCTTTTATGCACGTCCACAGGGTTTACATTATCAACTAACTCAGTCGTTTTTCCCTGTGCTATGGTTGGATGCGGACTCTGTACACATTTTTCTGGAAGATCTTCATGTTTTTTAGTTGCTCCTTTGAGATCTCGAGAAATCGAACTTTTCTTATCTTTAAGAGAATTAATTTCTCCTCGCACTGAGTTAATTGTCTTTGCCTGTTCCTCTTTTTTCTTGAACAATTCAGAGTGTTTCTCTGAATCTATCAATTTATATTTCTTGACAGACTCTGTATGAAGTGATTCGTCCTTTTCCTGCACTACGTTGGCATTTGCTTTCTGAAACTCTACAATTGATTTACTCAACTCTTCCACCTGGTTGCTAAGTTTGGCATTTTCAACTATCCTTTCGTGAATACTTTTATCCCTTATTTCAAGCAAACAACTGGTACTACGAAGCTCCTTTTCTAATATTTCATTCTGTTGTTTCAGAGATTTGTTTTCTACCTTGTACTGCTGAATCACATGAAACTGTTGCTTGACATTTTCATCCACCTGATGTTGAAGGCTATTAATTTCTTTTTCCATAGTTGCATTTTGTTTAAGTAAAGCCTCCAATTTCTCTGCCTTGCTTACAGACACAGCTTCCAACGCCTGCTTTTCATCTTCCATGCTAACAACTTTTTCACTGTACTCATTCAACTGGACCTTCAAAGACTCCGCTTCAGTCTTTAGCTCTCTGTTAGTCTTGGTGAGTGACCCTTTCTCGGTAGCCATCAACTCGATGTTTGTCTGTAGCTCCGCAAACCTGCTCAACAGGTTCTCCTTCTCGGCATTAAAAACTTTCTCTGCCATTTGGCTACTTCTAGTGAACTCTGCAGTCTCCTTTTTGGCTGCTGCAATCTGTGATAAAAGAACATCATTTTCCAGTTTCCAACCTTTATTTCTGGCCTCTAATTCTGCAGATCTAGCTTCAATTTGATTTTTCAACTTCAAAACAGTAGTCTGCATATTCTTTTTATCAAGATTTGATGCTTTACACTCATCTTCTTTAGCAGAAATTTCGATATTGAATCTTTCTTCAGCTTCAAGCAATTGTTTACGTGCTTCCCTATACTTCATTCCATGCGCTTCTTCCATCGTTGCATTTTGTTTAAGTAAATCCTCCAACATCTCTGCTCTTCTTACAGACACAGCTTCCAACGCCTGCTTTTCAACTTCCATGCTAGCCAATTTTTTACGGTACTCCTTCAAATGGGCCTTTAAAGATTCTGTTTCAGTGCTTAGTTCTCTATTTGTCTCGCTTAGTAACCCTTTCTCGCTAACCGTCAACTCGAGGTTTGTTTGTAGCTCTGCAAGCCTGCTCAACAGGTTCTCGTTCTCGGCAATAAGAGCTTCCTGTGCCATTTGGCTGCTTCTAGTGATTTCGGCAGTCTCGCTTTTGGCAGCTACAATCTGTGATAAAAGAACATCCGTTTCCAATTTCCTACCTTTAATGTTTGCCTCTAATTCTGCAGACCTCGCTTCAATTTGTTTTTTGAGATTCAAAATAGTAGCCTCCAGATTCTTTTTATCAAGATTCACCGCTTTACACTCATCTTCTTTGGCAGAAATTTCGGTATTGAATCTTTCTTGCGCTTCAAGCAATTGTTTACCTGCTTGAGCAATCGCAGCTTGGTATTCCCTATACTTCATTCCATGCTCTGCTTCCATCTTTGCATTTTGTTCAAGTAAATCCCCCAACCTCTCTGCTCCTCTTACAGACACAGCTTCCAACGCCTGCTTTTCAACTTCCATGCTAGCCAATTTTTTACGGTACTCCTTCAAATGGGCATTTAAAGATTCTGTTTCAGTGCTTAGTTCTCTATTTGTCTCGCTTAGTAACCCTTTCTCGCTAACCGTCAACTCGAGGTTTGTTTGTAGCTCTACAAGCCTGCTCAACAGGTTCTCGTTCTCGGCAATAAGAGCTTCCTGTGCCATTTGGCTGCTTCTAGAGATTTCGGCAGTCTCGCTTTTGGTAGCTACAATCTGTGATAAAAGAAGATCAGTTTCCAATTTCCTACCTTTAATGTTTGCCTCTAATTCTGCAGACCTCGCTTCAATTTGATTTTTGAGATTTAAAATAGTAGCCTCTAATTCTGCAGACCTCGCTTCAATTTGATTTTTGAGATTCAAAACAGTAGCCTCCAGATTCTTTTTATCAAGATTCACTGCTTTACACTCATCTTCTTTGGCAGAAATCTCGGTATTGAATCTTTCTTGGGCTACAAGCAATTGTTTACCTGCTTGAGAAATCGCAGCTTGGTATTCCTTATCCTTCATTCCAAGCTCTTCTTCCATCTTTGCATTTTGTTTAACTAGATCCTCCAACCTCTCTGCTCCTCTTACAGACACAGCTTCCAACGCCTGCTTTTCAACTTCCATGCTAGCAAATTTTTTACTGTACTCATTCAAATGGGCCTTTAAGGATTCCGCTTCAGTACTTAGTTCTCTATTTGTCTCGCTCAATGACCCTTTCTCGCTAACCGTCAACTCGAGGTTTGTTTGAAGTTCTGCAAGACTGCTCAACAGGTTCTCCTTCTGGGCATTAAAAGCTTCCTGTGCCATTTGGCTACTTCTACTGATCTCGGCAGTCTTCTTTTCGGCTGCAGCAATTTGTGATAAAAGCATATCCTTTTCCAACTTCCCATTTTTACTGATTTCCTTTAATTCTGTAGATCTCGCTTCAATTTGTTTTTTCAAGTGCAAAATAGTAGCCTCGAAATTCTTATGCATGCCCTTCTTGTTATTGCCTGTCATGTTGTTCACTTAAAAGACCTATATTTCAAAAGCAAGTCCAGTAGTTGGATAATTTAAACATGAGTCACACAGAAGGCACACAATAAACGTAACCGCTATAAAGCTAGAACACAAACGAACAAGAAGAGAAGATATGATCACTTATAAACTGACCAATATAGTGTAGATTAGATTAAGATCTCTAAACATTCTAAACATTCGCAATAGTGTTGAAAAATGTAGAAAGAGTTCAAATTTGAAATATGTGGAGATTGAAAAATAAATAATGTACTAAATTAAACTCGAAAGTCTATAATTAGAAATTAAACTTAAATACAATTGACTGATCCTCTTTTCATGCATGGACAAAATATAATAATAAAAAAATATTATAGGTTATACTAGAGAAAAATAAGTACCTCTTTCTTGAAAATAAATGGTTTTGCTATGCAAGCAACTATAGTACTCCCAAGAATACTGCTACTTTTATTGTGTGCTACAACAAACCCCGTAAATTCTATGGCGAACCTCCCAAGAATACTGCTACTTTTATTGTGTGCTACAACAAACAGTGTAAATTCTATGGCGAAGTTCTTCCACAATGTGAAGAATAAAAGACAGGCACTCCCGAAGCTATTACACTTTGGTGGACTACATGAATATTTTGTTCAATTATAAATAATCAATCTTAATTTTTCACCTGCATTTAGGTAAAAATATTTATGTCGCCTTATAACTTATCAAAATTTAGGTAGTCACATAAAATTAAACAAATTAAAATCAAGGTAGATCTATCTTACACCGGCATCTATTAAGGGCCAAGAGGGATCCAATTTCTTAAGGTGTAAGAAAATGGATCCCTGGCTAATAGATCCAATTTTTAAGATGGATCTATGTTGGTTTTACTCAATGTGATCTAAAGTAATTTAATATTAATTAGCTTATTCTATGTGGTAGGGTTTGCTTCATAGTCAGTTGCAATATGGGTTATGAAATAATATGCAATTTTTAAGCTTAGCTTTTCCATGTGAATGTGTAATGGAAAATATAAAATCAAATGCCAAAACTTTAAAACAGAATTACACATGTTTCATTAAAACAATTTTACATAGCTAAACATAGCTCTAACCTCCACACTAAGATATCTTTGGTCTATTCAATGGATATGGGAAAAATGAATCTAGGTTTTGAAGACCGAGAATAGTTCTTAGTCTCTAAATAACATAAGAAAGGTACACAAATTCCTTTATGCACTACAAGGCTTCTCATAATCAAGGGCTATGTAAAATGACATGGAGTCACACCTCTGCAGGGATTTTTGACAATTGAGTTGGATATGGATGTCATTATAATGTCTAAGAAACATGGATGGGTCATTGATCCTTGACAATCATCGGTGAATGAAAAAAAATTGCATTATGATGTTTTTGATTTTTTTAGGATCCCTTTATAGCTGGTTTTTTGGACTTCGGAGTTGATATACGTGCAATGAGTAGGTTCTATGCAATGGAAATGGTTGTTGAGGGATAAACATGGTAAGTAGGGAAACACTAGCTTTCCTCTCTAATTGAACCTTTTTTATATTAGTAATTATGAACGAAACCTATAAACCATGACATAATCCCTCTCTACGGTGTCTTTGGTATTTGATTTGAATTCATCTTCCATTACGATATTTTGGGCACTTTGGATGGGTATTGAGTCCTTGAACATACTAGGGGAAGAAAAAAAGAACCTCGATCCCCGACCCTTACTTCTTAGGATTCCATGGAAAAATCCTCAAACCAGCACATATGAACTGTACATGGTATTACTAACCTCAAAAATTAGTACATGGGCACCATGACTAGGTTAGTTGTGAACCAAGAATATGTATGAAGGTCTAATGAGGATCGTGGGAGTGTAAAAAGGGCATTAAATGAATCTTACTTCTCTAAATCACCATGAAATACACTTATACCTATAAACCATATCTTTTTGGGGGGGATCTATACAACATAAGTGTTTTTTAAAGAGACATTATGATTTCTTTTCCATGGTTGATGGTTATTTGGGTGTCAATAGTGGTCAAAGAAGGATATCAAGGGCCTGAGGCATTTAAAAACATTTCTCAAGCTTAAGCATCGTGAAATCTGCACTAAAATGCCACATAGGACCTCTATATGTTGTCTTTATCCTCTAACTAGGATATGAGCTTCATTAATTTGTTTGAGATAGAAAAAATGGCTCTAGGGTATTAAATAATGGACCAAAGGAAAAACAAGGACCTTATATAAGAAATGAACCTTATAACCCTAAGAAATAGTGAAGAAAGACAACAACTATGAAAAACACACTCCTAGTGGGTTCTTTCACTTCGAGTATGATCCAAAATGGATCAATATATATTTTTTCAATTATTTTAGTTATTTTTGGATCGAAAGATTGGGTGAATTGATTTGATGGGCCCACTTTAGGGACAACTCTCACTTTGTACATTTGGGGTTTAGAACCTTACGAGGCCTATTTGAGGGCTTGCATGGTGTTTTTTGGGTTCAAAAGATCATCACTTACACAACTCCCTTAACACAATTCCACACTTGGATTCCTTTCCAACAGTGCAAGATTCATCTTAACTGAAGTCCATATGAAGAAGTTATGCCTTTTGCAAGCTAACCTATCTAGTTGACCAGCATGATACCATGTGGATTCCTTGTGATATCTCATTTCTCACACATGAAAAGTTGGTTACGTGTGGAAATTCAAGGACATTTTAGAAGGTACAAAACCCTAACCCTAATCAAGAATCAATGAATGAAAAAAACCTAAAAATAACCCTATATGACTATGAGGTTACATTAAATACTGAGGCATTAGGAGAAGAGGAGGCTCCACTCTTATGATATTATTGTATTGTTCCATAGTTGAGTAATAATAAGGGAGCTTATATTAGAGTAAAACAAAGGGAGTAGGAGATCCTGTAGTAGCAATTTATGGCTTGTATTTTCCTCATAATGGGTTATCCCACAGTAAATCTTATGTCAATTGTGTATATATTTTCTCTAGTTATTTTTCTTTCAGTTCCAATTTATTTAGAATTCAACATAAATATGCTAATACAAATAATTAAGTTGTAAAATCCATTGTGATAAACTGTTCTAATGGAATATACATGGAAATTTATGAAACATATTGTTATGAGGGAAGTTTTCTTTTGGGTTTTATGGGAAATTGCAAGATTTAGTGGTGGAAAAATTCCTCAAACCCTAAACATGGTGGACCTAACAGCTTTCGCCATGGTTCTTTGACAATAGGACATGGCTTGAAGTAGTCGTCATCTTCACCGGAGAGAGCAGTTTCAATATCCTTATGTGGCTTCGTTGCAGGAGGAGGTGCCGACATTTGTTATGGTGAGCTGTCAATCTGCACGTTCCCTTCTTCAGTCCGCCCTCTTGTCGCCACGTCGAGTGGATCCTCTGACATACATCATGTGTTCTTGGTGTCCTCGATCTAGTGAATTTCTTTGGGAAGGTCCTGTTGGTTCAGACTCAATGAAGCCGAGCATGTTTGTTGTGTTGAGGAGCTATCAGAATTTCTAGAAGTTGGGGGTGAGGGAGCACGGTCGCATTCCTATAGAAATTGGGAAAGAAAAATATGCATCCGCTAGTAGTGGGAAATCCTATGATGCAAGGGTTGTGTTGTGCAGTGATGAGCTACGAACTCGACTTCCCAATCATCCACCACTCTACACACACTTATGTGGATATGGGCTATGTACCCAATAGAAATAGAACGACACAATGTTCTTTGGCCTCGTGCTCCCCTCAAGTTGTTCCCATGTGAGGTGTTCCACAAAGTCTAAGCAACATTATTAGTGAGTGAATTAATTGCTTGTTGTTTCTTTCTTCTCCATTTGTACTGAGAGATGGAATTCCCGAATGCAATGGAGTGGTCGTAGAGGATGCAGATTATAATCTACTTCTCAAGCCAAGTTCATACAAGGCCATCGAGCAAGGTGACCAGATAGCTCATCTAAGCGTCGACGACCTTTAAATTCTTGTTATGTCTGAAGAGAGGCATCAAAGACAAAGCATGTGCCAGGTGACCGATGGTAAAGGGTAGAGTGCCTTCCAAGATGGATCACCTTCACCAGGGGGAGGGATTCTTAAATACCTAGGAGGCGGTGACAACTGCTGCAGGTGGAATTAATCAAGATTCCTTCCTCCCGCTATGTTCCTCCTAGAGACACCCACATCCTAGGTTTCCATGTCTTTGGTCGCAATGTTGAAACACTCCGACCAGAGATGAGGCGTGTATCCAAGTTGTTATCAATGTCATACAAATGGGATTATGAGATCACTCCCTCATTAGCAATTATGTCCGCCAAGATGTTGTCTTTGTGTTTTACATGATGGAAGGTGATCAAGGAGACATTATTGAGTTTGCCAGTGAAAAGCTGAAGGAGGATATCTAGTCACCAACTTGTCGCTAGTTTAGAGGAAAGAGTTCCATTCTGAATCCTGATAGCAAGATAAATAATAAGCTTCAAGTCTCTCTCCATGATTAAGGGTAAGAGGTTCCATCATTTGTCCATATGTATCCCAAAGATGAGAGTCAAAATTCCAGTCGTGTTGTTGCTATTGATTCCCATGGAGCCATAAAATATTCTCATTATTAGACCTTTCATATCTATGAAAACACCGCAATACCTTCTAGGTCGGGTATGTCCTTAGAGGCACCATCAAAATTACATTTGAAGAATCCAACTGAGGGTGGGATGCATGTGTCAGGGCTGGTGGGGAAAATGCATGCACGAGGAAGGCTAGTTAGCAGGTGAGTCAGTTTGAAGTCCCATTATTTCAAGATGATGGCTTCAAAGGGGTTGGCACAGAGGTCATCCTTCATTCAAAGATGAAGAGAAAGGGTCTCAATATTACTTCCCACTTGTTACTTAAATGGAAGACAAAGTGGATAGAAAGCCCTACCAAGGTGATATTGAGGATTTAAATTAGTTGATTCATTAGTTTCAACTATTAGAGGTCTATTTTAGTACCTATGAAATAGATGAGAACCAAAAAATTTTCATTTGCTTGACTGAAATAAGGGGGCCATGCATAACTTGGTGGAAAAGAAACATGAAGAAAATTAGGATGGAGGGTGATATACCAATAACTAACTGGGAGGATTTTAAAACCATCATTAATTCATGATTCTACCCTATTAGGTATGTAGAGTACAAGTGGATCCATTGGCATTACTTCAAGCAAACTACAAGGTAAGAGTATACAAGAATACACCATCACATTCAAGATGATTGCTATCATGTTGGGTATATAACACAAGAACCCATATATACTACTCAACTATGTAGGGGTAATACATATTCATTTACCAAAGAAAGTGATGCATTTCAATCTAGGATAAATTAATGAGGCCTGGGGGTGAGCACAATACATAGAATTATAGGCCACAAGAAAGGACATCCAGGAAGTTCTAAAAACAAATATTACCAATATTCTTTATAGGTGGGGAAGAAAAGTGGAAGGGAAAGGTAAGAACACTATAACCACATCACATCAATGCAACAATTAGAAAACCCTTTGTAATCACTCCAATATTGATGGTCACATTGAATACAAGTGTTGGAAGCTACATCTAGAGTTGAACCCTAAGAGCCATAAGAAGGATTATAACAAGAATAACCTTCTTTATATGGATTCAAGAAAAGGTATAAAGAGTATCTCAAATGTGGATCAGAAAATTGTTTCCACATCATTGTAGAAGGAGGTGAATCTGAGTAGCCTTCATCATAAGGAAGAGAAGGAGATGAAAAATCTTCCACATCAAGATATAGATCAATAATACGAAGGCATATTATCTATTCAATTCCTATTCATAAGACAATATCATAGCAGAAGATCTTGTAAGAAAGGTTTTTATTTGAATTATATGATAACCCTAGTCGTTATCCATTAGGATAGTGTTGGCACCCCAACAACTCCCCTTGATTTTTTGCGAAATAAAGGGACCCCCATGTAAATTTTGTAAATACTTTCTTTAGTGTTCTTCTTTTATTAAGAGATTTCATAGATCCTTCACTCTATGCACTACTTGCTCTTTAGCTTGGTAGTCATGAGAAATGAATCATCTATGTTGATTTGGCTTATTGGCTTCTTGACTTCCTGGTTACATATCTTGATTGCATATCCCTTATTTTGAGCTTGTTTACATTGACTACATATCTTGGTTTGACTTAATTGCATTGAGTTCACTATACATATCAAAAGTGAGATCATGTTTTTAGTTTTCAATATGAATGTTTCATGGAATTTTTTATCTGCCTTAATCATTTGATTTAAAATTTGTCCTTTTCTTAAATTATTTAATTCTAGGACAAATATCTAGAACTTTGTTTAAGGTTTGTTTTTCGATAGCATTTAAAATATGTCAACAATTTTTATTTTGAAATCAAATATTTTTTCTCACAATGCATAATTGTATTTTGTCCTTAAAGAGATCAACCTTATTCTTTATTTTAGATAGGGTATTTATGGCTTATTAAACATTTACATATATATGGAAATATTTGTCTTTTGAGATATTATTAAATCTTTTTCCATATGAATATTTTAATAAATATGTTTATTCATATATAATCCTATTCTAAATAATTATATTGTGTCTATTATCATCGATGAAAATCAGTATTTTTAGTTATTACCATTGTCTAATTATATATAACTTAATTTTAGGACAATGTTAATATTAGCACTATTGATTTTGATATAATATGACACACTATTAACATCAAAGGTTATTATGTTTTCTTCTCATAAAACAAATCTTTATTTTTAATCATAAAATGATTTTATTCAATTTATTCAAAATTACTAGTCATGCTCATAAAAAGGGATTGTTTTATCAATGGTGAATTTAGTTTTATAGATAGTTTAAAAGGGTTGAGAAACTTGAGATATTGTTAATTATTAAATTCGATTTTTTTTTCAATTGACATATACCTATTTTATTAACTATTTATAAAACAATTCTTGTCTACAAAATTAGTATTCAAGAACTATTTGATTTGTTTTTTCTCTTTTGAGCAAATTTATAATGTTCCCAAAAAAAAAGCTTATTTATAAATAAATCAAATTCCAAATTATAATTTGAGTAGAACCTATAATTTAAAACTCTTATTTTATTTTTATTTGTAAATGGATTTTACAATATTATTTCTTTTTAAATTCATTACTATTAAGAAATGATCAAAAAAGCATCTCATTAACCTTTCAACTTAAGGTCTTTACGTGCTTCAGTGAGTTATTGTTACAAGGTAGAGTTTTTGTTATTAACCCAACATTTCATGATTTCATAAAGTATATGTTTGAACCTTTTATTATTATTAACCTTTATCTAAAAGGTTTAAACATAAGACACATACATCCTTTTGAAATAAGCTTTTTATCTTTCTTTGAATATTATGGAATGCCATGTGAAAAGACTAAATTAAAAGAGCCAAATAAATTTTTTTATGATCACATACATAATTATCTTTAATCATAAAATGTAGATGAAGATTATAAGATTGATTTTTAATGCATTAGATTTTAAATTTTCCTTTTGAAAGGATGCGATATAAATGAAGAGGACACGAGAGGGTTTTGAAACCATTGGTATTGAATAACAGAAGAGAAATCAAAAGCAAAGGGTTAAGTGCTGCGCTTTATTTTGGAAAAGATGCATACTCGTTTACATCACCAGCGAGTCACTGATTAAGTGTTTGTTAAAGAGAAATCTTAGCAACTTAAGCCAAAAAAGAGAAACACTTGGATAATATAACCTGCATATTGATTAAACTTTGTTTTTATTTATTTTGGAAGATAAGATTTCAAGTAATGGAATTTGATATATTCAGTTTTAGAAAATGAAGATTTGCAGATAATACTCATCATCAAGATGCTAAGAGGAAGAGTATCAGTTACGCCAAAATTCACTGCTATAACCCAACTTAAAATACTGCCATCGAATTTGTTTTAAAATGCTAGTCTATCTCGGTTAAGAAAGAAACGCACTACGCGTGCCGGTTATTGAAGAAATAAACATACCACAAGAATTCTTTGTTTAATTGCTACAGGTGTATGCCCAGAGATCGGCATTTGAAAGAAGAAATCACGCCAAATATGCATAAGAGATTTTTGGGAATCCTCTTTATGAGATTCCACCAAAAGTTGTGCAAAAGAAAACTACGTGTTCCCCAGATTGTTGTCGTTACACCACATCGGATTAACAAAGAAATACCAAGCCGCCAGACTATTAATTTGTTAATAAGAAAACGTAGTTTGTTGGGTTTGTTTTACTAATACGCAGAAAAATATGGAAGATCTATTCATCGGGAATGATGATTGCATGCATAGACTAAAGCAATGGAATCATAGATTTATCAAAATCAATGAATAATCATTAGGTCTTGGTAAAAGAAGCTCACAATTGATGTGGAAAGATTTATATACTTTCATTAGTTCGCAAAAATTCAGTAATAGTGACATCAACAATGAAGGAAAGCATATTTGGTGAATTGATGAAGTTTTAAGAGACAATTATTTCCCTCATTTTTTTGGATTTGATCTTGCTTTGATGCAGTTCTTATGTTGTTTTCTTATTTCTTGATTAACACATATTTGTCTAATGTTTAGGCATTTGATGTGGAGAGACAGGAAGGAACTTAATGCGCAACAGGGTCTAATTATGAAAAGATTGGCAACCACAGTCACCAATGTAGCCATAAACACAGGATTCCACTGATGAGATCGTTCAAGAATTAACTTCTACGGCTCCTATTGAGGAGGTGGTTATTAGTTTTCATCATTTATAAAATCTGGGGTAATTCGACTAGAAGGACGGGGGAGATCTCCGCAGGGTGAAGAAATCTATTTTCTTCTGCATGTATACTCTTTGTAAGCTTTGTTTTTCTGCAAGGAATAGCGATGGAGATGCCACCTCTGTTATTAAATCAAGATCTTCTGCAGCATTGATATTATGAATGGATTTGGAGTTATATTTTGTATGCTCTGTATAAGTTTTCTTTGTAGAGTAATACAAATTGACTGTCTGTTCTCATTATCATTGTTTCGAATAAAATTAAGTAGATCCTTGAACTTGGTTTTCAGTTACGTTTAATTTCCTTGTCATTATTAGTCTTTTGAATTTTACTTTGAAAGATAATGATGGTCTTATAATCCAATCTATTAACATAAATTTGATTCATCTTTGTATTATTAAAAACGTCTAAGAATTTCTTAGATTTTACTCTGATTAATTTGCAGATACTTTTAAGTTGTTTAAATATGTGAAAGTTTGATTGTAGATTTTCTTCTCAATTCAAATTATTACATGTTTAATTTATGAGTGCAAACTGAGTCAATATCAATTTTAACCTTGTTCCCGGGATAGAATAGGATATGACATAGATTAGATAGTTTTTAGTTAATTTATCATTTTTCTTTAATTTGAGAATTGCAAGTTTTAGCAGCTGCTACTTTTTTTGGTAGCTACTAAAACTGTTATTTTTTAGTTATTGAAAATTGCATTGCATCTTAGATTAATATTAGTTAGATTATATTTCTAGAATTCAAACTGTATTTAGTAATTTCTATCACTAAATTGTGAGACTCTCTTTTGAGAGCAAACTCACAAGGCAGCGGGGCATTTGTTCCCACGAGATTTAGTTATCCTAAACACATCGAGGGTTGTTTTAAGCACTTTGTGTGGACTATTTCTCCTTGTTGGCCCTAGTCAGAAAATCCGGCCAACAGATAGGTAAATAAGGATATATAACTTAGGGTCATAAAATAGTGCAAGATTAAATTTTCCATAAGATTAAATTATATTGATGAAGTAGAGGTAGACATGATACCCCTTGATGTCTATGGTGTAGAGTTTGAAATCCCCTAGATGTATTAAACGGATGCAATCTTCATGAGGAGATAAAACCAATATCTCTTGATCAATGATGAGAAATATTTCTTCATCAATGTACACAAAGGTAAATCAAAGATGACTCTAGGAAGTGCCAACCAAGCGAAAATTATTTTCAGTCCAAGTAAAAAAAATTTGTTTCCTTTCTTACAACATAATTAACAAGAAGGTGAAAGAGTAAAACTGAAAGCATATTTGGAGAGATGTACAAGAAACATTAGTCGGAGAACCTTTTTCATGAATAAAGAGAAGTGTTCTAGGACCCTAGTTGGATACCTCGTAAGAGGAAAGTGGAGCATGAGATATTGATATTTCCATATTCTCCATCGCCAAACATTAGACTATACACACATTCTATTTTGGAAGAAAAGGAAGCGAAGAATCAATTGCATCAACTATTGGAGCAGGGACCAATATTACTGAGCATCTCACCTTGTGGGTCACCTATTATCATATTACCCAAGAGTAATGGGACTTGGAGGATGCATATTGAATATAGAGTTGTAAATAAGATTGCCCTCAAGAACTGATACCCTCTTCCGAGGGTCAATGATTTGCTATATTAGTTGCAACATGCCAACTACGTACTTCACTAAATTGGATCTCAAATGGGGATACCACCAAGTGCGAGTGAAGGAAGATGGAACCTTGAATACAACATTCAAGACTACAAAAGGTATATATGAATTTTTAGTAATTCCTTTGGTTTGTATGATGCAGTAGTTACATTTATACGTTTGATGAATGATGTATTTCACCCTTTAATAGATTCACTAGCAATAGTGTCTTTAGATTATATATCGGTTTATAGTTCTACTTGTGAATAGAATATCTCACATATCAAGCAGATGTTTGAGACTCTAAAATAACATATATTTCTATATAATATCAGGGAATGTGAGTTCTCTGAAATTCCCTAAGATTATCCTTGATGGTGCAGTGTATTTGATGGAAATGTGCTTGCATATATAGGAACACTAACATGTGTTAGCTTTCCTATCTATGTTTTAGAATTTCTTCATGGTGCAATTTATTTGATGGAAATGTGATTTTACTGGAAGCACAACTAACAAGTATTATGTAACATCCCCCAACAAATAAACATTATTTGTAATATCATTAGAGGAAATTTCAATTTCAAATGGGCCTTCCAAAAATAATACAAATTTCATGTCATCATGTATTAACCAATCAAAATGATTCAAAATTCAAAAATGGAGCACCTCTTAAACGATTTTTTAATATAAATTTGGGGATAGGTATCATAAAAAAAAAACTACTTTTTTGTTCGTATTTTTGACATATCTCCCTGTTTTTTTACTCAAATTTCGATCAGGAGAGCTCGTTGGATGCAGAATTTAATTCTGCATCCAACGAGCTCTCCCAATCAAAATTTGAGTAAAAACACAGGGATATGTGTCTAAAATACGAACAAAAAAGTACCTTTTTTCTTTTCTTCCTCCAAAATTAATAAATATTATTTTATTATTTTAACTATAATTTTATTAATTTTCCTTAAGAGGCCCATTTTGAGTTGAAATTTCCTCTAATGTTTGAATTTGTTTGATTTTGAATGATATTGGCTGGATATAGAATCCACCAATAGGTCCTTGAAGGACATATGTAACTAAAACATTATGCTTTTAATGAAATCGTAAATGATGGGGACAACCATGTTGAATGAGGAAACTATGCATGTGAGAGTGGGGAACGTGGAAGAGTTAACCTTAGGGAGGTTACAAAAGGTGTCAACGTGCCTTTATGGTTCTAGACACACCCTAGAAAATCAGGGGATGTTATGGGCGACAAAAATTCCATGAGGAATTGGCCATTAGCTGCAAAGCACCTAGGAAAAACTGAGACTATTAAGGAAGCATACAGAAGGAGGCAGGACACTGCTTAGTATGCTAGGAAAGATGGATACTTCCTGTGTGAGCACTCTGTGTTAGGAAAGCTAGAAGAAATACTTGTTGTGTGAGTACTCTATGTTAGGAAAGCTGGAAGAAATATTGTTGTGTGATCACTTTGTATTAGGCAAGTGATTTCTCATTGGAGAACCGAACCTGAGGTTAGTTGTCACTGCTCTTAGCATGCATAGTTTAGCTTGGGATTGGTTGAGGATAGAAATAAAATTGGTCCTAATATACGGTTGGGTGGAACGTGGTTGTTCCTTCTTCATTGGGCTCACCGTCCATCCAGATTCCTTTAAATGTTTAAATATTTGCAGACTGTTGATCTCAGGGTATATCTTTATATGTGTAAATTTGTGTTTTCAATGCTTAGGAAATGATAAGTACCAATTCTTAGGTTTCTAGATGAAAATGTTGCTTACAGGATAGTTAGCTCATGCTCTATATCGAATGACTATGGTTTGCATTTGGGCGTATGATTTCTATTAGTGTAACATTGTTTTTCTGCAAAGAGTATACTTGGATTCTCTATAACTTCACTATTAATATCCATATGTAAGGGATCCCCTATAGGGTAGTTAAATGCTTGTGTTGGATATAAATCATTTTCAGCATAGTGAAGACCATGTAATTTACTTATGACCCTTAAATGAATAATGGAACTTGTGGAAAGAAATCATTGCTGATGAAATTCCATAAGAAAACCAACTAATGTAACCCACCTTAAAATCCCTAAGTCTGAACTTCATCTTAAACAACGAACTCTACCTAAGGCAGTGACACTATCGAAGAATGACCGCCCTCTGTTCCCAAGAGAATTACAAGTAAAAACTCCTAATTAATTTTAGGTAGAAAACAACCCATTAAGGCTTAAAATTTGTAAAGGATTTAAGTACTTTCCGCAATCCGCAATCCTCATTGCGGATTCGTAATTACAGAAGGGAAATTTGTAAAGGATTTAAGTACTTTCCGCACCCTGCAATCCGCATTGCGGAAGCGAAATTGTGGAAGGGAGATTTGTAAGGATTTAAGTACTTT
The DNA here is from genome assembly GCA_001517045.1 of Pseudotsuga menziesii. Lineage (NCBI taxonomy): Eukaryota > Viridiplantae > Streptophyta > Pinopsida > Pinales > Pinaceae > Pseudotsuga > Pseudotsuga menziesii. The sequence continues at coordinate 171,259 of LPNX010370135.1, read as the reverse complement.
CCGCAATCTGCAATCCGCATTGCGAAAGTGGAATTACAGAAGGGAGATTTGTAAAGGGTCTAAGTACTTTCTACTATCTGCAATCCGCATTGCGGAATGGAAATTTGTAAAGGATTTAAGTACTTCCCCCAATCCGCAATACGCATTGCAGAAGGGAAATTTGTAAAGGATTTAAGTGCTTTCCGCAAATATGCTATCCACATTGTAGAAGTAGAATTGTGGAAGGGAAATCTATAGATTTCAAAGACACTTACCACAATCCACAATCTGCATTGTGGAAGGATCGTTGCAGAAGCAAGCTTTGCGAAAGACTTGTTGTGGAAAATTGATAAACTTAATATTTTGGAATCCGGATACATAAAGGATTTAGAATAAATAGTTAAGCCTGTTTTTTTTAAGTGTCCCTTTGTATTTTGTGGTGTTTAAGGTATCATCTATAAGTCGAAGAACCATATAAAGTGAGTTTTGTAATAAGAACGAATTCCTTGGTTAAATATGATAGAAAATGAATTAAATGGTCTATGACTTATGACATATGTTTTATATGGTATAAAAAATTGTGTTTATGCATTTTTAGGGTGGTTATATGGGTATGTTACATATGGTATAAGAGATATAGGTTCATCCCTATCACCTTTTGGGAACATCTAGTTCCGTCGAAACATAGAAACATTAAAATAACCATAATTGTTTTTGTTTGGAATGTTTTGTATACATGCGAAATTGTTATGTTATAGGATACAACAATGGCTTCACGAAATGAAAATGAAGATCCCCCTAAATAAAGTGTACCAGCACCACACACAACGCAACCAAAACGAGAACATTCTGAAGCCATCCAAGTATTTGAAAAAATGAGGAATTTGATCGTAGAAATACAAAGTTTTAAAGCAGAAAATGAGCAGTTGAAAAGGGCCCAAGAAAAACAATAGGAAATCAACGAGATTTTGCTACAAATCCTGCATGAGAAAAGAAATGGGAAGGAGCAACGAACCAAGAAAAAGAAGAGCCAGGTAAATGGAGGGGATGCTGAAGGAAATGGTAGCTCCTCGAATGATACACAAGGGTCGAAAAATTTGGTCAAACCTGTCGGAAAAAGAAAAGTATACCATCTGGAAGGGGAATTTAAAAAGATCAAGTCAACCAGCTTCTTTGGGGATTCAAAGACCCAAGAAGAAGCAGAAGCTTGGTTGCTGGAAATTAAAAAGTACTTCCATATTTACAATTACTCCAACAACATGAAGGTAAGGATGGAAGTCTACAACCTGAAAGGAAAGGCCAATATTTGGTGGCAGGATCTAAATATTTCTCAGAGTTTAATAACTTCTTCAAGAATTAGTATTTTTCATAAATCTATTATGAGAAAAAGACAAATAAATTTTATGAACTGAAACTTGTCCAAATGACTATGGAAGACCTCATCAATAAATTTCTATATCTAATATGGTTTGTGCCTTATATTAAGGAAGAAAAGGTGAAGGTTCAACAATTCTTAAGATGTCTTTCACAGTCTTACAAATACCAGATCGGGTTCGATAACCCAAAGACCTTAGATGAAGTGCTAAGGAAGGCCAGATTATGCTTTGAACAATATAAACAAAGGAACGAAATTTCCAAGATATGGAAGGATAGGAAGTAGGAAAAGTTCAACCAACGGAAAAAGGGATTCCAGCCACCACCCTTCAAAATTATGCCAAACGATCTGCAAGGAAATTCCTACAACATAAATGAGCAGTTTTAGCATAAGAGTAATAAACCTGTGAATGTTGGACCAAAAGGGACTGTTGGAACTCCTAAAGAACCCTTGAAGTGTTGGGTATGTGGAGAGCCCCATTTACGTAGAAACTTCACACTCTTCAACGAAACAAATAGGGTTGTTCACAACTTTCAAGAAGCTTCCATTGTTGGGGAAGTGGGAAAATGATTCCACCAGATTAATGCAGCCTTCGAGGATCGAAATATAGATCATCAATATGAAATTGTAGAGATTGAAGGTACTAATTCTAACCAAATTCTTTCTATACTAATTGATCCAGGGGATACTTTAAGTTACATCACTCCTAAAATGATGGAGAATTGCCAACTCGCCAAGGTAAGGCATGCTAAATCTTGGTCAGTCCAGCTTGCCACTAGAGAAAAAAGGAAGGTAATTGATTTCATTGCTAATTGTGAAGTTAAATTACAAGATCATGTGACTAGGATCAATATGAATATTTTTCCTCTAGGGTCATATGATATGATTATTGGCATGGACTTTTTAGAAAGGTATAAATTAGTATTGGATTGTTTATGTAAGACCTTTACTTATGTGGCTAAGGATAAAATTGTTAGGAAGGTAAAAGGCATTAGTAAACATGTCTCGCTAAGACAGTTAGTTGCCATGCAATTAAAGAACTGTATGAGGAAGGGCTGTAAGATTTATGTTGTGTGGGTCACTGAATTGCTTCTTAGTAAAATTCCAACACATGTAAGTGATCCCCCATTTTTAAGTGAGTTTATGGATTTGTTCCCAGAAGAGATACCAGGACTACCCCCTCAACAAGAAATAGATTTCTCCATTGAGATTGTACCTGGGGATGCGTTGGTATCTAAAATAGCTTATCGAATGAGCATCCCTGAGTTAACCGAATTGAAAATTCAGTTACAGGACCTGCTAGATAAGGGTTATATGAGACCCATTGTGTCGCCCTAGGGAGCACCAGTTTTATTTGTTAAGAAAAAAGACCGGTCTTTGCAACTTTGCATAGACTACAGACAACTAAATAAACTAACCAACAAGAACAAGTATCCTTTGCCTCATATTATGAATCTTTTAGATCATGTATGGGGATCTAAAATCTTATCCAAGTTATATTTGTGTCTTGTTTATCATCAGATCGAGATTAAAGAAGAAGATGCCAATAAAGAGAAAAGATAATAAAAAAACACACTCAGTGAAGTCGAGGGTCCTACTGGTTCAGATTCATTGAAGCTGAAGATGCTTATTTTTTTTAGGAGCTATAAGAGTCACTGGAAGTTGGGAGTGAGGGAGCACAATTACATTCCTATAGAAATTGGGAAAGAACATTCTTCATCTGATAGTAGTGGGAAATCCTATGCCGCAGAATTTGTATTTTGCGGTGATGAGATACGACCTCAACTTCCCAGTCATCCACTGCTCTAAGAACACTTATGGGGATATGGACTCCATACCCAATATAAATGGAATGACACAACGTTGTTTGGCCTCATATTCCCCTAGAGCTGCTGCCCATGTGAGGCATTGCACGGAGTCTAAGCGACATGATCAGTGAGTGAATTACTCCCTTGTTGTTTCTTTCTCTCTATTTGGCCTGAGATATGGAATTCCGAAATGCAATGGAGTAGTGTTGGCCACTTTTCCTAACTCGCGTGACCCAATTTCTACACATCCCAGCAGAGCAAGCCCCATTGGCAACGTCTGTGAAGCAGGCGCAGTCTCACTTGAGATATCTCTTCGATGGGTAACCACCGGAACCATGTTTTCATTATTTTCAAGGGGTTATAGTCCCTTGGTGCACTGCCAAGGAGCTCAATGAAGGCAACAGGATGGCTGGATAGTGGATTCAGTCTAGTGTGACCGAGCACAACTATATGTCATCGCGCGTAACTTATCCTTGTTCTCCACCTCACAACTGGCGCAACCTGTGCAACATAGCTAACTCATACTAATAGACAGTCGGTGACCTATGTTGTGACCTAAGACAGAAACACACAAGCCGATATATACATATATTTCAATGACTCCTTCCCAAGCATTCATCTACTGATTACAGTATAACACTAGGCATTTAATCAATATTTCAGCATTATTAAAAAAGCAAATAACAATCATTCACATAAACATTCACAACATTAATCATCCATTCAAACACAAGAGATAACGTGGAAACCCATCTGGGAAAAACCACCAAGGTGCTCTTCATCTGGCATGAGAAAAGGATATAGCACCTTGTAGTCTGCAGGATGCAGACTGATCTTATGATATGTCTTTACGACTCAAACTTATGGTTTTCATGCTCTCTAGTTTGTTTTTCTACCCTACCTCTACTCCTAGTGGTTTGCACACACAACAACCAAATATGCGGCTCAACAGCCTCCTATTGCTACCCGACTCTTCCTAAGTCTTCTCTTCCTCTAATCTCTACAACATTACTATAGGAAAATCAACCTAAAACATAATTACGACCAACCTAAACATAATTAAGACCAACCCTTTTACCATTGAATTCATACTATTTATACTATTTTACATGACCATGCAGGGTCGACCGCATACAAGAAATTTGTTAACTGTCACCATTAGCTTCCCCTCAGGCTACAGCTGTGGTGATTACGACTTGACACGAGGCACTATCGGCCAGACTTACAAATATTCCCTTGTACATGTGCTATTGCAGGCTTACGCTTCCTTAAACAGCCATGATCTGCACCTGTCACTTTCTGTCCATTATCACCTGCACACTCATGTGCTCGCCTTTCCTTCGTCGCGTACCTCTCCATTATGCATGCGCTGGTCCTTTGCTTCCTTCATGATCTTCCTTTCTTTGAGTCACGCACACAACGCACCTTATTTTTCTTGCATGCGAACTTCTTTCTTGTGCTCCTTTCCCATGTCAATAGGCCCTCAACACTCACATGTGGCTCGTCCCGAGCCACGAAGCAATGGACATATGAGGAGGTGCAATCTGCGTAGCAGTCTCTTTGCAAAAAAAAAATTCTTGCGCACCTCCTACTTTCTGCCTTGTGCACTTTGTTCCTTGGCAGTGTTTCTTGTACCACGACTTCTTCCCATACTTAGAAGAATTGTTAGATTACAACACTCATACGATTTCTTTTGTACATCATCTGAAGACTCTTAATGGTGAGTTCCACTTATGAATTTCACTAGGGTTGTTAGCGTCCCATTCCGACACAGCAATCCAAGTCTTATTATCATTCTTAGGCTCATGGGGTTTTCCATGTGCTTGCTGTAGCTTGTCTTCTTGCTGCTTTTCCTCGATTTCATCATTTTCTTCATCTTGTTCTTCACCACCCTCTTTTTCATAGATATGAACTTTGAAGAATGAAACATTGTCCATATTGAAAACCAAAAAATCCCTTAATGCAAGGGTGGTAGAGGCGAACGATTCGCCAAACTTTCATGAATTTCACCTCAGCATCATAGTTTACAAGCCATATCTGGCCATGTGCCCCTTCCTTGGTCCCTCGACACATGGGGGCCTCGCCTGGTTTGTCAAAAATTGGGCCTGCTCGCCAACCTTGAAGACTTTTTCAAATGCAGCAAGGACTCTGGTCCCTACTGTATTCCTTTCGAGTGCCATAGCCAGGGATGCTAACCAACTGAAAAATAAATAGCCAAGGATGACTTCGCCAGAGACTTCTAGCTGGGTCGAAATAACTTGTAGACTAGTAACATATTTCTTATTCCCATCTTCAAAGATACCCCACACACTGAAGGGTGCAGCAACTGATTTAGCCCGCAGGGCTGCTCGCCATGACACACCCCAACCCATCTGTAACCGGTGCTCAAGTAGCACGACCAAGTGATGTTTGCTCTAGGTGCACCCTTATTTTATAAGAGGAGCATTGGGTTACATGCCATGTAGGCTTATCCAGGTGCATAATTAGGACAAGACCTTCGTCTGGTGTACTAGATCTGCCTCTTAGATTTGCTATGATTAATGGTTCCATCATTCTCTCATACTGACAGCTGTGATCAAGTATTGACGTAATGGTTGGTCACCGTCACAGAGTTTCACACACTTGATCCAACTAGGGCAATGTCCTTTCATGAGCGCCAAATCTTTGTTGAATCCTCATGCATTTAACGGTCCATCAGTGTTTGCCATCTGTCTGGGACCTCCCACCATTTGTCTCTTAACTGGATTTTTGGTGGGTTTATAGTGCACCATTATTTCAGCGCAACTTCGTCTTTTCACACATGTTGCATTGGAGATACCTCCCTTGCTGCTTTCCTCCCTTCATAATTTTTTTTTTCTTTTACTTTTGCTTTTGTTGCACGCCTTGGCCTTATTTCCTTACAGAATTTTAAGTTGTCAATGCCAGCTCAGGCTGTGTAGCAGGATGAACCTTGTCCTGGAATGTCTTCACCATCTATTCAATCTTAGATACTTCATCTACAACTTCCTCTGCTTGTGTGGCAAACTGCTCAACATAGTCGGATAGGACATGTTCCAAGGCTTCCACCTCTATTGATTGTACTATGCCAGCTTGAAGTTTTTGTTGCACAGGTTGAAAAAGGTATGTGAGCCGCTTGGCCATTGACTGATGTGTCTCAACCTCAGCTTCCCTAGCCTTTTCTCATTCGTGAAGGGTCTGCACTTGTTGTTACAGTCTCTTGATATCTGCGTTTTTTACGACCTTCTGTTGGAGTGGCAACTTCCTCATTTCCACCTTTGCAGCGCTGATTTTTTCATCTACCTTTCATGCACTCTGCCTGATTTTCTCAGTTATTTCATCTTTGAGCACCTCTCCCCAAATGGTAGCGACAACATATGTGGCCTTTGCGCAGAGTGCGTCGCCTTATCTTATTTTCTCAGCAGCTTCAGACGCTTCTCTTCTTCTTTCCTCAAGCACCTATGGGGGTGTGCTTGGCATATGCTTGCCTTGCAGCTCCTCCACTTGTTTCCAAATATCCTACGCGATCTTTGTGATCTTGGTTACTTTAGCCAGGGAGTCTTCATCGTCTTTCCCTGCTTCTGTTGGAAATGCTGCAATGGAATTCCTAATGGATTCCACAAATGTAATGTGGCTTTGTTCATGCACTAATATTTCCTATTATTTTTGGAAAGAAGCGTTATGTGCTCTTGCAGTTCTTGCTCTTTCTCCTTCAATGGGGCCTTGCGAAGCTTTGCCTTCCGCTATTGTTTTGTTTCCTGGTAAGCAACAACATTTTCCCTTAGCGGAATTTCGGACGTGGCTGCCAGCTGAATGCTATAGACTTCCTCCAAGACTATATTGGAGAAGTCTATCTACGCATTGTTGTCATCAGCACCTGCACTTGTCTCTGTGTCTGCCTCCAGTGCCTACCTCTAAATCACCACTTTGATTAGCGGCACTAATTCTTGTGTAACTAGTGGAATACAAGGATCAACACCATATGTCTTAGCCTCCACGATGGCTTTGACATCCTAGATGGCTTCTATCAACTTAGTGATATGGCCCTCGACTTGCGTAGCATTTTTTACTTGCTACATCCTTAGACTAGCAAGGTTATCTTGCATGACCTTAGCAACATCGTCGGCAAGTTCTTGCATATCATCTTAAGTCAATGTGTTCATGTTCGTTGTTCAGTCAGATATCTGCTTCTTGCAGGACGAGTGGCCCTCTTCTTTTTTTGCATGCGTCTGTGTCTGTGGATGCTCTTGAGTTGTTGACTGCTCTGATGCATGATGGTCCAAGCCATCAATATTATTATCATCCCAATTTTTGTTCCTACAATGGATCATCTTGGTTTTCGTCACCTTCATGCTCTTTGCCATTAACTTAGTGGAGCGTCGGTTCCTCTGCAATCTACTCTTCAGGAAGCGGCTCTGTTAGTGGGTTGCGCCATTCCTTAGGCCAAATATTTATAAATGCATCCACATTCTCATTTGTCACCATGAATTCCACATGGTGCACCTACTTGATTGGGTCCTTTGTTGGCTCTAGGATCATATTATGTGCATCAACTTGAAACTTGATGAATGTGGCTTACCTGTGTATCGTCGCATCATGGATTCTATGGGATTGGCGGACAACATCACACATCACCTCTACATGTGCGAAGAACGCAATGTTTTTATCCTTCTGCTGATTGGCATCTACCTTATCTTCCCATAGATTCTAGTACCTTGCACCAAGGCAAGGTAGTGGGACATTAATCTGAACATAATCCGGCGGGTTACCCCACACAATGAGCGAAATCAAGATCACCAGCTAGTAATAGTAAAGTTTGTAGGTATCCTTGTGATGGGCCTGCATCGCATTGTCTATGAGTTCGTTTAGTAGGTACCACGACCAATTGAATACTCCTCCCAGCACACATAAATCTTCTAATTCCACCACCGCTGCGGAACATTGATTGGGTATCATCTTGTGGAGCATCTTACAAGATAGGATCTTTGCAGCGAGGTGCACATTTTTGTTCTGGATGGGACCAATCAAGAAGCCTCGGCCCGCTCGCTGAAGGCTATGCTTCCTCTTGATAGGGTTAACGTCTTTCTTGGCCAAGTATGGCGCAGGATTGTCGCCTTCATTCGGGAGGCCAGTGATCCTTGAAATTAACTCGGTGTCGACTGGATATGGATGATCGAGCCATAGGAATCCTCTATGGAAGAAGACTAGTAACTGCTTCATGTACATGTTGACTTGTACACTATGGCCAAAGTGAGGCATGAAGAGCATGTTTATCAGACCTGCACGGGCAAGTCCCTCGGCCCAGTCCATTGGCTGGAGCACCTTTGCGTCATTTGTAGTGGACTTGTCTGCGACCATGTAGTCTGTTATATGTAGTCCTTCCTATTGTCGAGTGTCAAAGTCCTGGAACTTCAACCAAGCTAACTTAGGCAGGATATACTTTAGCAAGGGAACGTCGATAGGAATTCATGGCACTACCAGGGTAGTCACCACCTTCTTTGGGAGAGTCGTCTCCTCTACATCTTTTTCCTTGGCCAAATGTAATGTGGGAAATTTGGATCAAGTCGCTCTACCTCCGACTCTCTTTGTGGTAGCGTGTCTTCACCCATGACATCTTCTGCTTGCTCACCAGTAGGTGCCTTTCCTCGCTCATCTGGAGCTGTCGTAGCCTTGCGTTTTCTATTTTGTGGTGGTGGTGATCCAGACGCCTCTCCTGGTTGCATCTCATTGGGCTACCTCGGCTCTCTATCAGGTGCTATAGCTGCTTGTTGTTTGCATGTTCTTACCATGGCATCAATATCTGGTTGATTATGTGTTTGATGTACCTCAGGTGACTATATTTCTTCTTCCTCATCAATGGAGCAACCAGAGATAGCAGTGGCATCCGATGCCTCACCGTCACTGGGGATGTTAATTACCATGGACGTCGACATAATTGAACAAGGATGGTAGGGTTTAGCTCTATAATTATGTGGCTCTAGATTTCATTGTGTGTAACAGAATGCTTGATGGGGAATCCAAATATTTATATGGCCCTTTATGTCCTACAACCATCACTTGACAGGAGGTCAAGGTCTAATCGATTTCCTAAGTTGCTTCTTCCGACACTTTCTTCATTAACTTCTGTAACTCACTTTCTGGGATGTACCTGTCAGGATAGTTACGGTAGTTATGCTGAGGATGGGTGATGGGACCATAAAGTACACCACCCTGTTCCTCGAACTATGTTGAATTAATGTCACTTACCTGTCACAGTTTCCTGAATCTTTGTCTGAGATTTGTATGTTAATGTCGGTCAGCCTATCATTCCCACTTTTTGCATCCTTTTTCCTCTTTTTTCTTTGTCCTGCATGCTAACAGATTTTTTCTTTGATCGCTTTTCCGTGCTTCCTTTTCCTTTCTTGAGTTCACGCGGTGACTTGATTCTTGTGTGTTTCATTTCTTGCACTTATCTCTTGTTCTTTTATGGTGGTTCTATCGCAATCCTACGACAGAGTAGGTTAGGTCTTGTGGCCTCTCTCTTTTTTCACATTTTAACTCGAGATGTTATGTGTGTCGTAGTATGGTTTCAGGCAATTTTTGTTCGCCATACCCGTGACATAGGTACCATCTAAATTCTGGAGTTTTACTACGCCCACATCAGTAATGTGCGTGATCCTATATGGCCCTAGCCACAGTGTCTTCAGCTTTCCCAGGTGCTTGAACAATTTGCTATCATACCATAAGACAAGTCCTCCTTCTTCAGATGGATTAACCCTAATATATTGATCATTCCATGCATTTTGCTGCTGCTTACTCGGTTTAGAGCCTAGTCGTAGGGGTATTTTCATCTCCGCTGACTCTCTCACTATTCCCCTCATTTTTGAGAAGTTGGTAGGGAATAGGTTCCAATACTCATGCAGTAGATCTGTGATCTTTGCAACTGATTCATTATCCCTATAATATTCGATATTAGCGAACTTTGGGTTCTTTGGTGATCCGATATGTACTTCCTTGATTTTGAAGGGCTGGAGTAATTGATCACTTGAAATGCTACTTCCTTCTACTTCTCGTGTGCCCTCTAATTCTGGTCTGCTGATATTAGTCGAATCATCATCTGGGTCTACTATACTGCTGAATGGTTGCAGTGCATTGGTGAGAATTAGCCTCTTTGATAGGGATATCATCAAGTGTATTCCCCTTTTGTGTCTGAAGCGCAGTGTCGATTGTAGGGTTCTCATTGGAAATTTCATTTGTATGTGCATACTGCTTAGCGAGCCTCTCATAATCTTGGGTTCCTTTTCGCAGCTCCACAGAGGTATACCAGGTTTTAGGTGTCATTTCCAATGTGTATATGAAACCCTTATAGGTGGGTAGTTCCCTTGACTCATTCTCCACCCGTCGTACATACCTTATCACTCTTGCACACCTTCTCATAGAGACTTCATGTAATCTATTTTTCCAACCTTATAAAGCCTCACCAGAGTCAAATGTACATGAACTTACGCATCTCCAGCACAGGTTTCCATCTACTGTTGGATTGGTATAATCTTCCTTCATAGTTGTGACATTGTATATCTGGTCGAGATAGTCACCATGTCCCTTATTATAGATAGGCTCAATGTATCTTTGTCCCTCGAATGGATAGATGGGTGATACTACCCTCATTTCCATATCTTCAAATGATAGAATCCTTTTCGTCAAATTTATGATGGTCTGAATGTCTATGGCCCAATCTATTCCCAACAGAGCGGGGTATGGGTTCATGTCATCAAAGATGTTAATGACTTCAAAGTCTAAAAATGTGCGCAATCCTTCGACGTTGACATGGACATTGCTTAACCGTCCAATGGGTAAAACCTTCACCTGATTGGAAAGTCGCAACTGGAAAGGATACCATTCCAAGCACAGATTTCCCATAATTTCCCACGTTTGTCGTGTCAAAATATTGACATCTGAGCCCATATCCAAGATGATATAATCCATGTCGTAGTCACCTATCTACGCATTCATCCTCAACTCGCAACCAATTTTACATTTTTTCCACACTTGGTTAACTTTCTTCTCAGGTTGTGGCTCTACAAGTATCTCTCCTATCATTGCTTGCAATTCTACAATAGCATCTTTATCTTGTATTAGCATTAAACAACTTGACATAAGGGTTCTTAGCTTACTAACCTTTGGTGGAACCTTCTTCTGCAATATGTGTTGAAACCATTCAGGCATGTCCTTGACTTTTGCTGAAGATGAAGGTACTTCTAGGCTTATGAATTCTGATTCTACATCCCAAAATACTTCTTTCTATTTCTGGACATTCAATGGCTCCTTTTTCTCTGCCATTGGACTCACTTGTGGTTGTGCTTTCTCTTGCGATTTATCCTGATCTGCTCCAGTCGTTGCACATCCTCGAGTTACGCCAACAATGTTCAAGCCTTGTGGTTCAGTTGAAATCATCTAAACATTCGCATTTGGATTCAGGTTCGAGTTCTGTGTAGGGTTAGGTCCTACAATGGTCCTTTCTTGCCACTTTGCAATCAGCTGAGGACATTGTTCGACATTATGGTCCTATCCCTTACAGTATGAACATGTCTTCTTGGGCTCTAAACAAACTCTGGCATAGTGACCTGGTTATCCACAGTTATCGCATGTAACTTGACCTCTTCCTCTACCAAATCCACCACCTCTACCTCTTCCTTTGAATTTTTTGCCACCCCTTCCCTACGGGTGTTCTTGTTGTGGTGGGTACTTGTTTTGCTAGTATTGTGCCTGATAGGTGTTTTGTTGTGCGTACGCATGTTAAAGCGCGTACTGTGGTTGGTACTGATTAGGTGGGAACTACATAGGTTGATATGAGGATTGCGCCTATTCAGCCTGAGCGAACCCTTCATTTTTCATTAAGCAGGTGTCGACAATATTTTCTTTCAAGAGCTAATATGCTCTACAATATTTCTCATCATGTCCTATTGATTTACAAAATTTACATAATAGGTTTGTAGGGATACTTACAACTTTTTTCAAATATAAAAATTCTTCACCACGAAGGCCTCTTGACTGGAAAATGTGACACCATGGTAGCCCATGGTCATTTAATGGGGTTGGGTGCACCTGATGCAACGTAGTTTAGGAAGGTCGGACAGTTATCCTTAGTGTGTCCGTCCATCCTACATTTTATGCACCACAAATATTCTTGTGCTTCTTTTCCCTTCTTGATGTCTTGAATTTGTATCGTCAGATTGGCCAACTGTGACTGGATCTGCACCATCCCTACAGCACTGTCACCAATGGGTGAGGCCTCTAAATTCATTCCGAGTTCTAGTGCTTCTGTCTGCAATTCAATATTCCGTTGCATTAATGGACCTCGGATGTGTGCTAGCAGCGTAGAAATAAACCACTCTCTATGTTGTACATTGGACATTTGGAAGCTTACTTTGGCCATTAATGTCTTTAACCGCTGATCAAAGTCCCATACGGTTTCTGTCGGAGGCTGCTTAATATCATTGATCTTGGTTATACACTGCGATTCCGATTTAGGTTTCTGGAACTCAGAGATCATGGCAGCTCGGATCTCTTCAAGGGTATTCTACAGTGTTCCGATTGGTGCGGCGCATAACTTCATGAACCAGTCTAGCACATGAACCCTCAAGGTTGTGATCATCTGTGCCTTTTTTATGTCTACATTATGGACTAAACGCACCATCCAAACAGCTTCACAGAGGAACCAATGTTGCTTTGGGTCTTCCATTCCATTCCCATTGAATGTGGGTAATCGAACGTCTTTCCCAGCCATTGAGTTGGTGTCGGGGTTTTCTGGTTCAGAATTCAAAGGAGGTGTACCTTCTCACGCACTAGTCACATGGCTAGCACTATCTGTATTAGTAGTCCTTTTTGGGGATGAAACTCTAGATCTTACCTATGGTGATATTGTTGGGGTTATGTAGTTATGTCTTGACCTCGACATCTCCTCAGAATCCTCAAAATATTTGGATCCTTTCGAAATCGAGCTATAGTCCTCCTTTTCATCACAAGACCCTTCGTCTTCGCATGACCAAATTTCGTGTTGGCTCTCCTCGAACAATCTAGGATTCCGTCGTCCCCTTTCAGTTTTCCTTCTCTTTCCTGATCTGAATAATATTCCACTCCTTAGGACTTCAACTTCTAATTCAGGTTCTGTGCTTCCTGGGAACATTTCAACTCACCCATTCCCATCTTCTCAATAGTTCGTCTATGGCATAGCCTCCTTCTTAGGCATGCAACTCAACTACTTAGCTATAAAATACCCTTCTCACAGGTAAGCATTTTTATCCATGTACTGATACATAACAAGTATCTTCTTCGGGGTCCTTGGAAAAAATTTCTTTCAGCTTCACTATATGAAGTTATAGTATCTAATACAAACTCAGTAATATATCCTCGCAATATACTATCAACCCAAAAATCAACAGCTCTAGAAATAGGGTTACTTACACTGGTTACCTCACGAACGAACTGATCGCTCCACTCGACAGTCTCTCTTCTCTGAAAATTTGTCTGCTTAGTCGCCAATATTGACAACCATTCATGTAGTAAAATGGGGAACCCGACAAAGAATATCTTGTGAGTATCAGAATATATATATTTGTCTATCCATTTCTTTGCACTCAACCATGTCCTTGTGCTCTCTTCTTGCGCGAATGCTAGTGTTTTAGAATCCATTCAGTCTTCTATCTCCTTCTTCGTCAGGTGCCACAACATTTCCCTTGATTTGATCAATAGGGTCCCATCAATGGAACCATTTGTTGAGCACTTTTCCTAACTCGCGCGACCTAGTTTCTGTGCAGCCTATCAACCCAACAAACACCTGAGATACCGACCCGATAGAGCAAACCCTCTCGGCAACGCCTATGAAGCAGGCGCAGTCTCACTCGAGATATCTCTTCGATGGGTAACCACCGGAACCATGATTCCATGATTGTCGATGGATTATAGTCCCTTGGTGTGCAACCAAGTATCTCAATGAAGGCAACAGGATGGTTGGATGGTGAAGTTAGTCTTGTGCGATTGAGCACAACTATATGTCACCACACGCAACTTATCCTTGTTCTCAACCTCACAACTAGTGCAGCCTATGCGGTGCAGCTGACTCATACTAACATAAATTCTGTTACCTACGTTGTGACCTAAGACAGAAACGCACAAGCTGATATATACATATATTTCAATGACGCCTTCCCAAACATTCATCTACTAATTACAGTATAACACCAGGAATTTAATCAATATTTCAGCATTAAACAGGAAGCAAATAACAATCATTCACATAAACATTCACAGCATTAATCATCCATTCAAACATAAGAGATAACGCGGAAACCCATCTGGGAATAACCACCAAGGTGCTCTTCATCTGGCATGAGAAAAGGATATAGTACCTTGCAGTCTGCAGGATGCAGACTTATCTTATGATATGTCTTTACAAATCAGACTTATGGTTCTCATGCTCTCTGGTTTTTTCTTCTACCCTACCTCTACTCCTAGCAGTCTGTGCACATAGCAGCCAAATCTGCGGCTCAACAGCCTCTTATCTCTACCAGAATCTTCCTGAGTCCTCTCTTCCTCTAACCTCTACAACATTACAGCAAAATGGCATCCTTCACCATGGATCGCCAATGAACAGCCAAAACAATAACTAGAGAGCCAACCTTCTTACTATCGGAAAACCAACCTAAAACATAATTACAACCAATCTAAATGTAATTAAGACCAACCCTTTTACCATTCAATCCCTCCTATTTATATTATTTTACATGACCATGCAGGGTCGACTGCATATAGGAAATCTGTTAACTGTAACCATTTGCCGCCCCTCAGGCTACGGCTGTGGTGATTACGACTTGACACGAGGCACTATCGGCTTGAATTACAAATATTCCCTCGTACGTGTGCTATTGCAGGATTATGTCGCCTTAAATGGCCATGATCTACACCTATCGCTTTCCAACCATTATCACCTGCACGCTCATGCGCTCGCCTTTCCTTTGTCGCATACCTCTCCATTCTGCCTGCGCTGGTCCTTTGCTTCCTTCACAGTCTTCCTTTCTTTCTGTCACACAGACGGCCAAGGCCATCAAGCAGGGTGACCAGTTAGGTGATCCAAGTGTCGAGGACTTTTAAATTCTTGTTATGCGTGGAGAGAGCCATCAAAGAGAAAGCATGTGTGAGGTGACCGATGGTACAGCGTAGAGTTCCTTCCAAGATGGATTGCCTTCATCGGGGGGAGGACATTGTAAATACCTGGTAGGTCGTGACAACTGTTGTAGGTGGAATTTAATGAATATTCTTGCCTCTCGCCATGTTCCAAGGATGAATAGAAAGGGTCTCAATATTACTTCCCATTTGTTACTTGTATGGAAGGAAAAGTGGATAGAAATACCTACCAAGGTGAGATTGAGGATTTAAATTAGTTGATTCATTGGTTTCAACAATTAGAGGTCTATTTTAGTATCTATGAAATAGATGAGAACCAGGAAATTTTCATTTGCTTGACTGAAAAAGTGGGCCATGCATAAATTAGTGGAAAAGCAACACAGAGAAAATTAAGATGGAGAGTGATATACCAATAACTAAGTGGGAGGATTTTAAAACCATCATTAATTCATGAATCTACCCTATTAGGTATGTAGAGGACAAGTGGATCCATTGGCATTACTTCAAGCAAACTCCAAGGGAAGAGTATACAAGAATACACCATCATATTCAAGATGATCACTATTAAAAATTGATGCACTTCAATCTAGGGAAAATAAATGAGGCCTAGGGGTGAGGACAATACATAGAAATATAGGCCACAAGAAAGGACATCCAATAAGTTCTTAAAACAAATATTACCAACATTCTTGCTAAGAGGGGAAGAAAAGTGGAAGGGAAAAGGTAAGAAGACTATAACCACATCACATCAATGCAACAATTAGAAAAACCTTTGTAATCACTCCAATATTGATGGTCACATTGAAGACAACTGTTGGAAGCTACATCTAGAGTTGAACCGTAAGAGCGACAAGAAGGATTATAAGAAGAGGAACCTTCTTTATATGGATTCAAGAAAATGGGTAGAGAGTATCTCAAATGTGGATGAGAAAATTGTTTGCACTTGATTGTATAAGGAGGTGAATCTAAGTAGCCTTCAACATAAGGAAGAGAAGGAGATGAAAAATATTCCACATTAAGATATACATCAATAAGACCAAGGTATATTCTCTATTCCATTCCTATTCATAAGACAATGTCATAGCAAAATATCTTGTAAGTAAGGTTTCATTTGAATTATATGATAACTCTAGTCGTTATCCATTAGGATGGGAAAATAAGGATATACAACTTAAGGTCACAAAATAGTGCAAGATTAAATTTTCCATAAGTTTAAATTATATTGATGAAGTAGAGGTAGACATGATACCACTTTATGTCTATGTTGTAGAGTTTGAAAGCCCCTAAATGTATTAAGAGATGCAATCTTCATGAGGAGATAAAACCAATATCACTTGATCAATGATGAGAAATATTTCTTCATCAATGTACACAAAGGTAAATCAAAGATGATTCTAGTAAGTGCCAACCAAGCGAAAATTATTTTCAGTCCAAGTAAAAAGTTTTTGTTTCTTTCTTACGACATAATCAACAAGAATGTGGAACAGTAAAACTGAAAGCATATTTAGAGAGATGTACAAGAAAAATTAGTCGGAGAACCTTTTTCATGAATAAAGAGAAGTGTTCTAGGACCCTAGATGGATACCTCATAAGAGGAAAGTGGATCATGACATATTTCTATTTCTATATTCTCCATCATCAAACATTATACTATACACACATTATATTTTGGAAGAAAAGGAAGTGAAGAATCAATTGCATCAACTATTGGAGCAGGGACCAATATTACCAAGCATTTCACCTTGTGGGTCACCTATTATCATATTACCCAAGAGAAATGGGACTTGGAGGATGTGTATTGAATATAGAGTTCTAAATATTATCTCCCTCAAGAATCGATACCCTCTTCAGAGGATCAATGATTTGCTATATTAGTTGCAACATGCCAAGTACTTGACTAAGTTGGATCTCAAATTGGGATACCACCAAGTGCGAGTCAAGGAAGATGGAACCTTGAATACCGCATTCAAGACTAGGAAAGGTACATATGAATTCTTATTAATTCCATTTGTTTTGTATGATGCAGTAGTTACATCTATACGTTTGATGAATGATGTATTTCACCCTTTCATAGATTCACTAGCAATAGTGTATTTAGATTATATATTGGTTTATAGTTCTACTTGTGAATAGAATATCTCACATATCAAGCAGATGTTTGAGACTCTAAAATTGTATCTATTTCTATATAATATGAGGGAATGTGAGTTCTCTGAAATTCGCTAAGATTATCCTTGATGGTGCAGTGTATTTGATGGAAATGTTCTTGCATATATAGGAAAACTAACACATGTTAGCTTTCCTATATATGTTTCATACTTTCTTCATGGTGCAATTTATTTGATGGAAATATGATTTTACTAGATGGAAAACTAACAGGTATTATGTAACAGCCACCAACAAATAAAAATTATTTGTAATATTTTGAATTTGTTTGATTTTGAATGAGATTGGTTGGATCCAGAATCCGCCAATAGGTCCTTGGAGGACGTATGTAACTAAAACATTATGCTTTTAATGAAATAATGAATGACGGGGACAACCACGTTGAATGAGGAAACTATGCATGTGAGAGTGCGGGATGTGGAAGAGTTAACCTCAGGGAGTTTACAAAAGGTGTCAATGTGCCTTTATGGTTCTAGACATGCCCTAGAAAATCAGGGAATGTTATGGGTGGCGGAAATTCCAAGAGGAATTGGTCGTTAACTGCAAAATACCTAGGAAAAAACCGAGACTATTAAGGAAGAATATATGAGGAGGAATGACACTGCTTAGTATGATGGGAAATATGAATAATTGTTGTGTGAGCACTATGTGTTAGGAAAGCTAGAAGAAATACGTGTCGTCTGAGTGCTCTGTGTCAGATAAGCTGGAAGAAATACTTATTGTGTGAGCACTCTTTTTAGGAAAGTGATCTCTCACTGGAGAACCGAACCTGATGTTATTTGCCATCACTCTTGGCATGCATATTTTAGCTCGAGGGTGATTGAGGAAAGAAAGCAAACGAGTCCTAATATAAGGTTGGGTGGAACGTGGTTGTTCCTTATTCATTCAGCTCATTATACAACCATATTCCTTTAAATGTTTAAATCTTTGCATATTGTTGATCTCAAGGTATATCTATATATGTGTAAATGTGTGTTTTCAATGCTAAGGAAATGATAAGTACCATTTCTTAGGTTTCTAGATGAAAATTTTTCTTACATGATAATTATCTCATGCTCTATCTCGAATGGTTGTGGTTTGCATTTGGGTGTATGGTTTCTATTAGTGTAACATTGTTCTTCTGCAAAGAGTATACTTAAATTCTTTATAAATTCACTGTTAATACCCATATGTAAGAGATCCCCTGTAGGGTAGTTAAATTCTTGTGTTGGATTTAAATCATTTACAGCTTAGTGAATACCCTGTACTTTAATTATAACCCTTAAATGAATAATGGAACTTGTGGAAAGAAAACATTGCTGAGGAAATTCCATAAGAAAATCGACTACTGTAACCCACCTTAAAATCCCTAAGTATGAACTTCATCTTAAACAATGAACTTTGCCTAAGGTAGTGACAGTGTCGAAGAATGACCGCACTTTATTTCCAAGAAATGTACAAGTAAAAACTCCTAAGAATTATTAGGCAGAAGACGACCCATGAAGGCTTAAAATTTTTAAAAGGATTTAAGTACTTTTGCAATCTGCAATCTGCATTGTGGAAGCGGAATTACAAAAGGGAAATTTGTAAAGGATTTAAGTACTTTGCACAACCTGCAATCTGTATTGCGGAAACGAAATTGCGGAAGGAAAATTTGGAAGGATTTAAGTACTTTCCATAATCCGCATTGCGGAAGTAGAATTACGGAATGAAAATTTGTAAAGGATTTAAGTACTTTCCACAACCTATAATCTGCATTGTAGAAGGGAAATTTGTAAAGTATTTAAGTACTTTTCGCAATCTGCAATCCGCATTTCGAAAGCAAAATTGCAGAAGGGAAATTTGTTAAGGATTTGAGTACTTTCCATAAATCCGCAATTCGTGTTGCAGAAGAAGATTTATGGAAGGGAAATCTTCAGATTTCATAGGAAAGTGCCGCAATCTGCAATCCGCATTGTGGAATGGGAGTTGCAGAAGGACTATTGCGGAAGCAAGTTTTGTGGAAGACTTGTTGTGGAAAATTGATAAAGTTAATATTTTGGAATCTGAATACATAAAGGATTTAGGATAAATAATTAAGGTTTTTTTTAAAAGTTTCCCTTTATATTTTTTGGTGTTTAAGGTATCATCTATAAGTCAAAGCACAATAAAGTGTGTTTTGTAATGAGCACGAAGTCCTTGTTTAAATATGATAGAGAATGAATGAAATGGTCTATGACTTATGACATATGTTTTATCTGGTATCACTTTTTTTATGCATTTTTAAGGTGGTTATACGGGTATGTTACATATGGTATCAGAGTACAAGTTCAACCTTGTTTCCTTTTGGGAACATCTATTTCCGCCGAAACATAGAAACATTATTCTAGCCATAATTTTTTGTGTTTGGAATATTTAGTATACATGCAAAATTGTTCTACTCCAGGATACAACAACGGATTCATGAAATGAAAATGAAGATCCCCCTAAAGAAAGTGTACGAGTACCACACAGAACGCAACCAGAGAGAGAATAATCTGAATCCAGTCAATTACTTGAAACAATGAGGAATTTGATCATAGAAATACAGAGTTTTAAAGCAAGAAATGAGCAGCTAAAAAGGACCCAAGAAAAACAATAGGAAATCAATGAGATTTTTCTACAAATCCTGCATGAGAAAAACAATGGGAAGGAGAAATAAACCAAGTAAAAGAAGAAATAGGTAAATGGAGGGGATGTTGAAGGAAATGGTATCTCCTCGAATGATACACAAGGGTTAGAAAATCTGGTCAAACCTGCTAGAAAAAGAAAAGTCGACCATTTGGAAGGGGAATTTAAAAAGATCAAGCCAACCAGCTTTGAGGGGAAATCAAAGACTAGAGAAGAAGCACAAGCTTGGCTGCCGGACATTAAAGAGTACTTCCAATTTTACAATTACTCCAGCAACATGAAGGTAAGGATGGAAATTTACAACCTGAAGGGAAAGGCCAATATTTGGTGGTAGGGTCTAAATATTTCCCATGGATTAAACGAGAAGAACCTAGAATGGTCAGAGTTTAAGAAATTATTCAAGAATCAGTATTTGTCATAAAGATATTATGAGAGAAAAACAAAGAAATTTTATGAATTGAAACTTGGCCAAATGACTATGGAAGACCTCATCAATAAATATCTATATCTGCTACAGTTCATGCCTTATATTAAGGAATAAAAGGTGAAGGTTCAATGATTCTTAAGTTGTATTTTGTAGTCTTACAAATACCGGATCGGGTTCGATAATCCAAATAGCTTAGATGAAGTGACAAGGAAGGCCAAATTATGCTTTGAACAATATAGCAAAGGAAGTACATCTCCAAGATATGGAAGGATACAAAGCAGGAAAAGTTCAACCAACGAAAAAAGGACTTCCAACCACCACCCTTCAGATTTATACCAAAGGATCTGTAAGGAAATTCCTACAACAGAAATGAGCAGTTTCAACAAAAGAGTAATAAACATGTGAACCTTTGACCAAAAGGGACTTTTGGAACCCCTAAAGAACCCCTGAAGTGTTGGGAATGTGGAGAGCCCCATCCACCTTGTATTTGAACTACTTAAGGAGCTTCTCAACGTTCACTAATTTTAGGCAGTACATTCTTTCTTTAATTATGTACCACCTTTTATTTCATTTTGTAGGCATGTCTTCACTTGTCATCACTTGCAGATCCCATTCTATATGTGGTGAGCATTTATCTTACCTCATGTGGGCATCTTCATAGGTTGATACTGTATTGCTAGCATTTTCTTTCAAACTTTATGTATCTTGGCATGGTGTTGCGGGCATTTTTCTAAGTTGTGTGAAATTCTGCAGGAATTTACTTATGCTAATATTTCATCGATGACCCCATATATTGTTCAACCATTTTTCCAAGAAGACACTCATCATTAACCTATTAATGTCAAAATGATACGACTCAAGTTGTCTCCATAGACTGCAGACATAATTTTTAAGGCCTGAGTATGTTTTTACAAAGAATACCAATCATTCCTTCATATAATGCAGTTATTTCGGGCATTTTCCCATCTCCTTTAAACTCTTATCAACCTCCTTCATGCATTTTTAGTTAGTGATGCGGGAATTACAAATTTATCGTTCTACTAGCATATTTCTTCTTCTTTGTGTGTAACTTGCTAAAGCCTGCGGGAGTTTCTTCATGTCTTACGCGAATGAAGAAATTATATTGGACACGCCCAAAAAAAAATTATATTGATTTATTCTAATCTCCCAATGCCTTGAAGTGTTTTGGCTGCTCAACCACGCCGTCTGTGGGAATTTCTAGTTCACAATGGGAACCAACACCGACGGGAATCCCATTTGATTGTCAACATATATTTTGAGTGTGGCGTGCATTCTAAGCTCATTCTCCAAACACTATGGTCTTAATTTGGACTGATATTATGCAGATGAGGATTTCTTCTAACCAAGCGGGCATTTC
Source organism: Pseudotsuga menziesii (assembly GCA_001517045.1). Taxonomy (NCBI): domain Eukaryota; kingdom Viridiplantae; phylum Streptophyta; class Pinopsida; order Pinales; family Pinaceae; genus Pseudotsuga; species Pseudotsuga menziesii. Next base: position 149,339 of record LPNX010370135.1, on the reverse strand, counting down.
TTCCCTATATTTCTGGCAGCTTCACTATTCGTGTGGGTACTCTACTTCTTCCAAGAAGCTAGTTAAACCTGCAGGAATAAAACCTTCTCTAATGTTTGATAGAGATCATGCATCTATAGCTTCACAATTTTTTATCTCAGATGAACCAACTCCAACGATATATTTGTAATTTCAAAGTGCATTCCTTTGACTACATTCCACTTCCTGGGAGGGCATATTGTGTGCATGTTTCCTGCAGGCATGTTCTCTGATCCTATCAACAATTTTAATAGGTATGCGAACATTCTAATGGACATTTTCACAATTTGTATACATGAATTTTTGAGTTCGTGTTTAGTATTCATATTGGAGGGAATTTTGAGATTATGTGTGCAGGTCATTCAACAAACAAAGGCATGCATTACTAGAATGTCAGGCATGCATATTTTTGTGAATATTTTCTCTATGTGTATACCTCTATCTTCATAAGATGCAGGCATATTTTCATATTGTCTAACATTGTTGCCAATCATATCCAAAGCTAGTAATTCATGGTTATATATGTTACCACATTGTTTTCTCCTTTACTTATGCTAGTTTAACAATCTCTGGAGAGGTATTATCATCTGAACCTCCAAAGAGATAGTCTAGTGAAGGAGGGTAGTCTTTCTTCTATAGAACTGGTTAGCAAAGATCACAAAACATCCACCTTCTAGATCTATATGGAGCATTGATGCCTGCCATGACTCTCTTCCATCGATAGTTGGTGCATAGTAAATTTCCACCCTTGTAAAAGAAATACCACATAACTTATAAGTGTGAATTAAGATGAGTTTAGGAAATCTGAAGAGGTGCCTTAAACAACAAATTACTAAATACATAATATGTTAACAAGAACCTTAAAAGGAATCCTTTTATGATTCCATACATTCCATTTTCAAAAGGTTGTTGAAAGTCACATGGAAACAGCAGAAATATTTGCATATGTCATTCTTAACTGTTCCCATTAATTCAATGAGTTTTCAGTGATAGTGATTTCAAATATTTAAAATTAAACGATAAGTATACACACAGGTAAACTGAGCCACAACATAGTTTGAAAACTTCAGATCCCAAAGAGCAGTTGTAAATGCATATTTTACGACTTGAACTTCAAGTCTTAAAGAACTCCTGAAAAAGTCATACAACCTGCAAGGTTTATTCTTGTCATACAAAATCCCAACACTTTTCCAAGTTGTTGAAACATACCAGTTTATTGCAATGTTTAGCAGAACTGAAATCAGCAAAAAATCAATGAGATAAAAGATTGAAGAGTCTGAATTGGATCAGGAAAAAATCAGAAAATATAAAAAACTAAAAATACACATATTTTGAATTAAACAAGAATTTTTCATCGGTATTCATTACTTTAAATTATTGTAATGTGTTAAATTTTCCCTTTACCTTGTTTCTGGAAAATGATTTGCTCATGATGACTCTAAAAAATCCACATTATTAGGTTGTTTATAGATATTGTTCAGATAATATGTCCTGTCCTATTAATTGTTTTTTTAGTTATTGAATAAGATCCAATGTGAAGGCAAATCCATCTAAAAAATGCCAAAATATTTGCAAAGTTAAAAAAATTATATATCATTAATACAGTTGTCAGTATAAATAGGTTCATGTATTGCCTACATTTACATTCTTTATTTTGGTCACGCCTCTCAACTAGGATTCCTCCTGATTTGAATTTGGAGATGTTTCATTCTTTGTCTGCATCATCACATTTGCATGTTGTTGTAAGTTATGCCATTTAAAGATAAATTGGTGTTTCTCTTAAAGTGAATAAAACATTTTAGTTGATGAAAGAGCAATTAGCCATTCAATATGCTTCCATTCAACATGATTCTAGTACAATTATTGAAAGTTCCATGCATGTAACATCCTTCTTTAAACGATATCATTCCAGGTACTATTCCATGTATGGACATGTGGAGAAGCTTGTAGAGGAGATTAAAAAAGGTGCAGATTATGTGGAAGGTGCATATTATTTGGGGGCAGTCCTTAAAAAACCCCCTCAAACGTCCCGAGAATTTGACTTTTGGGGGCTATCCTTAAAGACCCCCCCAAAAGTCCTGTTGGACTTTAGGGGGGGGGGGGTGGGGGGGGGGGGGCCCCCCCCCCCCCACCCCGCCCCCCGAAAAAAAAAATCAATAGGACTTTTCTAGGGGGTTGGAAAGACAAGACCCCCCCCAAAAGTCCAACATGAATTTTTTGGGGGGAGGGAGGTTTGGAAAGACCCCCCCAAAAATTCATATTGGGCTTTGGGGCCCGGGGGGGTGGAAAGACCCCCCTTAAATGTTATTTTTAGGAAGTTTTTAAACCCCCACCCCTTCCAAAGTAATGATAAATGAACTGTTGGTGGTGGTTCTTTTAAATCCACCCCAAAATTCATAATAACCTGAGAACCCACGTGGATCGAGGGAGAATACATCATGTTTCATTAAGGACTTAAGGATGGTAAGACAGGTATATCACTATATGGACATGTGTCATCATAGGGAACATAAAACTACATGATATTACCACAAGCAATGATATCTTATCACTAATATAAATAATGAAGAATCTCTTTCTAACTAACTAATACTATTCATTGTTTTTTATGAGTGTAGGAATGACAACTGAATATTGACATGTTCATGTCCTCAAGGGATAAACTAAATATGCATAGGATATACTAACAAGTGTTAAAATGACTTCCTGTACAACACTATCTTTGTAAAATTTTCAGGGCCATTAACATTGGGAAAATGAAATACAAAATGAATATGAGGGATTGCACAAGTCCACCATCAAAAATAGAATCATAGAAACCTCAGAGGGAATAAATAATCTGCCCTAATATTCTATATACAATATCAAATCCTAAATTGGGTTTATAAGCACATCAATGTATGCCCCATTAAACAAGTGATCTCAGTGAATAACATTGCAACCCTATCCTTCTATCCACGAGTAAATGGGGTATCGAGTGCAAGAATTATCTAGGAGGAAACTGTTAATAAGTCAATGTCGTGGGAATTAACTAGGAGGAATCCATGGGATAAACCAAATTCAACAAATAGCACGCCTGACTTGCATACTAACACAAGACAAACCTTTTAAAGTTCTTGGCCACTTACAGAATTCATGGGATAAACCAATTTAATCTTGCACCCATTTCCAAAGTGGATATTGTTCAAGAATAAATAAAGAGCATGTCTAACTTGCATACCGATATAATACAAACCTTTTAAAAGTTCTTGGCCACTTTAGATTAACAATGAAACGATGAATTTGAATCCTACACATTTTCATTAATTGGAACTGATATCTCCTATTCCTCTTGCATCCTCAAGCCACAACACCCAGCAACACTGCCATACTAAGTTTCACTAAAGCAGATACAGAAATGGATACGGATATGGGGGGAAATAGATACGGAAAATTTTCAAAATATTGGATACGATACGTCAGGGAAACAACGTGTGTGTGTGTGTGAAAACTTGAAAACCACGAGACATAAGAAAATTCAATTTTCATATTACCATTTATCATTGAAAAGCAAATACATTATTCAAGACACTTCGAAAAATTAATCCTATTTCAATATCATTATTGTAAGATAGTATTATTTAGTAAATTGTATTTGCAAAATCCTTAAAAAAGGACAAGTATATTAAATTTAGATCATGTTTGGAAAATATGAAAAAAGAGCCTGCCACGTTAATGAGTGACTTGTAGTTTTGGTGTAGTGATCAACTTGTACATCCTTAGCATTCAATCCTAATCATTGTTAAATTCATTAAGTAAAATGTGATCCATAATGACATTTGCTAATATATATTTGTTTCATTTGATAAATTTATTTTTAAAATATATTTTCTTATTTGAAAACTAACTAGAAATTTCTTTTAAGGACGAGATTAGGTAAAAACTATCCTATTAAGAACAAATCATATATCCTATATCACTCCATACCTACTTTTTTGCTCAATTAATAAACACCTCTCATAGTAATAAGTACATAGCCTTACTAGCTCTATGCCAACATGTCTAACTAAACCTTAAGTATAAACACAGTTTGATTGCTTATGTTTCGCTAATAGTTGATCTTGTATGATTGGCTAAGCTTAGCATTGATTTAAGTGAACCATTACTATTGATATATAACATGTGCATCAATGTTATAGAATAGAATAGTTGCAACTAATACACGTACTATGTGTATCACTTTAAGCTATGAGTATTATTCTCTAAATTATGATTACTAAGCATGTTATTATTATATTATAAATAGAAATCACTTTCTAACTACAGCTAAGCTTACTGTAATCTTTATACATATCCAAGTATTATACATAATATAGATGGTATTAAAGCTCTAAGCTTAAGCAATAGGTGAAATATGAGCAATATCATATGTAATCTTTACGTATATCATGGGTATACTATGTTACTTGATCACCTGGAATCACTCTAATGAATACATGGTTATTACTCTATTTATATTATATGTACATGGATAATGTATCTCCCTAATATTTGATATGATGAAAATGTTGTATTAGTACACATCTGACATCTATTTAATATGACATGTTACATGTCATTGTTAGTAATCCTGAACAAAACGACAGATGACAAGCCAAAAACAGCTTCCAAATTGTGCATTTTCAGACAATCACCAAACATCAATTTAAAAAAATCATTAAAAATATTTAAAATTGTATAACCTTGTTATATTGCCTGACTAATATCATTACAATATGACATACTCTGTCTAACAGTACATTGCACGCAGGACCTTAATGCTTAAGTGAACCAACAATTTGCTCCAAGTTCTCTACTGGAACCTTAATGTTCAATCTTGGTTGCTGCAGAATGCAAACATGGTCATTGTAGACTAAAAACATGAAACTGTAGCTGATAAATTCGTTTCAGTGATTTATTGTATCCTTTGACATGGAACGTGGTAGATTTATCAAGGAGGAGGGTTCAAATTAGACGTTTAAAACAATTACTAATCCATTTTAAGAATTGAAATTCACCTGAAACATGCCCCCTCGTTGAGATATGTATCACTATTTTTCTAAAATTATCAAAATTAAGTTGAAACACATTACTTTGGCACTCAAATGTATCACACTGAAAATTATACTAGTGGGAACAGAGGACCTCATATACATTGTTGAAAATTGAAAATGGCACCACCATGAGAAGATAGACCTTTGTAAGGAAATCTCTGATCTCCAGATGTAAATTGAACAAATTTTTATCTAAACCAGGCCATTATACATCCGTGTTGTGATGGGGAAACAATGGACTAAAAGAATTTAACCAATTTAACACATTCAGTGAACTGATGATCCACTGTCCTTGGGCCAGTTTGATTTTAAAAACTCAAATATACTTCATTAGCATCACCATGAAATAGGGCAATAACATCTATCAATCACAAGGAAATTTTGTAACCTTTGTTACATACAGGATATGAAACTGATTGCCAATTGGATGTAAATCACAATTATATATCCCTTTGAAACCAAAAAGAAAACCCCAAATTAAATCGTGAAACAAATACAACTCCCACTTTATTTAAGGTAATTACACAACTACGTAGCTATCTTTTGCCAAGGGAAAACAAGACAAATGTAAGGGTTAACCATTTTGGGAAACATTGTCGTCTTCAGCAAATTTACAAATCACTAGTTTGGTGCACGATATAGGCCACTTCTTTCACAAGCAACTTCGTATATTAGGCCATGATAACAAGGGTGAATGGAAGGAACTGTCTTACCCCATATAACCCATTGAAAAACCAAATTCACCACATATTGGATGAGGACCCGAGCTCCAAAGTATAAATATGATTGAATTGTATCACAACTCCTAAGAAATATACTAGTATAACTCCAAGGAATTGCAAAAGTAAACAACATCTAGTACTCACTCTATCTTTGTCATGTGCATGTGCATCCTAAATAAGTATATACATATGTATGCAAAATGAGTTATACAGTAATTCTCAGTCATTATCCATGTCTGTGGGAAGTACCATTTATATATTAGATTAGGCATTTGAGATCCAATTTCGAATTCCAAGAACACCAGTCTAATTTTAATGCTAAGTAGATGTCAAATGCACAAAATAAAAAATACCTAGAATGCCCAAAAGCTTTAGACCTCTAAGCTCAGCCAAGGTTTTGAACTTAATGAAAATATGATAGAAAGACTGCTCATTCCACATATTCACAACACAACATCTCATCTCACAAGCAACGAAGATTATATAATATTTATGTATTACAAAATCACAAATTGTGCCCATGGCATATAATGGCAACTTGTGCCCAAAATTTTAATTAATTGTAAACATTAAACATAAACTACAAAAAATTTATAAACTATGTCATGATCTAAGTATAAATATTCAATAAATCAACTATTCTCGGTTGATACAACATCACTGAAATCACTAGTCACACAGTATAACCATTAGTTACATAGTTCAATGCATCCTTATTCCAAGGAATGAAGTTCCACAAAGCATATTCTAGATTACATATGTGCTACTGGGATGTGGTAGAACTATATTTCCAAATAGAGGATCTAAAATTTCTATCGGATTCACAATATAATAGCCTTTTCCAACATGGACACAGACTACCATTGCAATTAGACCAATCTTATGTATTGTCACCCTTGCAACTTTAACCCTCAAGTTTAATGCAATGAGAAAGAATTTATTTCCTTCAAGCCCCAATTCAGAAGTTAGTGTCAACTCATTAGCATTATCTTGACCCTGCAAATAAATGAGACAAGGTAAGATGCATGGAAATAAGAAGTTAAACATTGATGATCCTAAATTAAATAATTACAATCTTACCTAATTGGTGTTTTCATTTTGTCGAATTGCAGTTTCGATGGAACCATTGGTGTTTTCTGTACCAACACTTGATCATATTTTGATGCACAACTCTTCACCCAATAGACAATTATTTATAATATATTGATAAAATAAAATAAAATTGAACTAAATTACTAAATGTTTCAATACTTACTAGGGATGATGGAGTCTACATTGAAGTTAATTTATTTCGTATTAGTCTGTTCATAAGGGTTGTTATGTACCCTGTATTACTCTGCCAAGGAAACAAAATGTAACACACACACACACACACATATTCAAAATATGAAAATAAACTGTTATTTAAAATAATAATTAAACAACTAACCTCCACCACATGAGTGATTTCATTATGAGCATTTTGTACGGTAGGACATTGTTCATATGAGCAATCAGATATTAGAATTCATATCATTAGTGTGAAAATATGTATATTGAGACAAGAGTAAAGAATTGGACACTAACACTTTCATTGTTGACCACATATTCTCTCTCCATATCTTCTACTATTTTTCTTTCACTGTAGCTTGGATTGCAGCTAGCGCCTCCCTTGTATGGATTTTTTCCAAACAAGTTAGTTGGCATAACTCCTAAGCCAACGCCGCGAAATCGTCCTCTTGCATCAACCCCTAGAACCTTAGCAAGGGAATCATCCCTAGATGCAAATTCTTGAGACAAAACTTCTACTTGTGCTTGTTCAATTTTTTGATAACATTGACATACAATTAAATCATATCATAGAAGAAAACATTTCCAACATGTAAAATAAAATTTTAATCAATATCTAAATTAAAAGGTTAAGAACATACTATTGTTTCTCCTACATCTAGTGTGATTGGAGTGCCATCCTTCTTTTGATGGCACTTCTTCCATAAGTCTGTCGTAGTAATGCTTGTAGTTGTATCATCGGAGGCTATATATTTTTTCTAGTTGCAACAAGTAAAATAGTATGGTTAAGTTGTGACATTACAATAAAACTTATATGCTAATATTTTTCATATCAGATAAAATATCATCACAATTATTTACTATATCATCTTCGACCTATTGATAAGCTTGACGTCTAGATGTATGCAAGTCCCTCTCCTTTTCTCTATTTTCCTTTTTTTCCTTCTATCCTAGAAATCAAGTGAAAATAACATATATAAGTCAACATTACAAGCCAATATGCATTTTAAAAAACTTGATTCTATAAATGTGAACTTTTTCCTTACCTAAAATTCAGTGGTGGTTTGTGATAGGACCAATTCTCTCCACACTGTCTCACTTATCCTAATTGGAGGAGCATTTTTTAATATTTCCTCTATTGAATCATAAGGGTCACATTATTTTTTGTTCAACCAATATCTATGATTGTTTTCCTTATGGCCAATGGATTGCATACAATATTCTTCCAGGACCAGAGGGATTATGAATTTTTCCTGCAACATACAAGAATTGCATTTTTAGATGGGTTTGAAAATAAAATTCGAAAACATACAAAAATAGAAATGTTGAAAACAAATACACATAATGTCTAATAGTCACATTAATAATGTTCCACATGTCCTCCTTTAATTGATCTGAAACCTTCCTCCCATCATAATAATTGATTGGGAACCATTTCCCTTGCGAGCACACCTAGTAATGAAGATAGCTTCGTGGAGTTTGGAACAATTGGTTGGTTCCTTTCATTGATATGAATTTCGATTTTTTTCTCCAAGTTATTAATATCTGCACACTTAGTTGCTCCTCTACCTTTCTTCTTGAATTTCTCAGTCGATGCTTGTGTAGAGGGATCTTCACCTTCTATACTAATATCTTGTTGGCATTGTTGTTTGTGAACATCTTCTATAAAATAAGGGCTCGTAAAGGTTTTATGGATTTCTAAGTCATAAAATTTTATTTATGAAGAACTACAAAATTATACATTAATGAGGTTACCTTGTTCTTCATGTTGATCTACCTATTTTTGTGTCAAGGGATCTTCCCCTTCTACATTGTTATGCTTATGGCATGGTTGTTTGTGAACATATTCTTTAAAACAAGGGCACATAAAGGTGTTATTGATTTATTAATCATAATATTTATAGCTATATAGAACTAGAAAAATATGAATTAATGGGCTTACCCTTTTCATGTCGCTCCTCCTCTTGAAAATAGGAAAATGTATCTTTGTCATTAAATCCTTCTTAGTTAGGACTAGTAGAGTCATTCAAAGGCATAGAAGGTGTAATGTTCTTTTCTATTGTTTGTATTTCCCTCTTCTTTGTAACTGTAGCCAAGAATGTTATTAAACATATGCCTAACATCATCCTACAATAAAAATAAGCGTTATATTGCATAAGGAAATACATTGTTCTATTTCTAAATATTTTCCTTCTGAGATGCATGTCCCTTTCTTTCTGATTTTATCATTTTGATACGTTCTTTTTGAAAATTTCATAATCATATTTTTTGTATTTCGTGTCATAATATGCTTTCTCTTTTTTTTCAAACTAAATAGAGTATTGATTAGCGATAACCTATTAGATTCTTATTAAAGTACAAATTAATATGTTCCAGAAATTTTAATATCCATAAAAATAATGATATACTTCAATCACAAACAATCACTTACCTCCATGTCTCCACTTGTACAAAGCCTGCATAACCAAAAAAATAAAGTCTATCATCATTCAATTTCTAACTTAAGGTACATAACTATAGCAAGTTGTTTAAACCATTAATCTATCCAAAAAGTTTCAAAAGTAAAAGGGAAATTCATAATACATAGGGTAGAACATCAATGCCAAAATAATAAGTCTGCTATATATAATGAACAACAACTATCATCATCAAAATTAATTATAAGAAAGTTTATGATCATGTCGAATGAAATTTTACTTTAGCAATGTTAAAGGGATCGATATTTGGTTCCTTCTTCATGGGAGTGGTCTATCACTATGGATAATGATGTGATTTTGCCGAATATCATGGTCAACCCCAATTGCAAATTATTCTAAGCCAACAAACAACATTTCCTCACTTCTTGGGAAGTTCAGGGCACTTTAAAAACTTCAGGCAAATCAATCATCAAAATCAGTCATATTTAGGCTCTTAAAAGCAACAAATCTCAAATCCGAACTATTTTTTGCGTCTTTCTAAGAAGACTTGTGCAATAAAACAAGATATATTAGTCACTAAGAGTGAATACCCCTCATCCTTAAAGACTGCAAGCAGGACAAGGTTTACACAGGAAACCCCAAAGATAAACATGGTAACAATCTTGCAGTAATGGGATAGTGCATTCCAACTCTAGTGGTCACAAAACAATCACAACCTGGCAAAATGAAGTTCAAACAGTGCACGACTCATCTAGGAAGAGCCACCATAATCCAAGGTCAGCCCAAGAGGGCTTATACAATCCATAGCCCATCCTAGAGGGCTTATACAACCCACGACCCAGCCCTAGAGTGCTCAAACATAGTCATAGCCTTCTAGGAGGAGTCCAATACAATCACGCCCTACCCAAAAGGACTCCATAACATCTCACAAGTACCGAACATTTATCAGAAGAATGGATATCTTTCAAAAATTCTGTCAAATAGTTGACAAGCATCCCAAAAATCATGTTAGCAATATTTTATGATTGCAAGAATTGGTGTTGTTGCATTATGAAAATCGAAGATTTTGTTGGTGGTTGGCTAACTTTGGGGCTTGAGTCATTTACTAAATCATTTAAAATTTCCGAATTTTGGCTAAAGGGGAATTTTAATGGTCATTTGAGCAAAAAAGAATTTTAAAGGCCTTTGGTTAAAAATGAAATATTTTTAATTAAGAAATAGGTTTATTCATTATGGATAAATCTTATAAGAAGTATACCAAGCATATTTTATATAGAGGTAGTTTAAAGTTAGGTCATATTTTATATAGAGGTAGTTTAAAGCTAGGATTTATAAAAATAAATGAAGTTTATTTTTATAAATCCAAAAGTAAAGAGCGACTATTTTTATGGAAAAGTAAATGTGGATATTTTACCAAGGTTTTATAAAAATAAATGAAGTTTATTTTTATAAACCCAAAAGTAAAGAGCGGCTATTTTTATGGAAAAAGTAAATGTCGATATTTTACCAAGGTTTTATAAAAATAAATCAAGTTTATTTTTATAAATTCGAAAGTAAAAGTAAAGCCTAGCTCCCAAAGTATTACCTTTCTTGTTCCTTAGAATATAGTGAAACTCTTGGGGTATATAAATAAATGAAAAGTCAGTCAATTGGTGCATGTGAGATAATACAATTCATAAAGCAAATAAAACCGTCGGCAACATCCCCAACAACGCATGGATTCACCCACGATGGAATTTTTCTCATGTTATCCGCACTCATGGAGATGGCCATAGTGGTTATGAGGATTTTGACTCTTTGCACTTAAAAACAAGAAGCATTGGAACTCTTTCATAAATATATTATTCTGTGATTCTGTTGAGGTACTTGAAGAGGTTGAGAAGGTTGAAAATGTGGAAATAAATTACGATAAAAATGTTCTTTACATGGAGCTTCATTGTCATCCTTCCAGGAATGCTCATCCTAATATTCCATCCAGATCTTGTTATTGAAAATGCTAAAGAAGAAAGGGAGAATTTGACGGTTGCTAAACTGATGGAATCTATTGAGAGATGTATCACAGAATGTATTGCACACTTGGAGACTACATGGATTGTAGAAGAATGTACAACACCACAATTAGAGCTGTTAGGAACATTGGCAATGGAATCACAATTCTCCTTAGGTTGGGAATTTTGCATAATTGACAGAGAAATAGTAGTAGACAGTAGAAGAACAATGCATCAACGGCACAGATCAAACCTAATTACATCCAACGACCAGCATTGATTCCGTGTTGACAACTAGCACGAGTTAATGAATTTTTACAATTCACGGAATTAGGTATGGGCAAAATTTTTTGACAGCTTAAGATTTACCGAATTCCTAATCCACGGTGTACAATTATTCCGCGATGTGAAATTGCACGAGGTAAGTCAATTTTTCAATCGGCAGAATTTTAAATGGTGGGTAGCTTAGGGCACGTGTTGAATTAGAAAAGCAAATTGATGGATGTAAATATTTCCGCTGGGTGAAAGTGTTGTTTAGTTAATGTTTCAGAATTGGGCGGAATTTTATATAGTGGGCAAAAAAAAACATGTGTTTTTATCCCATTCTTTGAGTTTGAAACCTCACATATCGTGTTATGTATGCTCAAAGGCACCTATATCACTAAAGGTGAATAGTCAACATGTTAGGGCTAAACTGGGTGTCAATTCACCATTAATCATGCATGGTTCTACAATTTTTTTTTAGTCTAGTGATGACAATTTTCAGATAGCATATTTATTAGAAAGAGAATTTACATGCATTTCTTGAAGCAACCCAGCGAGTTTTTCCCTACAAATGATTGTTTGAGTCATCAACTTCAAATGACTGTTTCTACCAAATGAAGAAGAATTTTGAGAAACTGAGAGAGGTTTGTCATTATAACATGCCCATATACAATAAAATATATCAATTTTCGCATAGGTATGATGGTTTGGGATATTCGAAGTCATCTTCAGAGGGAAAATGTTCAGATTTCAAAAGGACTATTTCAGACATCAAATTCAAAGAATTGTTTCATCCAAATGGAGTTGAATTTCAGGAAACTGAGAGAGGTTTTTCTTCATCAAAGGCATATATTCAAAAACCTAATTATATTTTTACAAAGGTATCACACGTCGGGATAATTTAAAATATCTCCACAGGGTATGTTCCAGAAATTAATGAGTTTACTATCTAAGTCTTCAGTTTCAAAATCATATCCTAAGGAGATGGAGTTGAATCAGAGAAAAAGAAGACATGGGTATTGATGGGGACATGTTCAATCACAATAAATTCTCTCCGATTTCACACTAATGTCACCATATGGGATATGCAGAAGGGGATTTTAAGCCTATTTTTTAGTAGTCTGCATTTTATTTCTATTTTATGTAAATCGTGGTAAGTATGCCACGTTAGAGTTTGTTAGAAATTTGTTCTTAAATTGTAACTAATTTCGACCCTAAGGTCGGTCTAGGGGGTCTGAGACATTATAAATTTTCCTCCTAAAGAAGGAGAAAGGGTTGGAACCCGAGCAATCTTGGAGTTGTCTGTTTATAAGTGTTTCTTAATAAATTGCAGAGATGAAGTTGGTATTTTTCTAGAGATTCATGTGTTGTCCAATGTTGCAGTTTGTATTTTCCTTTCCCATGTGAATGTGTTTCCAGTTTATATTTTCATTGTGTCTTCTTTCACGTCTGAAATGAGGGTATAAAAGTTCTAGAATTCATGTTAGCATGCTCTAGTTTTTCATTTCATATGTCCAAAGACGTTTCTTCTAAAATTAATACAGAATTCATTGCCTAATGCTCTGTGTTGATGGTATATTCATGTTCTTCATTTTCCACTAGAAAATTATAATTTGACAGTGGTTGGGTGGCTATCTTGCCTATGCGTTAAAATTACCTTGCATAAAGTTCTGATATTTATATTTCACATGTTGACTCCATAGCCAAATGGTCATGTGTCCCGTTTCAACCAATCTTACAAACAATACACATTTTCACTTGTATATATCCGGCATTGTTAACATTTTGTGAGAGACCCCTCTCGGAAGGGAAGAAGGCTGGTCTTCCCTTCAAAAGTGGTTTTGTTGTTACCTATGAATAAGCCTTCACAACCTTTGGTAAACTTCCTAACAAATTGGAATTGTTGACGGGGAAGAAATTGAAGATCATCCCTAGGAAGAACATCAAGGATTCAAAGGATAAAGGGTCTCTATGGGAAAATAGAGATTCTTACATGTGAAAAAGGTTGTATAATTTTCCCTGTTGACTCCACTAAAAGATTCTGGAAGGTGACGCCATTGAGGAGACGGGTGGTCAGAAAGACAGATATGGGGAGAGGTCTCAAATATTCCCTAGATTTGAACAAAAGGTTTAGATCTAACTATTGATGGTGAACAATGGTTAGACATGAAGAAGGGCATGTCTCTTTTCACCTAGTGAATCCATCTGTGAAGGATCCATTATTTATAATGTTCTATGGCAGCTCCACCATAAAATAGGGTTGCAAAGTTTGAGGAGCTGATTCAATTTCTCCACCATCAATATGACTTCTCAGGTTGCAAGGTATGCTCCTATGAATCTTGTTGTCATTCCTAGTTATCCCAATAAAATACATCTTGTAAATTGGCAAAAATATCTTCCAAGATTCAATGATGAAAAGGGTGATGATGCTACCATTCATTTATTTAGATTTCATAAGCATATACATAAGCTGGGAGTGGGATGGCATAAATATTCTTTAATGAAACTGTTCATGTTTAGTTTAGAAGGATATGCAAGGTCTTGGTATGAGGGATTTCCAGCAGGGAGTTTATCCTCCCTTAAATAGTTTCATACAATATTTCACAAACATTTCAAAGGGCATTATCCTTCTTTGTTGTTACTTCAAGATTGTTGCACACACGATAGAGAGTTCATTGAAAATGTGAATGATGATTGTGGTGATGGTCAGTATTTGGATGAAGAGGTTTTAGAGATCTTACATGAATATTTAGCTCAGAAATAAAGTCAAACCAATTTCCATGGTATTCAATAAAATTCCCAGCAATTAGTAATGTCTTCCTTGATTGAAGTTGACATAGACCAAAGCTCTGTTTCAACCAGTTATATCTCTCTTCCTGAAACTGATGATGATTTGCAGCATTCTTGTCAAGCTCTATGTGACCAAGAGAGAGGTTGGGACTGTCAATCAAATCCTTCCTCATATTATTCAACTTCCGAATTTTTGTTACAAGAAGAGGCCTCTCCTTCCCAATCAGAAAATTCCTAATCGCAACAGCAATCTCTTGAAAGTTACAATGCTTGTGTGATTGATTACATAGAAGATGATAATTCTGGAAAATCTCATTCTTGTAGTCCCTCCACGTGTTCATTTTCTGAAAATGCAAGTAAAGAGAAATCAGATTTTGAAATAGTGGTTGAAGGAATACCTCTGCATGTTGATCAAATTCAAATTTCACCTAAAGATTTATATGAATATATAAATCCCTCTTTGCTTGTAGAAGATGATCAACCTAGTGATTTGAAAGGAAATGGTTGTATTGATTTTCTTTCTGAAGAATGCAATCAGCCTGTCACAATTTATGTTAGTGAAGAAAATATCATTGCAATCCAAGACCAAAAATATGAAAACAAAGTGGAAACTAAACATGTTGAAAGAGACTATTTGCCGTTGTGTTTTCCTTCATATGAGTGGTTAAAAAGAGACTTAAAGTTTCCAATCAAAAACAGAAATTTGATATTGTAGATGAATGTATAAATTTCCTTGGAATGGATGATGAGCGAGAAGGAAAGTTTTGCAATCAATCCAAGCCTTTAGAAAAACCAAGAGTATGCAATGAAGAATTGAATAACGAAGAAGAAGATGGGGTTTTTCAAATGGATGTTTCTTTTTGTTTTTCAAATTCAGAATTTTTTTGTCGAAAAGAACTATGTTTGCCTGATCATGTTGAGAAACAAAGTGGCGTTTCTTTTGGAATGCATGGAAAGAATGAAGTCACAAAGTCAGAAATTTTGAACGAATTTGTGGAGGTCTTGGCTAAGGATTGTCATGAGCATTCTTATCAAGGATATTTTAAGAGACAATTTAATAATTTGCAAAGGGAGTTACTTTTTGAGCAGCCTTCTCATGGTAAGCAAATGACAGAATTTTTTTAAGGCTTTCATGGTTTTTATGATCCAGTGGCAGAGTACATGGAGAATCTTGGAAGTGGTAATGGATAGTTATATCTCTACTGTAAAGATCAATTTCTTTATTGTAACCTTGTTCCATTAGGTATTTCAGTTCTATTTTTTATCAAGCATGAAGAGAAATATGGTTTATGGGATCATTTGCTTGAGTGGCTTCAATGGAAGTCAGAAGTTACTTGATTGAGCATTGATGCTTAGTAAGTAGGGTACGTAAGTAAATATGAATAAGCTCGAAATGGAAAGCATTCCATTCATCAGTTTTTAGTTTGTTTTCAGTTTCTGTTTTGATTTCAGTTTCAGTTTGAAAGTTCAGGCCTACAGTTACAGTTGCTTTCAGTCTTCAGAGTATGGCCAGGTGACAGGTAACAGGTTGACAGATTGGGATTGGTTTGCAAAATGGTTTTAGTTGATGGTTCAGTTCAGAATAGGTTGAGGATTTCATAGAAAAATTGGCAGCAGCCCATTGGATTTGGCACCTGGTCTACGGGGTTCTTTGCTACCTCGCAGGGAGGATAGCATCACAAGTGGAGCTAGTTGTTAGTACTATTTTATGCTTGTGAGAATTGGTGTTGTTTCATTATGAAATCAAAGATTTTTTTGGTGGTTGGCTAACTTTGGGGCTTGAGTCATTTACTAACTCATTTAAAATTTCTGAAGTTTGGCTAAAGCAGAATTTTAATGGTTATTTGAGCAAAAAAGAATTTTAAATGCCTTTGGTTAAAAATGAAATATTTTTAATTAAGGAATAGGTTTATTCATTATGGATAAATCTTATAAGAAGTTTACCAGGAATATTTTATATAGAAGTGGGTTAAGGGTTCACACACCAACCTGCCACATACCAAGCAAAGTCAGCAATCAAACAAACCGAGCACCTAGCTCCCAAAGTATTACATGGAGCTTCGTTGTCATCCTTGCAGGAGTTCTCATCCTAATATTCCATGCAGATCTTGTTATTGAAAATGCTAAAGAAGAAAAGGATAATTTGATGGTTCCTAAACTAATGGAATCTATTGAGAGATGTATCGTAGAATGTATTGCACACTTGGAGACTACAGGGATTGTAGAAGAATGTACAACACCACAATTAGAGCTATTAGAAACATTGGAAATGGAATCACAATTCTCCTTAGGTTGGGAATTCTGCATAATTGATAGAGAAATAGTAGCAGACGGTAGAAGCACAATGGATCAATGACACAGATCAATCCGAATTGCATCCAACGACCAACATTGATTCCACGTTGACAACTAGCACAAGTTAATGAAGTTTTACAATTCACGGAATTAGGTATGGGAAAAATGTTTTGACGGATTAATTTTTACCAAAATCCTAATCCATGGTGTACAATTATTCGGTGATGTGAACTTGCATGAGGTAAGTCAAATTTTCAATCAGCAAAATTTTAAATGGTGGGAAGCTTAGGGCACGTGTTGAATTGGAAAAGCAAATTGATGGTTGTAAAACTTTCCGCTGGGTGAAAATGTTGTTTTGTTAATGTTTCATAATTGGGCAGAATTTTATATAGTGGTAAAATAAAAACATGTGTTTTTATCCCATTCTTTGATTTTGAAACCTAGCAGAGAATGTTATGTATGCTCAAAGGAAGCTATATCACTAGAGGTGAATACTCAGCATGTTCGGGATAAACTGGGTGTCAATTCACCATTAATCATACATGGTTCTACACTTTTGTTTGATTCTGGTGATGACAATTTTCAGATAGCATATTTATCATAAAGAGCATTTACATGCATTTCTTGAAGCAACACGGCGAGTTTTTCCCTACAAATGAGACTGTTTGCGTCATCAACTTCAAACGACTGTTTCTGCCAAATGAAGAAGAATTTTGAGAAATTGAGAGAGGTTTGTCCTTATAACATACCCATATACAATAAACTATCTTTGTTTTCATACAATTATAATGGTTTAGGGTATTTGAAGTCATCTTCAGAGGGAAAATGTTCAGATTTCAAAAGGACTGTTTTAGACATCACATTCAAAGAATTGTTTCAGCCAAATGGAGTTGAATTTCAGAAAACTAAGAGGGGTATTTATTAATCAAAGGCCTATATTAAAAAACCTCCTTCAGTGTTTAGACAGGTATCACAAGTTGGGATAATTTAAAATATCTTCACAGGGTATTTTCCAGAAATTTACAAGTTTACTATCTAAGTCATCAGTTTCAAAATCAGATCCTCAGGAGATAGAGCTGAATCAGAGAAAAATAATACATGGGTATTGATGGGGACATGTTCATTCACAATAACCTCTCTCCAATTTCACACTGGTGTCACCAGATGGGATATGCAGAAGGGGATTTTAAGCCTATTTTTCAATAGTCTGCATTTTATCATATGTTTTATGTAAATTGTGGTAAGTATGCCACGTTAGAGTTTGTTAGAATTTTGTTCTTCAATTGTAACTAGTTTCGACCCTGAGGTTGGTCTAGGGATTATGAGACATTATAAATTTTCCTCCTGAAGAAGGAGAAAGGGTTGGAACCCGAACAATTTTGGAGTTGTATGTTTATAAGTGTTTCTTAATAAAATTGCAGATCCGAAGTTGGTATTTTTCCAGAGATTCATGTGTTTTCCAATGTTTCAGTCTGTATTTTCCTTTCCCATGTGAATGTTTTTCTAGTTTATCTGTTCATTATGTCTTCTTTCATGTCTGAAATGAGGGTATAACAGTTCTAGAATTCATGTTAGCATGCTCTAGTTGTTCTTTTCAGATGTCCACAAACTTTTCTTCTAAAATTAATACATAATTCATTTCCTAATGCTCTGTGTTGATGGTATGTTCATGTTCTTCATTTTCCACCAGAAAATTATAATTTGACTGTGGCTGGGTGGCTAACTTGCCTCTGCATTAAAATTACCTTGCATAAAGTTCTGTTATATATATTTCACATCTTGACTCCATAGCCCAATGGTCCTGTGTCTCATTTCAACCAATCTTACAAACAATACACATTTTCAATTGTATATATCTGACATTGTTAATATTTTGTGAAAGATCCGTCTCAAAAGAGAAGAAGGCCATTCTTCCCTTCAAAAGTGGTTTTGATGTTACCTAGGAATAAGCCTTCACAACCTTTGGTAAATTTCCAGTGCTAACAAATCCATCAAGTTTTCACTTAGAACTTTTATTGAAAAGTATTCACGCATTCAAGAGATCCATCTTGTTGTAACCAAGAACTATGATACCATATGTATCAGTCCCATCCTACAATGGGAGAATGAAAGAGATTTGTAAAGGATGTCTTACCTATTTCCCCTTGAGTCACCAAGATTCTCTTCAGGGGTTTTTTCCCTGATTGAGACTCTCACTTTGATCCAATAGTGACTAGGAAATTTATCCTCTTCATGCAATGTACAATGAAGAACATAACTGAGCCATACCAACACCTTTAAGGAATAATGAAATTAGAAGTTTTACATGTTCAATGTTGGTAGAACTTTCACCAGTTTATGAAAAAATTACAATCAAACATAATTCACTAGTTTCTCTGGAAATTCCACAGCTTGTCACTATTGATTTTACTTTTGGGTCCCATTGGAGTACCTTTTTGTCAATTTGAAAATCTCATTTGACCACAAAGCTTCAAGAGAACTAACATGCAATTGAACATAACTTACAAATATCTCAGTTCTTGCTTTTGATTTTCAAGCTATAGCTTGTGTTGTAGCAAACTACAGTCCATATGAATTTTTTTTAATATTTCTCCAACAAAATCAAGGTAGTGTTAACAAGACATCAAATTCATTCAAACTAATACAACTAATAGAATGTGAATTAACATGTGCAAATGTATCTACATTTATAGTACAATAACAGAACATATGTAGGGTAACAAAGCTCAATAATAAACATCAATTATCAATGGTATAGACACATGGATGGTGGTAGAAAAGTGCTTGACACATGAGATCTTATTGTTTCTCACACCAATGGATATTTTTCATGATTTGGGCTATGTGACAAAATATTCTTTAGATGCAATATATTTCACACACACTATCAAAGCACTGCAACCTTTCTTCAAGGATTATTCTTTTCAATTTGTTTTTGGATTCATTCATATTTTTCATTGGCTTAAGCTGCAAAGGCCTTTAGTGTATGCTTGGATCCTAATGAATAATTTGAAGGATATATGGGACAATTTATATCAAACTATATAAATTCCTTTTATTTTAAGACACTAATATCAAACTGTATATGAATTGTATCCATCCTTTTTGCTGAAAGGTGAGAAATTGAAGCACTTGTAGAATATTTCAAAATGTCTCCACTTTATGTGCAATGTTCATATTAATTACACACACAAATGATGAAATTGGAT
The DNA here is from genome assembly GCA_001517045.1 of Pseudotsuga menziesii. NCBI lineage: Eukaryota > Viridiplantae > Streptophyta > Pinopsida > Pinales > Pinaceae > Pseudotsuga > Pseudotsuga menziesii. Next base: position 129,295 of record LPNX010370135.1, on the reverse strand, counting down.
TCCATGCATATGCTTAGGTTAACTTACATTAGTTTCATGTTGGACCTAACATTTCATTCATGGATTGGTGATGTTTGTGAAGCATTTTCCTATATGAAGGCCCAAGTTGTAGGAGCTTTGATTCTGAGAAAACTGGAATTACATTTTTTGGTTGTAGGGAGTGCTTGCTGATTTATCCGAATGAGCATCCTATGTTGTTATCAGAACCATCCTCCAATTCAAAACAACAAATGGAGAGGAAAATTTATCTTGCTGTATCTTTGGCATAACAAGTTGTATTTGATTTTGTACAGTTTTAGGAACTGAATCATCATTTTTACAAGAAAAAGGAAAATTTATCTCGCTTTATTGCATTGGTACTTAAAGCAACCTATATAAATCATAGATAGTAACTTGCATGCAAGGTATTATTTCCTTTATTGTATGTTGATAGACATGTGCTTCAATTCAATCTATTGTCCTAGTTTTGCATTCCATGAGCATTATGAGCGAATTTCGTGGATTTATTAGAGAAACACAATCCATTTCCTCCATTAAATCTGCACACACACACACACAAAATTTTGAGAGAAGGAAATTAGAACACAAAGAGGGGGAAAGAGGGAAAACTATAAATGCAAACAATGAAAAAATGGCATCTCTGGATTCTAAAGGAAAAAAGAACAAATATAAAATCCAACAAGACAAATTGAGAAAGGATGTATGCTCAATCATGCTTGAGGCTATGAAGTCTTTCTCTTCTTTATAAATTACAGTAGATCAACCCTCTACCATTTCTCAGTAGCAGATGTTATAGATGTAGTGATTTTATTGATTCTATGTTCTTTTTCTGTTGTTTGTGTGTGTATGCAGTTCAAGCACGCTATGTTCCTGCTGGTTTTTTCATGGTTTTACACTATCAACCCAACCACATAACATACATTTCCTTTGTTGTAGCTTCAACTTACGTGCTAGCTCTCAGGGGTATTGATTGTACCAAATTTTTTTAGCTCCATGACATGTTGTTGAGATGGGGTAGATCATAGAGAGAATGGAATCCTTTTCAATGGTATATTACTCTTCCAACCTCAATGGTGAACCAAGGCCCTATTGGCAATCTGTCAACTTTTGATTTCTAGCCATATCAATGTATTTTTTTTTTAATCTGTCAAATTTCACTAAAGGGAATAATGAGGAGCAGTGGCGCATTCCATTGTATGCTTACTCTGTTCCTTGCACTTATATTTTTTATCATATTTTGCATTTAGTTGTAGTTCCATGTCTTTTGTTAAACTCCACTGAGTTGTAATATTTTGTGGGCCTTATCGCTTAAAAATGCCTGTGAATCTTTCCTTAATCAAATTTTACTAAAATTATTCACCCGCGTTGACAAGTTTATGGTGAATGTAGAACACAGGGAACATTGCCTTTTTTATTAGCTTTGATTTGTGGTGATGTGATCAAATCAAAGCACTTTTAGTGTCCAAAACCCAAACAAAAGATGTTTTTGCATTATTGCGACCAATCGGTTTGATTACATGCTAGGTGGGTCTGAAAGGACCATAGAATACGTTATTATTACCAAGAGTGATGCAGGAAACCCTATATCTAGGGCTTAATGATATCCTCGAGAAACCATGCCAACTAGCTCAAAGTGGACAACTTCTCCAAGAATAGGGTAAAATTCCCTCCAAATATGGATGCTACATGAAAGATTCCATGAACTAATGTGGAAAACACATTCCAATGGTGAATACCCTAGACCAAATGAGACTCAAAGGCTGATCGCTCCCTCAAACCAGTCATGGAAACACCCTCCAAGGCAGCGTGCTATGATCCAGACTAGAATCATTAGTTCCCCTTTGTTCTGATTTTGTGTACAGGTATGTTACGTAATTAAGTATCTGGTTAGTGATCTTTTGTGTTTTGATATCGTGTGTTCATATCACATAATAGGAAGATATAACTTAAAACAGGGTTAGGTGGTTAAACCACCACAACCAATTTAGATTGGTATATAATAGTAAATACTTATAAACTTGAGAAAGTGGTATTTGTTTATTGGGTAGGCACACTGATCTTATGTGAATGTGATGGTTATGGCTTTAATATATTGGACATTTATTATTCTTTCCAATTTTTTGTGTGACTTCAATTATGTATGCACCCATATAATGTCCTGCATATAATAGCTTTAGCATGTTGAAGATAGGTTGTACTCGGTTGTTATGGAGCATCCTATTATCATCATATAACAAGGACTAGATGGTGTCTTATTTTAAAATTTCTTGTTGATGTGGATTGCACATCTTGAGAATTTTTCTTATACAATATTTTTCAATGACAAGTATAATCACGGGCACTGGAGTCTATCCCATTAAATGTTTCAGTCTGGTCTTGTTCATAAGAATTTGTTATCTTTCTCAATATATTTTGGTGTGTTACGGACCTTTTGTTCTGGTTTGGAAAAAATATCCCAGTTGTTTCCCTTATCAAATGCATTTTGACAAATCAAGGGTGCTTGTAATTTCGACCCATGGTTCATAACAATATATGTTAAATGGTAATACCTAATATGCTAAATTTGGGAGAACCTTAGAAACATTTATGGTCTTGAATGTTGTATTATAACCATCACATTTATCTTCACTATCTATAAAAGGATGGATCTGACTTCTTTATTAAGATATTTCAAAGCTATTGTAGGAGTTTGAGCAACTTCTAACTGGATTTGCCTTGATGAAAGAGTTGACGCCTCATACAAAATATTATCTAGTTTTATTTGGGGAGCGCTTGTCAACAAGAATTTTTGTTGCATATCTAAATAAAATTGGTGTGAAAGCTGGCAGGTGTTTTGATTTTCTTGTTGCTTATGCTTCTACTTAAAATATTTTCATTTGGAAAGTAGTATATTCTATGAAGAATTCTTGAAGAATTGAAAAGATATAGTGGGTGAGATTGCATTTGTAAGAGAACAAATGCTGCATTGGATGTTCTTTTATATTCTATCTAGCCAAGTTATATGAATTTGTTTGATTTACTAAAGTTTTTTTCGAATTGTTGAAAGTTGAAACCTTAAGCTATTTCTTGCCAATACATGGAATGGGCTTGGAGAAATATAGGATACAAGGTTATATAATAATATATGACACTAATGTAGTTGTTGTTTACCATTTAACCTCTATATGTTCGAATCTATGAAGTATGTTTTTTACTACAGGTCAAACAATTCACCCAGTAGCTACTTCACCATGGTTTAAGCAAGCTAGTATCATTTAGGGAGTTTATACTATTAGGCCTCATTGGCTGATTTCTTTTATTTATGTGGTGCCAATGTTTCTTCAGTTATATTTAGGATAGAAATATATATTCATAGAATGCCAATTTATTAAATATTGGTAAGGCTTGTTTGGTTCAAAGCTTTAGATGGTCCAGGCCATTCATAGTAGTTTCTTGAAACTTTGAAAAACCCCATGTTTTTTCATTTGTTAATATTACATTTATTTTGTCAAGTAAAGAGATGTTCTCCAGTTGTGAAGGAGCAAAGTTTGCGGTGAGAATTTACTTCAGATTCTAATGAGGCAGCAATAGTAATAGAGTTTTTTAAAACATTTCACACCCGGGGATTGTTGATTTGAACATTCCTTGTGTCTTTTACCTCGTAAAGTATGATTTATATTAAAGAACAATTCTTATGATTAGAAATTTATGTACATTCTAATGAGGCAACAATGGTAACTGGGTTTTTTCAAGCATTTACTACCTAGGGATTGCTGATCAACATGAAAATACACTTCTTAATAGGTTTTCTCGTTGATAAAGTATAATTTAGTAAAAATAGAGTTTTGCAACCTGTAGTACATAGTATTGTCTTGCTATCAAGAATAGGGATGGAGTTTAAAAACCTTTTGTTATTAGGGTCCAAGATAATTACTGAGAAAACAACCAAAACAAATAAGGGAGACATATCACTCCTTTTAGTCCTTCCTTTGTTTTCACTTTTCACTGTGCTGACATTGTCATCCATGTAAAAGAGAGGCATGCATGCCAAGATTTTTCCATATCTTGTACAAATTTGAGTTTTTTTATTCTTGTCCAGGTTTGCTCTTTTAAAGGATTCTTTCAGGTAGTCAATTTTCAAAGCAAAGCTACACTTATATTTGATGGGCCATTACATTCCTTACTTAGTTCAGTGACATTCTATATTTCTTACACCATTCTTTTTTCATTCATCCTCCAATTGCATCAACTTTGTATGCATGTAATCTGGGTGCTTCTTAATCTCTTTATTTGATTCAGTTCGTTATACCTCAGCCTGCATTAATCATGCTCCGAGACTTGTTGCTACTTGATAAACCTCCATATACTTCGTTGTTACTGCATATAAATTTCATCTAGCTTGGGTCCTAGGAGTCCAACCACTTTGATGACTCTCCTTTCACTTTGCTACTACTTTCACCCAACCTTATAGTGGCTTTGTACCATTTTTCAAATTCTTCAGTAATGGGGGTCAGCATCCCATGAACCCCTTTCCTCTATAATTTCTCTGGACTCAATTGGATTTCTTGTTACTTTTCAATCCTGCTAATAGTCTGGTTTGAGGGAACCCTTTAAGGCCATAGCAAGAGAACCGAAATGAACAGAATGATAGGAAACATGGAAAAAATTCCCGCTATAATTTCGTACTTAGAGAAATTAGTGCTCAAGACAAGGGAGTTGGTGGCATCCTAACATTTACTTAAAACATTGATTAAAACTGAAGATGTTGATGTATATGTAACTTCGGAATGTATTCTTCTATGTATCTTATGTATTGTAACCCGATGTTTATTCCGGGATGTTTCTATTATGTATTTGAGTCATGTGGTCATGCCCCGATGTTCCGATCGGGAGGATTAATAATGTAATCAAGTCATATCAAGTCATTAGGTAAGTCCCCACAGTTTCGGGGCACTTGAATTATTATACACTAATTAAGGTGTAGGCTCGAGTAGTAATTATTAGGTTGAGCCTACGTGTGAAAAGGAAATTCAAGTGAACGGATGAATATAAATAGAGAGTGAGAGTCTCTCTATTCATCACATTGTGGAAATACTTCACTTGCTCTCCCAAGTGTGGCGCACTACTGAAGAAGGAAATTTTGGGACTAGACAGAAGACAGAAGACTACTGCTATTTTTGGGAGATCTCTTACGGTTTTGGTGTTGATTCTATCTTAGAGGAAGTTGCAGGGTTTTATCCTTTATGGTTTCCCCGAGGAAAACTCTTTGTGTCTCTTGTCTCTTGTGATGTGCTTGTGTTTTATTGCTGTGCTTGTTATTCTCTCAGTGAAAAGATCCTAAGATCATAATGCTAGCTTAAATGTGATGAAAAACTAACATGGTATCAGAGCTAACCTGAGAATAAGACATTGTGCAGCTACAGGAACTAGGGATTCCTATTTTGTGGATCTTCCTCCATGGATTTTCAGCAAAAGTATGCTAAGATGACTCCCCATTGAAGGGCGCATCTTTCTGTTGAAGCGGAATTTGATTCCGAGCATTTTCAGTCTTCGATGCGGAAATTAGGGATTTCTAAAGAAGATGAATTTTTGAGTGAGACCAGCATAGGGTTATTCTCCTCATCAAAACCAAAGTTTAGAGACCTGGATCAAGAAATTTGGTTGGGTAAAACTCCAGGAAAGTCAAACCTTAGTTTGACCCTGAGCTAGGAGAAACCCTAAATACTAAAACTACTAAGTTTTGGTACAGTCACTATATTCTGAGATTGGAGAAGTCTCGGAAGCTGAAAATTTCCGGGGAAGAATATAAAATTCTGATGAATCCTGTGTCCAAACATCTGACTTAGATTCGCTGTACTCCAGGAGATATGATCTCTCCAAGTTAGGGTTCCAGCCTCTTCCAGAATTCATCCCTGAACAGGACATCTGGGGAGATCTGCAATATCTTGAGCTACAGAGGTCCAAATGGAATTCCTAAAGCTTTTCCATAAAGGGAACAGACTTTAATTTCGTTGGTCCGAATATCAGACTTAGCAGATGAGCCAGTGACATGTGGCATGCCATACAACTTCGCTGTTCTGAACAGTCCTGTAACAGGTCACCTTGGGAAAAGAATCATAAATCCCAAATGGTGAAACCAATTCTGATGAAACCTGTGGTTTTGGATCAAGTACATGCGAGGTTACCTCAATGTGAAATTTTAGACACAAAGGATCAGTTATTTCGGAGATATCACAGAAATAGTAACAGGCATTTCTGCAGAAGAAATCAGTAAATAAGGGCTTCCTGTTTCGGGAGCTTCCCTCCACTGTTTTCAGAAAAGGAGTACATTGGACAGCTCCATTTGAAGAGATCTATCTGTTTGTCCAATCATATCTGAAATATTCCAAGTTTTTGAAAATTAGAGTTTCTGTGACAAACCCTAGATCAGCGAACTCCAGGACAAGGACGGACATCTCAAATCGGTAAGATCTAATCCTTTGCTATTTCCATTTGAGGTTCTCATTTCAATATGATATATCACATCAGTTTGGTGACAAGCTTGGGGAAGTTGAAAACTTCCAAGCCTGGAAGTATATGATATCTCTGAAGAAAATGGATTGGACACCTACATGAGTGTAGAGGTTCCAGTTTCAGAGGGAGGCGAGGTTAGAAGCCTTTCACTAGAAGAACTTGGTCAAGACCAAAGAAGACATCATGCTCATGCTGCAGAGGATGATGAACCATCCAGAAAGAGATCCAGATATGAAAGTGAAGATTCTTCAAGCGAGGATGAATATGTTCTGATATCAGCTCTCATAGGTAACATTACTCATGGATGTGATGATTGGCTTATAGACAGTGGGGCTTCCAAACATATGACGGGATTCAAGGAATCCTTTGTAAGACTGTCAGAACATGAATCACCTCACAAGGTGAAACTAGGATATGACTACCAATATCTAATAAAAGGTAGTGGGGAATCTTCGTACAAGCTAGACTCTACTAAGTCTCTAACAATGAAAGAAGTATTGTTTGTTCTAGGACTCAAGAAGAACCTTCTCTCCATTTTAGCATTGATGCAAAAGGAATGCGGGTTGCATTCATAGATGGTCAAGTCATCATGTGGCCAAAATGAAAGACTATCGATGATGCGGTAGTGATTGGAGAACAAGAAGGAGGCTTGTAGAAATTAAAGGGCCATCCAAAACAAGCCTTGATCCATGAAATAGTATAGCCAAATGAGCTTTAGCATAGAAGGCTTGCACATGTGCATTACAGAGCACTACCTATTGCAAGCAAAGCTGTTCCATAATTTCAAGCTATTTAAATGGAAGAACAAAAATCAGAATATGACCTAAAGAAACCAGTTGAAGAATGTGAAGATCCAGAATGCAGAGACCATGCAGTCATAAGAGTCTTTCAAATCAAGAACAACTTGAAGTGGTGCAGA